>CALSBV010010773.1:106273-118324 GCA_943590825.1 Bovichtus diacanthus
AAAAAAAAACATTTATGTTTGGCACAATAAAACTTTACAGTAAATACAAACAGTGACGAGGCCGTTGAACAGACAAGGACCTGGTTTCAATGAGACTTAAACTAAAAAGAGAAATGTGTTCAAATAAAAAGCTGCAGCCTCAGATCACGAGGGTTTAACAGTTTCTTTGTTTTCCTGGCGGGACGTCCCGGTGGTGGTACGTGAGGGTGAACGGGTGTACTTCAGGTTCCTCTTGAGACTAGCTCTTTGAACACTTGGACGTGAACACGGCGTTGTTGCAGCCTTCTCTGTTACGGGCGATTTCAACAGCAAAGAACTGAGTCCTGGTGGCTGAAAACAAAAGGGTTAAAAAGCTCCGTCATGAAATAAATACTCAAGATAAAGCATTTTCCACTGAAGTAACTTACAAAATATCGTGTTTTCCTCAGTGTAGTCTTTCTCACAGTCCAGGCGGAGCAGAGTGCCGTAGTTAAAGTCTTCAATGAGTCCTTCAAACTGGTTACAGAAGGGACGCCACACCTGCACACAAACACTCTGAATCACTGCAGTGACCAAAAGTCACAGTAAACAAACAAGTCATAGTACAGCATGTCGAAAAATATAGAAAAGTTATAGAATAGCATGTCGAAAAATATAGAAAAGTTATAGAATAGCATGTTGAAAAATATAGAAAAGTTATAGTATAGCATATTGAAAAATATAGAAAAGTTATAGCATGTTGAAAAATATAGAAAAGTTATAGTACAGCATATTGAAAAATATAGAAAAGTTATAGCATGTTGAAAAATATAGAAAGGTTATAGTGTAGCATGTTGAAAAATATAGAAAAGTTATAGTACAGCATGTTGAAAAATATAGAAAAGTTATAGTGTAGCATGTTGAAAAATATAGAAAAGTTATAGCATGTTGAAAAATATAGAAAAGTTATAGCATGTCCAAAAACATAGAAAAGTTATAGTGTAGCATGTTGAAAAATATAGAAAAGTTATAGTGTAGCATGACCAAAAATATAGAAAAGTTATAGCATGTTGAAAAATATAGAAAAGTTATAGTACAGCATGTTGAAAAATATAGAAAAGTTAAAGTGTAGCATGTTGAAAAATATAGAAAAGTTATAGCATGTCCAAAAATATAGAAAAGTTATAGTGTAGCATGTCCAAAAATATAGAAAAGTTATAGTACAGCATGTTGAAAAATATAGAAAAGTTATAGCATGTCCAAAAATATAGAAAAGTTATAGCATGTCCAAAAACATAGAAAAGTTATAGTACAGCATGTCGAAAAATATAGAAAAGTTATAGCATGTTGAAAAATATAGAAAAGTTATAGTACATTATGTTAAAGAACATGAAAGTTATAGTATTTATGTCGAAAAACATGAAAGTTATATATTATGTTAAAAAAATTGAAAAAGGCTCAGTATAGTTTGTCGAAAAATTATTATTATTTTTTAATTTATTTTTTAAATAGTATAGTATGTTGAAAAGTAATGTGAAAATATCACAGTATAGTTTTCTAAATGTAACGTCCTCTCTATCATCTAACCTGCCTCATCAACTCAAACGCATCTAAAAACGGTGAAATGTCCAAAGTTCCTTCTCCAGATGTGATTTGGTTCTGCTACAGTTCTGCTGTGGTTCTGCTACAGTTCTGCTACAGTTCTGCTGTGGTTCTGCTACTGACCTCTTTGGCCTCGTCAGACTTCAGGTCGTCAGGTTTCAGCTGCTTGATGTCGAGCTCGCTGAACGTTTCTCTGAACGACGAGTAGATGTCGTCGTCCAGTTTCGTCAGTTTCAGGAACTTCGGATCGACGGATGAAATGAGCTGAAGACAGAAGAAGAGTTTCAGTTCATCTTTACACACAGCATTACATTTTATATTAGATTTAGATTCTAAAAAGCATTACATTTTATATTATATTTAGATTCTAAAAACATTACATTTTATATTAGATTTAGATTCTAAAAAGCATTACATTTTATATTATATTTAGATTCTAAAAAGCATTACATTTTATATTAGATTTAGATTCTAAAAACATTACATTTTATATTATATTTAGATTCTAAAAAGCATCACATTTTATATTATATTTAGATTCTAAAAACATTACATTTTATATTATATTTAGATTCTAAAAACATTACATTTTATATTATATTTAGATTCTAAAAAGCATCACATTTTATATTATATTTAGATTCTAAAAACATTACATTTTATATTATATTTAGATTCTAAAAACATTACATTTTATATTAGATTTAGATTCTAAAAAGCATCACATTTTATATTAGATTTAGATTCTAAAAACATTACATTTTATATTAGATTTAGATTCTAAAAACATTACATTTTATATTAGATTTAGATTTTAGATTCTAATTTTACTTGCATGGTTTTCTCTTTATACACATTTATTTGTCTGAGCGAGGACGTACTATTTCATCCGACTGCTTCGCACATGATGAAGTTTTAAGATAAACAACGAAAAATCAGCACGAAATTATAATCATAAGGTCTGTATATTTTAAACCTAAAATCTGTCGCTCTTTAATAAAAAAATGTTGTGCTCTTTATTCTTTATATTGTTGTGTTTTTTGTACTTATATTTTTACTTAACCATTTGTACTTAATTCTAATTTGTACTTATTTTATATTTTCCCTTTTATCTGCACTGTCCCTTTGCTGTTGTAGCGCTGTAAATTTCCTCGCTGTGGGACGAATAAAGGTTTTTTGATTCCGATTCAAAAATTTGTGATAAATTTAATAATTTGTGATTTTTATTCAATAATTTGTGCTTTTTATTTAAATAATTTGTGCTTTTTATTCAATCATTTGTGCTTTTCATTCAATAATTTGTGGTCTTTATTCAATAATTTGTGCTTTTTATTCAATAATTTGTGGTCTTTATTCAATAATTTGTGCTTTTTATTCAATAATTTGTGCTTTTCATTCAATAATTTGTGGTCTTTATTCAATAATTTGTGGTCTTTATTCAATAATTTGTGCTTTTTATTCAATAATTTGTGCTCTTTATTTAATAATTTGTGCTCTTTATTCAATCATTTGTGCTCTTTATTCAATAATTTGTGCTCTTTATTCAATAACTTGTGCTTTTTATTCAATAACTTGTGCTTTTTATTCAATAACTTGTGCTCTTTATTCAATAATTTGTGCTCTTTATTCAATAACTCGAGCTCTTGATTCAATAACTCGAGCTCTTGATTTAATTATTAGTGATAATTAGTGATAAATGGAATAATTTGTGTTTTGTGTTTCTGACGTGAGAAAGATGCGTTCAAGTCTCTCACTCACTTCAGCAATCGATTATTAAATCGGGGGCACACGTTAGTATTTCTTTACCCGTTACTGCAACAGTTCATGTAAAATATCTTTGAGTTGATATGAAACATGTTTGTTTGTGTTGAACTGAGAATCTGTGAATGAAAGATCTCACGTTGAAGTAAACTTCTGCGTGGTTGTAGGCCTTCATCGCCCACATGACCTCCAGCCGGGGCTGAGAGACGAACACAAAGGTCAAAGGTCACTTACTGGCTGTAGTTTAACAGGTGCATGCTGGGAGGTTCATTTCATCCCAATTTACCAAGACCTCCTAGATTCAAGATTCAAAAACTTTATTGTCACGTGCACGACCATGAAAACCTTCAGTCCAACAACACACATACAGGACACTATAAATATATAAAAAATATATATATAAAATATATATATAAAATATACATATTTCTTTATAAATATATATATATATATATATAAATATATATAAAAATATATATAATAGTATCAGTAACATGTTTATTCCTTTAATACTTTAACTACATTTTCCTGGTTGTACTTACATACTTTCACTGAAGGAACATTTTTAATGCACTTTATTTTTACAGATTTTAAACGATCTGAATGCTTCTTCCATCACTGGGAATAACTAATAAAAGGCTGGAGATGTAAAAAAATGTTTTTAAAAACCACTTACGTCATTTCCATAGGTGTCTGCAGGAAGAGACAGAGCGTGTGCAGCTGCCGAGGCTCCCTCCACCCCCTGTGAACACACACACACAAACACACACACCCTTATTGGACAACAGAGATATACTTTGAATGCAAACTCAAATAATTGTAATCTTATCAAAGTCATAACAAATACAGTTCATCGTTGTACTCTCACTCTCAGAAATCATTTTCTGGATAAAAAGGTTATATTTATATATTCTAACAAACTATTTATACCATGCTCAGTATTGTAGAAGTCATATTTTGAATATTTTTTTGACCAACCAACACAATCTAAACTGAAAATAACAAAGTGATGAATGATTTCTACACTTCCAGGGAATTTTAAAGATTACGATTTGGCTTTGTGAGAAATAAATAAAACATTTGTTTCACTGTTCATGAAATAAACCACAGCAATGATGATTATTGATCATAACAATATTATTTTGCTGCCTTATTAGAAGACATTTTCTTAACCTAAAGACCAACCTGTGTTTTATTTATTTTAGCCAAATTATATTTGTAATAGTTTATTTATTATTTATTTTTGCTTATTCATTTATTTTAAATAATGTCGTACTGTAAATGTTTTATATTTCACGCGTTGTTCGTTTTACATTTTATAAGTGTTATGATTACCTCACCATTTGTAAATGTATCCTGAGAATAAAAATAAAAACACTGCAACAGGAAGTACAGTCTCAGTGTCACACTGATATATGCTCTCTAGATAGGAACCATGTATAGATAAACTAGAATATCAGAACAGTAATTAAAATAAGAAACACGATCTAAGGTCACATTTAAAACATTATAAATCAGCCGTGTTGTCCTGACATGATGCGAGACTCTCTTTAAATATGATATTATAAAGTAAAACACACAACATGTCAGACTGTTTATACAGGAACGTTTCTACACGTGTGTTGTTCTCGGCTAGCTAGCGTTAGCACAGTTAGCTCACTGTGCGGCTTCGGTAAACCTTTTCACTTTAGTTGTATTAATCCCTCAGTTACAGACTCTTTAGTGAAACCGCTCGCTAACAGCCTGACAGACGTTTAATGTAAACACATTAATGTGCAGTTAGATTCCTACCAGAGAGCCCAGTCCCTTATCTGACGCCATTTCTCTCAACCAAAGATCGTCTACACATTGAGATGAATCACTACAACTATGGGCTTTAGCTGTACGCATGCGCTTTGTCGTTCTATTATATCTCCCGATGACAGAAGTAATACATTAACACATAACACATTATATTTATACATAACTCTCTCTGTATAAATGTATATAAGATAATGTGGAAATGGGAATGAAAGATATGGATAAAATATGGATTAGCTTGTGCTGCACACATCGAACACTGTTGTTAGCATGTATACAGTCATGCAAGGTGTGTAAACTCTTACACAGCTCACAATAACGTCAGTTTATATCTTTTATTCACGATCATTTTCACTTGTGTGTCATTTCTCTGAAATTTTAAGTAACAAACAGCGATTATTATTATGTTTGTTACCAGTTTAGTAGACTATCGTCGAACAGCGTGAACCATCTTCTCTGTCAGATACTCTCTGTGCTCAGCTTTGACACTGCGGTGACGTCATGTATCTTAAAGGGCCAGTGTCCAAAGTTACGAACCTTTTTTTTTTGGGCTAAAATTCATATTTATAAATGCAAATTTACAGGAAATTTCTGTTATTGTTTTTTATTAAGGAGGTAAACAGTGTATTGACTGGATTCATTTTTCTATGAATAGAAACCTTTTCTTTTTCTATTAGATTTGAAGTCGTTTTTTTCATTTGCATTTGATTCTTTTTTTTAAATCTTATATTTTGTATTTTATGTTTTGTATATAATATGTAATATTTTTATATGGTTTTTTTTGTACTTCCATCTCCTCCCAGTATTGACTATTGTAAATACAATTATAAATAAAGTTAATCAGTAAAAAAAAAAAACTAAAACAAGTAATTAGTTAAAAGATTGAAAAGTAAGATTTTACCTTTCAACCAAATAATTGAATAAAGTTTTATAAAATACATTTTAAAAAGGGTTTGAATTAAGTTGGATGGGGAAAAAAACTTGTTCACATAAATTTATAAATTCCATATATAGAAAATGTTGCATTGAAATGTATTTTATCTCAATAGATATAATTGACAGCAGAAGTCAATTACAAAATCAATGAGTGTTTATTGCGCCACCTTGTGGACAGAAGGTCAGTTTCATTTTCTACAAAGTGTCCCATTTACTCTTTACTGTTACTTTCTTTTTTTCCTCAATATTTATTTGCATATAAATCAATACAATGTATCATATTGATTTCTTATTTAAATCAATATAAAATTATTATTGGGTTGTTTTTTTTACTCTTTCATTTCCTTTGCAACTTTACTTTTTACTTATTTGTATTTACAAATGAGAGGGGAAAAAGCTTACAATAATAACAAGTTAATAAAGTTTTCATTATTACTAAAAGAGAAGGAATAATAATATAGTTAAAGTGAAAACAGTGAAACATTCAGAGAATTGGCTGAGCTGTAGAAGCCTTTATACAATAAATTAATAAATGAATACAGTAATAAATATGTACAAAGTGATAAAGCTGGAATGTAAAAATCTGTGCAGAGTTTTATATATAAATAATGATAATAATAATAATAATAATAATAGTAATAATAATAATAGTAATTATAATAATAATAATAATAGTAATTATAATAATAATAATACTTTCTATATTATTAATATAATAATAGTAATAGTAATAAAAATAATAACCATACTAAGAATAGTAATAACAATAGTAATAATAATAATAGTAATCATAACAATAATAGTATTACTAGATATAATAATAATGTCATTGATATTAGTAATCACCATAATAATATTAACAATAATAATGATTCAAACAATAGTTCTATTAATAATAATAAATACAATTACAATGTTAGTAATAATAATAATATTAATAATAATAATAATAAGTATCATTAAAATGATAATACTGAAAATAATAATAATAAAATAATAATAATGATTTGTATTCCCCCCTCCTCTGTGTCTGTCTGCAGGACGATGCTGGATCATGTTTCTTGCAGACATGATGTGAGCTGGTTGTCGCCTCCTCACATCAGGGTGGACCGACAGGAAACAGCTCCACCCCCCCCTCCTCTTCCTCCTCCCCCCTCCTCTTCCTCCTCCTCCCCTCCGTCTTCTCTTGCAGGAGAGGAGCGTCACCGTCGGCCGCGCTCAGGCTCACCTCCGCCGGACACTCTGATTCATTCTGCGCTGCTTGGAGGTAAGAACCGCTGCTTTTCTCCACATTAGCTCAAAGAATATATAAAAGCAGCAGATCCCGTGTGTTTGCCGGGTCTAACGGGGATCTGCAGGCGTGTTTTTATCGTGTTGCTGCAGACGCACTTGCCCCCCCCCCACACACACACACACACACACACACGCACACACACACCATCACAAGCTGAAGGCCACAGCAGCGTTTTTAATGTCGAAGGACCTTTTTTCTCAACATCATAAGAAATATGTGTAACAGTTCATGTGTTCAGGAGCTTGTGTTTATCCAGACCCGCGCTTATGCCCCATGATGCATCTTGATTACAGTCAACTGCTTTATTCTGAGGGATATACTTCTACACACACATATGATGGACATGCATCTACACACACATATGATGGACATGCATCTACACACACATGTGATGAATATACTTCTACACACACATATGATGAACTTGCATCTACACACACATATGATGGACATGCATCTACACACACATATGATGGACATGCATCTTCACACACATATGATGGACATACATCTACACACACATATGATGGACATGCATCTGCACACACATAGGATGAACTTGCATCTACACACACATATGATGGACATGCATCTACACACACATATGATGGACATACTTCTACACACACATATGATGGACATGCATCTACACACACATATGATGGACATGCATTAACACACAGCACAGCCTGCAAACAACTCTATGTTTCATGTTGTAAAACATTATTATCCTCAGAAGGTGTGTCAAAATATATTATTAATATTCATTCTCTGTGATAAAATATAAAGAACATAATTTTTGCCGAAAGAAATGCCTGAAACAATCAACCGATTATAATCAATAGATTGATTTGTAGTCGTTTCTCACATGTTTTAAAGCCAAACAGCAACCCCGTGGTACCAAAATGTACTTTTCTTAATAAAATGATGCAAAAAGGAGCAAATAAAGCCGTCAATTTTTGCTACAATGATGAATTTGGTACAGTGAATATATAATGTTATGATTTATTTTGCTGCCTACGTATCATTTTCTTTCTTTTCTTATATTTAACTATAAATAATTCTTCACTGCTTCAAAACATTATTTAGAAATGAGATAGTTTTAGTTTGAAGATCTAAAGTGATTCATCATAACGGCAATTAAGTCATTTTTAAAATGTATTAATCGTTTGAGTAATTCTTCATGCAAAAATGCTTATTAAACTTGTTATTATAATATTAATACACTTTATTTATAGAACACTTTTCATACAAGAGATGCAGCTTAAAGTGCTTTTCAAAAAATAAAAATGTTAATATTTATATTTAAACAGACAATAAAATGAGACAGTAAAAAGACAGTAGATAATAAATAAATGTAAATATAATAATAATTAGAGAATTAGTAAAGAACAAAATACAAATACCATCAATTATAAGCCGAATTAAATGAATATGTTTTAAATCGTTGTTTATCTCTTCATATATTGAACGTAAATGTGAATTATTTTTGCTTTTCTCTGCAACTGCAAACTGAATTTATTTTGGTAGGACGAAACTAACAGCCTTTTTTTGGAATAAAATTAATTTTTAATATATTATATATAATATTCACGTCAACGATATCGCGATAATAAAAAAAAAAAATCTGTTAAATTTACCTTTATCTTGTTTAGTAAATTAATTACATTCATTTGTGTGTTTGGGGATGGAGACAAAGCAAGAACGTAAAGAAACAGAAATGATTTAAGAGACGCTGGATTATAAACAAGATATTAACATATGTGTATTATTAACATGATATCACAATTTATTTTTTTAAATATCACGCTTATCGGCAATAACGCGACGCCCCTCGTCATTTCAGTTTATTTTACACGCCGTCATGCACCAGAAACAAGACTCTACAAACAGAACTAATGGGAGCAATAACATGCAGACTATTTAAAAAATATTAATTATATATATATATATATTTAATTTTTTTTTCTTTTCATCTGAGACACAGACAGAAAATATCCTCTGTGTTAAAAAGCCCCCTTTATGTTTCAGCTGATTGCATGAGGTTAAATAATGTATATACACACACACACACACACACACACACACACACACACACACACTCTCAGACTGCTGCTGCTCAGACATCAGTTGCTGCTCTGTTTATTCTGGATTTTCATTTTATTTTGCATTTTTTAATTTGAATTTGGAGTAATATTATAATCTTAATGTTTGTTTTTTGTGTGAACAACTTTGTGTTAATTTATGTTGACAGAAAATATTCTGTATATAAATACTGACTTAAATGATGAAACTTAAATGATATACATACATGTGGTGCATATAATATGCAACATGCATTATCCACATATACTTTAACATAAACTGGCATTGCAGGCGTTAGTTTTTTAAGCTTCTATCATTATTTTACATTTTTATTTGTAATGTTTTTTTATTTTATTTTATGTTATATATTGTATTTTTTAATTTTTCTGTTTTATTGTTGTAATTTTTATGTCTTATAAAAATGTTAATGTCTTTTTTTTGAGTGATGCATTTTGGGCCTGATGTTTGTATGAAAGCTGCTGTATAAATAAGTTGAGTTTGACCTACTGGTTCATTTACAGATTCATTTTACATTAAAAACTTATGATGGAAGAAATGTTAATTATAGAATTTTAAAAAAGATCAGTGAGATATTGTGACTAACTGGTGTTAGCATGTTCTTGCTGGCTACTAGCACGTTAGCTGTTAGCTGTTAGCTGTTAGCTCATTAGCTTCACTTACTTTCCCTGTGAGGAGTCCCTGCGTGACCAAGTATCTAAAACTAAATGTTATGTGGAGAACAGGACAGTAAATGTGAAGCTGGAGCATGTAGCCGGTTAGCTTAGCTTAGCATAAAGACTGGAATCTGGAACAGGATCATCCCAATTTTTCTATTATTACGAATATGACAATATTTTGAATATGCCTCTTTATTTTTGGCCGTCCTAGTTTTTTGGAAACAGAAATGAAACATGAGCCGAGTACAACCGAAGTGAAAACACAAACTGTGAAAGGGTTAAAGTTATAAGACACAAACACGGACGACACCGTGGTAGAGACCTGTCAATCACAAGGTCGCTCCGCCCTAAAGCAAACGCTGCTTTATCGTCTATTTCACTCTAAATATGATCATAATTTACTAAATAAACATCATGATGTGTTGAAGAAGACTTGAAACTACAGACTGAGACATAAACTCATCAGGAAAATGTTGACTGAGCTAATAAATCAAGAGAGAAGTAGGAACATTTTCTCATAGACTTCTATACAATCTGACTTCTTGTAGCAGCCAGTGGAGTCGCCCCCTGCTGGATGTTAGAGAGACACAGTTTAAGGCTCTTCTGCTTCACTTTTCAGACCCGGAGGTTTGTCTCAGCTGTTTGTTTGTAAAAATTAATTTTTATTAGACTTGTAATAAGTGTCAGTAGGAATCAGGGGAGTAACAATCCATCGCTCTGGATCCATTCAATGAGCAATGATCCAATATAATCGATGAAAAGTGAAAACATAGTTGCTTTTTGTGAGTTTATTTGAATGAAAGTGTGTTCATTATATCGTCTCATATCGATTGCATGCTGAATAGAATCCAAATCGCATCGTGATATCGGCAAATATCCAAAGAATCGTTAGAATATTGTGATGAAACTTGTGGTTTTGGAATATTTCCTGACCTTCTGTGTGGGCTTGACCTGATGCTTTGTGATGAAAACAAAAGGGAGGCTGTGTTTCTGTGGCTCCTCTGCAGGGAGGAGTGTAACCACAGCAATAACTGTTGAGGAGCAGCGGGGCGTTGGCCCGGCTGGGCGAGCTGATAAACAGCCAGGGAGGAGAGGGGAGGAAGAGGAAGGGTGGAGCTGGGGGAGGAAGAGGAGGGAGGCATATGAAAGAGAAGCGCGAGGAGGGGGTTCACAGGAAGTGTTACTGAATGCTCCTCCTCCTCCCCTGAGGAGAATCTGATTCTCTGGGTTGTTTTACATCCTGGCTGCTTGTCGTCGCCGTCAGTCCGGCTTCCCCTTCAGGGACGTTTGGATCCTCCGTCAGCTCGGTCACTAGTCCAACTGTGACTTACGGAGAATTAACACAAGATAAGAAACTCATTACACTGCTGTGCAACACAAAGTAGGAGCAGTACGTGTGCAAAAACACAGAATCTGGCAGAGAAATACTCGGCTGGTCTTTATTTCATAACTCATGTATATAACTGTTTGTCGCATTATAAATGAAAGCAGCACATCCTGGTACTTTGGCCCCCACCCATAGGTGTCATTTACACTGGGGACGATGAGCTCATGTCTGTTATGTCTCCATTACTTTGAGAAAGCATAATTTGTTTTGTATGCGCTGAGAAAGGTCTGTTTGCACAGTAAGATAAAATACAATGCAATGTGAATATAGAAGAAACGAATGTGCATCACAGGAGAGCTAGCTAACGTTAGCTGTTAGCAGTTAGCTGTTAGCAGCCGGAGGTTCCATAGAGTTGCATTATGGTGTGTTCAGGCTCTATTCAGTAAAAAAAGAGTATTGGTTGAAGGTAAATTATAACGTTATCATGATGTGTTCAAATGTAATCTTGTAAAGTATAGTTTTTGGTGAGAAAGTTGAATAAATAGGAGTGATGTAGGAGTGATGTAGGAGTAATAAAGGAGTGATGTAGGAGTGATGTAGGAGTGATAAAG
>CALSBV010010773.1:128324-140824 GCA_943590825.1 Bovichtus diacanthus
TTTTTTTTTTTTTTTTTTTTTTTTTTTTTTTTTAACGGTTTCTGTACATTCTGTGAGATATGTTCTGAGAGCCGAACAGAAGTCAGAAATGAGGCCTCGCTCCCGACAAAAGCTCCCACCCACCTCCCCGAAAAACTAAGAAAACAACGATTAAATCAAACGCACCCGGGTCCGAATCATCACACCTCAAAAATTTCCCTTCTCTCCTGCTTCTCTTTGTACTTCTGAAGGACATCTCCCCTTTATTAGAACGAGGGTCTTATTTTGTAGTTCTGTCCATCAGTAACAGAAACATTATACTCGTTAATATCTGAAGAAGTCTGAACAAGCAGTTCGTCCAGATTTGCAAACTTGCATGAATAAAAATCTGTTTCCAACCCGTCAAACTTTATGTTAACGTCGCCTCTTGTTCAGTAAATGTTATCAGCGCTGATGAAGTGGTTTGAACAGGAAAATCTGAGCTCGTGGTCCAGTTTACAAACGTTTTCTGGAGATTTTGACCACATCTTGTTAAAGAAGGGTCATCAAGAGACGACTCGGCGCCGCCATCACGCAGAAGAAGCTCGTGAGTGGACCTTGAGTTTAGATTTTGTAGTCAAACTAACATTTCTAATATTATTAATGAACATTAACACTCAAGACTTTGGTATAATAAAGCAGAATAACCCCTTTAAATCTCCCTCTCACGTAAATATATGGTTTATAAAATAATCCCTAAATTCTGAAATTTAAATCACAAATTTACGAGAAAAACTCAGAAATTCTGAGTTTTTTTGAATTTGTGATTTTCTTCTTTGTACATTTCTGACTTAAATCTCAGAGAATCTCATTTTTATCTCGTAAATTTGTATTTTTTTTTCCCTCATATTTGTGACTTGAATCTCAGAATTTCAGATTTATTTTCTTGTAAATAAAGAAAAAAAAATAATAATAATTCCTTGTAAATTTGTGACTTAAATCTCAGAATCTCTGAGTTTCTCTTTGCAAATTTCAGATTTTTTTTTTTTCCTCGTAAATTTATCACTTAAATCTCGTAAATCGACCTCGAGTTAAGATTTTATCGTCAAACTTCCATTTCCAACATTTATAATAAACTTTAAACGCTCGAGACCCGAGTTGTAATAAAGCAGAATAACCCTTTAATTCTTGCCCCCCCCCCCCCCCCCGCTCTGGATAATTAAGCCTAAATCTATGTGTTGTAAAAAACAAAACAAAAAAAAAAACATCACATTGAAAAGAGGGAACAATTAAAATATACATATATAATATAAATGTCAATACTCGCTCCTCAGAGCTCAGTCACACTATCATTGGCATAAGAAAGGATGGATTTATGCGATTTCTCGTGTGTGTGTGTGTGTCTGTGTGTGTGTGTGTGTGTGTGTGGGCACGAACACAGCGTTTGTCACTTCCTCCCCCGCCAAAATAAAACGCTGATAGAAAGAAAGTTGTCGTCCCGAAAAACAACAGCCCCCTCCCGATTACAAAATGGATTCGACTGGGTGGCGACGATTGCCTTCAGCAAGTCCACGGTTTGAGATTTAATCCTGTTCAGTCTTAAACTATGATATTTAATAGATGATAAAATAAATTAAGCGTGGTGAGAGTCGCTCGGACTGAACGGCCTCTTCTCCTGCTCTTAAAGGAGAGAAGAGGGGGAGGGAAGGAAGCAAGGAGAGGAGGAGGGAGAGAGGAGGGAGAGGGGGAGATGAGGGGGGGGGGGTTTAGGCCTGTGCGTTGGTGCCGTTCTTGTCCGGGGGTCCGGTGCTGGCCGGCAGGTTGTTGAGGGAGGGGTTGGCCTCCTGCTGCTTGCTGTCGCGGCGGGGGGGCATCCTCTCGTTGATGCGGTCCAGACCTCGAGCCTCCTCGAAGCTCTGGATCTTGTGCTGCGGGTTGAAGCCTTGAATGGCTGCGAGGAAATGGAAAATGTGTGAGAGCGGAGCCACAAAACAGAGCAGAAGATCATCAACAGAAAATATTTATATAGTCAATCTATAGTTTAAGTACGGCAAAAATAATCTGGATTAGGGAGCCGGGCAATATGCAGACAATTCAGAATTTCTGAGATGAAAGTGGTAAATTTTTTATTTTTTCCTCGTAAATTCACTGGGTTTTTTTTTTCTTGTAATTTTGTGAGAAAAAAACTCAGATATTATCTGATATTTAAATTGTAAATTTATAAGAAAAAGCTCACATATGAGAAGAAACTAAATTATATATTCTAAGAATAAAGTCATAAATTTATCACAATTTACAAGAAAAAAAACCCTCATAAATTCAGCACAAATAGAATATCCACATAGTCTAGTAAAGTTCTTAGAAATTTAACACTTAAATATCAGATACAAGAAATATAGATAATAAAAATAATAATTTTCTCTAAAAATTAAAGTCGTAAATTTACGAGAAAAAACTCAAATGTACAATTTAAATATTAGAGATTATCATATGACAATTAATTTTTTATATTAAAAGAGTTTTACTTTATTATAAAATAACTTATAAATTTACCACCTAAATATCAGAGGACATAATAAACGTTTATTTTGTAAATTTGAGTTTTTTTCTTGTAAAACATCAGAGATGTAAGAAAAAAATAATAATTTTAGAGGAAAGAAATATTCTCTAAAACTAAATTGGTACATTTGAGAAAAACCTGGATATTCTCAGAGATTAAAGTCGTAAATTTAGGAGAAAAAATATATAAAAATCAATAATTCATAAGAAAATAGCTCAGATATTCTTTTAAATTAAAGCCGTAAATTTACGAGAAAAAAATGAATTCATGACTTAAATTTCACCTAATTTTATGAACACCGAGTGACATTTTTGCTCATATTTAAAAGTTATTACTGATGTATACAGAATACTGGGATCAAAACTTACTTCAAAAACAGCACAAGGAAGCATGAAGACAAAGAAACAGACTTTCATTAAAGGGCCAATTCACTGTTATTATCATTATTATTGTGGATCAAACTTCAATAAGACACAAAAACAATTACTTAATTTTTTACTGCAGTCATGTAAATAATGTTGGTAATAAATAATAACAAAAATATCGACGAGTTTCTGTTTTTTGTCCTCCTTATTGATATATATGGGCAAAATAATAGAAACACCCCTAAAATAGGCAAACTAATGATTACACAGCGCAATCAACAAAAATATATATTATTATTTAGTTTTAGCTAGGTGTACCTAATAAATTGAACATTACTTAAATCTGCTTACAACCACATTACAGTGCGTTATAAAAGCATTTATTAAATGTTTATATAGTGCTTATAAATAAAGCTAAAAGTAACTGGAACTCATTTTTAATGCACAGACGTAAATAAAATGTTTTCAGCCTCTCAAATATGGAGATTTGCTGCTTTTCTCTGTTTTATGTCATATTAAAGTGAATATCTTTGACTAAACAAGACATTTAAAAGACATCACCTTTACGATTAAACTATCGGCAGATTAAATTAATAATGAAAGAAATTGTAGGTTGCATCAATACTTAGAGGGGGAATAAAGTAAAGAGATACTAATTCTCTTAAAAATCCACATCAGCACCACTTTAGAACAAATCTGTTCTTCATCTACAGAATATCAGCTTAGTAAAAGCCTCATTTCCACATTTTTTCCATGCATTAAACAACTGGATTCAGGGTAAACTGACAGCCTTGGACACAAAATCGGTAATAAAAAAAGAATATCAGTAAAAAAGAGACTTTTAACATTTTTAAAAAAGGTCAAGAATGACACAGTCAAAGACACAGGGCTGGGAGGAGACAGACAGACAGATGTTGCGTACCTCGTGCCTCTTCTGCCTCTACGGTGGCTGTGTAAGCGTGAGTAGAAGAAGTGCCATGCCCAAAACCAATGGAGAGAAAGTGGGAACGTTATATATCAATGCATTCAGTCAGTCACGTTATTATTATCACTGCAATCTGTCAGTCCTGTTAACAGGCAAACATCATACAACGCCTCCCCTCCATCCATGGTTACAGCACAGCTATATACAACAATAATAATAATAATAATAATAATAATAATAAAAACAACAACAATCACAATATTTATAATAATATTCAGGGTTTGTTAGAGGAACAACATGTGGGGAAGAGCTTACACCACGCTGCCCTAAAAGGTTAAATGCAGGAACGACACATTTGTTCAAAAAATTAGTTCTGAACAACAACAACCTGTGGGCGGGTTTGAAAAGCATGTTTTTTAATTTTTTTAAATAGCCAAAATTAAAAATGTTATTATAGCCAGAAACTGTAAAAACATAAATTATGGTCGGATTTCCGACAGTCCTTGAATGCACCACGTGTGACGAACTCCTGCATCAGGAGAAATAACCAAATCTAAGCTTAAAATTGTTATTCTTCATACAGTATGTCATTTAAAATAAAAACAATAAATTCTGCGTTCTTCAGCGTAACTGTGAAGCCGTGAGCGACTCGGCTGAGACCAACAGTCACGACACAACAATTCAGTGATTTCTTGTAAAATAAATCAAAAATAAATTAAAAATTTTTTTAGGTTTCTGCATTTTCACCGTTTCACTGCATAAAAATAATTTTTGATGAGTTCTCTCTGCTTCTAGCGATGACTGTGCAGTTTCCACAGAGCTGCAGGACTTTTATTTTGAAGTGAGAAACGAGGCCACAGTGAGGAACATGCGAGGCTCTGAAACGGCTCGTGGTTAGCCTAGCTTAGCATAAAGACTGGAAGCAGGGGGAAACTGCTAGCCTGGTTCTGTCAACAGTCTAAACACCTCTACAGGTAGACAATGTGCCGATTAGCACAATTTTAACCTCAAACTAAAAAGGGATGCAACCATAAAATTCACAATTTGATTTTCTTAAGATTTATTTTTTTTAACAAAATGAGATTAAAGACAAATTATTTCTCAAAGATTTTTTTTTTTTTTTTTTTGCGTCATGGTTTAAAAATAAATAAATGTATTTAATATTTTGTATTATAAGTTAGGTTTATTATTACTAATATGTGTTATTATCACTATCTAAGTTGTATATATATTTAGGATATTTTCTAATTTTGTTTATCATTTTTCTAGAGTTGCGTCTACTTTTCCTTCTTTTAAATCCATTTATTTCACGCAGATGAAAATCTTTATGCTTCTTACGTATTGCATTTGCACTGTAAATTGAGCGTCTTTCAATAAAACATAAAGAAAACAACCTTTAAAATCATTTAATTGTAAATTCATCGTAATATAGATATCAGAAGAAGCATTGATAGATGAATTCAACAGAGATACTTTTTTATTATCGTGAACTTTCACTCTTTTTGCAGTTCTTTGTCTTTAAAAGGGCGGCATGGTGGACATGTTTGAACTTTAGAGGAGGAGAGGATACTTGACATTTCATGTATGTGTGTGTGTGTGTGTGTGTGTGCGTGTGTGTGGTTAGTCTCTCAGTGTGAGTGCAGGCACAGGGTTAGTGTTAGCTGGACTCTTGTGTTAGTGTTTGGATGCTCGGCTGCGTTCGCACTTACCGCTTTGCAGAGTTCGCCGACCTCCGGACAAAACGCCCACGGGCAGCGTTCCTGTCGGGGTCAGCCCCTTCAGCTGTAACACACTCTCATTCTCCTCTCTGCACACACACACACACACACACACACACACACACACACACACAGTCAGAGTGAGCAATGAAACAACAGTGATTTAAATAATTAATTTTAATCTTGACGAAGCCGATAGTTACGACAGCATATTGTTGTACGAAGAAAAAAAGTAAATAATTTTGGAGCCTGGAGGGGATTTTATTCAGAGAAAAAAAACTTGAATTTAAAAAAAAGGGAAAAAAATTGTATTTATGAGATTTAAAGTCGTAAATTTAGCAAAAAAATTAAAAATAAAAAACTTGGATCTTGTCAGTAATTAATGTCGTAAATTCACGTGAAAAACATTTTATATTCTCCAAGATTAAAGTCGTAAATTTAATAAATAAAAAAAATCACAGATAGAAGAAATTGAATATTCTCTGAGATTATAAAATCATAAATTTACAAGAAAAATTGTGTTTATTATTTTTTTTTGTGTTAAGGAATCACACGGCTTCCTTTTGCAAGGTTTCATCAACACGTTTATCGTAAATTTGTGATTTTTTTTCTTGTATATTTCAATTAATTAAGAATTTAAAAAATAGCTGCATCAGAAGGTAAAATAAAAAGAATAGAGATATACAATTTAAAAAAAGAATAATTTTGTTGAAAGGCTTAAAGTAGATTTTAGTTACTGACATGCATTTTCTTATGTTACACATTTAAAGAGACTCAAAATAACATATTTCAATTAAAAACATCTTAAAAAATGCAGTTCAGTAAAAAAAAAAAAAAAAAAAAAAAAGAAAAAAGAAAAGTAAAGTGCTTTACGAACATGACATTTCCCTAATAAGATAAAAAGTTAATAGACAAAATGTTTGCAACAAATTCAAAAATAAGTGATTATATTTTTACCTTCAATAATAATTGCATTAGTTGTTTTGTGTTATACGAAATGGACAAACATAAAACAGATGAATTCCAGATCCAGCTGCTTTTTAAAAAAATTATTTTACAACTTTGTCCACATTTAAGATAAACAAACTGAAAACGTTTTTATTTTCTCAGGCTTATGATCCGTTATAAACATACAGAAGTGTCTGTGTGATTTTATATCTGCGAGCTGCATGTGGGTTCTCCGTTTGCAGGTGTGTGGGCGGCATTTTGTATTTATTATAATGTTGCTGAATAAAGTACATTAAGCTTACGCATAAATAAAACTGCCTCGCCGAGAACAAAATGTCTGCTCAGGAAAAGGCACATTTACATTTCTACACAGTTACTTTGCAGATTCAGATTTATAACTATAAAGAAACTAATATATTATGATTATTATAGAGTAAGTGATGCTTAGTCATATTTCTTTATAATCCAGAGCTATAATAATTATTCTGCATAATTAGTACTTTTAATGAAAGTATATTTTGATGACGTGTACTTTATACTTTTATATAAATCCACATTTGTTGTGAATAATTTTTTAAAAAGGTCACAAGAGACAAAAGACCACTCTTCAAAGAGAAAATAATAATTAAATAAAGATTAATGAAAACAATAATAATCCTTATTATAAATTAATAACTTAAAATAATTAAAAATAAATATTTTTAAATACTTACATAATTCAGCTACAAAAAACTTCAGTAAAAATTCTAAAGCAGGACTTTTATTTGCAACAGTATTTCTACACTGAAGTATTACTACTTATATAATGTAATATAATAATTACTGATGTAAAAACTAATCGTGCGTTTAACAAACGAGGGTGGTCATCCGTCTTTTTTTAAATCATTTCTTTATTATTATTATTATTTTTTAATTATTATTATTTGTTAGTTTTGTTATTACTATTTATTTATTTATTTATATTATATTATATTATATTATATTTACCCATGTATATTTCTGTCCCGAAATGGGAAATAAAACTTTAAAAAAACTGAACTACTGATCCATATATATTCTTTTAGTTTTTGTTTTCCATCTTTTATTTTATTCTGGTTTATTGTTTTACTGATTATCAAAGCATTAATAAAAAAGAAAAGCAGAAGAGCAGCTTCAGAGAACGCCTGCGATTCTTCTCTGGGCCTTAAAATAACTTCTGAACAGGAGCATTCATCATAAAAGGACAAATTATTCTGACACACTTCCACCGGATTAAAAAGGGGGCAATAAAGGAAAAGTCATTAACCTTAAACTTAAGTGGAGCAACACCGGAAAAAGGATCTGGAGAGAAACTCTGCCGCGTTTTCTGTACAGTAATATTAGTTATGAGCCATAAGAGTCTCACAACAGTAATAAATATTTCTTTTTTTTTCAGCCAGGTGAGAAGGTTAAATCCAAAATCAGCATAAAAATGCAAAGAGAATCACATAGAAAGTGAACAAAAAAGCTTTAAAAAAAAGTTCAAACCTTATTATTCCTGACCGGCTCTTTTCCATATTTTATAAAAACGTGTATTTTCATGTAAAATTCAGAGACAGAAACGCACCTGAGCACAGAGAAGACGCGAGCCATCTTTCCGATCGCCCGGATCTTATTTCTGATCACTTCCTTTCTCACAGCTGGAGTTCCTCCTGAAGAAAAATAAGAAACTCGACATCAAAGCTCTGCATAGAATCAATAGTTTGATCAGAACTACAGCGACCAGCTGTTTTAGGAAACATTCTCAGTTACTTCATTTTAACGTGTTAATGCAGCTTTAAGGGGAAACCTTGGTGGTGTGTTCAAGGACAATCTGTCTTTTGGGAGCTGATTCTTTCCCAGAAGAAACATAAAGAAACTACAAAGGATATGAAGGAGTTGTAACATCTGTAAAGTCCTACATTTGTTAATGAAAAGATAAAAAGGCGTCACATCTTCTTACCCTCGCATGTGTCGTCCCCTTCTGACATCAGCTCGTCGTCGGAGCAGATGTTCAACACGTTCACCAGCATCTCCGTCACTGTGAGAAAACAGTCACACAGAAGCTTGTTAACCATTAAATAAGTCATTAACAGATGCTGAGAGTTGCCTTCGCTTCTCTAAAACTAGAAATATTCAATTCACAGACAAACATAATAAAGAAAAACAGCAAACATTCACATCTGAGAAGCTGGAAGGAGAGAATATTCTGTATTTTTGCTATTATAAAAGAATTAAAACTATTATATCGATTTATAAAATAGTTGCCAATTAAAGTTAATGCTAATTAAAAAAGGCAAGGCATGCGTATGTATATAGTACATTTCAGCAACAAGACAAGTGCTTTAAAAAAAAAAAATAATAATATCAACTATAAAAACAGTGATTAAAGATCCAAGAGATAAAAACTAAAAACAAGCTAAAGTAGAATAAGACAGATATAAAATACATGAATAAAGGTTACAGTGCACATTAAGAAATTAATAATTATTTGATTTAATAACCTGCTTTCGTTTCACATTAAAAGCTCCCCATTCACAAATCCCATGGGGGCTTTTATTGTGAAGCAGCAACAGGAAATGCTTTACCGTAAACCTCACATAAAGGCTCATTAAAATAATGATGTGAACACCACAAACAAATAAAGGCTCGTTACTGAAACTCAACACTTCCTGTACATTTTTCAGATTTAAATCCTACCAATAACGGGAAGGCTGGAATACTATTAATGTGAAAAATCTGCAGGAAGTGTATGTTTTCTGCCGATTTATTTCTAGAGTAATTAATTATTGGTTTGGTGTATAAAATGTCAGTAAATAGTTAAAAAAAAAATAAATAAATGTCCGTCCACGTTCCTAAAAGTCGAAGGTTCGTCTTTAAAGGTCTTGTTTTGTCAAAGATTTTCACTTTAATATATGATAAATATAATATGATATAAAACCAAGAAAAGCAGCAAATCTCCACATTGTCATTTCTGCATGTAAAACTCATTTAAAGATTAATCGATTATGAAAATAAGTTAGTTGCGTTGTGCAGATTAACTAAGTGCGGTGGAAATGTACATTATACTAAATTAAGCGAGACAACAGGTAAAAATGGAGGACGAGTTCAATTAGAAATAAAAAGGTCTGGTTCTCAGCTATTGGAGGTAAATAAATTACCACTATTTGAAGATTTACAGTATATTTTATAGACTATAACTTGGTCTAAACGTGATAGTGACATTTCCCTCTCTGCGTTGACGTACTGACGTTGAATCAGATATGCAAGAAAAAGTTATTATAGCGCCTGTGGTCATCAATAACAAACATCTGAAATTGTTTTAAAGTCACACAGTGTGTAGATATCTCCTTTAGATGATGGCGCTACACTGTTAGCTTAGCCCTGATCAACCAAACTCCATTCAGAAAACAAGCATTTTAAGAGCTGTTAGCGTGTCGTCCTGCAGACCTGATGAAACAAACTCTAAACAAATTCTACAGACATATTATTTATTATTATATCATTATTTCTGCTTCCTGTTGATCCTTTATTGTGATTAAAATCACAGCTAATCTGTTTATTTTTGGTTCATACGGCTGTAGTAAACCAGCTGTGCGTAGTAAACACAAAATGATCCTGCGGTCAAACTTGCAAGTTTTTGTGTAAACACAGCATAAAGCTGCTTGTAAATCACTAAATCTGACTGACAATTACTGCATGACAGTGCAAATAACACAAGAACATGAAGAAATCATTTAATTGATGTGCAGTTGTTGTTATTTTTATTATATAAACTGCAGTTAAATATGAAAGTTTGTCATCTACTCCGGTTTGGGGAGATATTTATACCATGACAAAACATTGCAATAGTCACATTTGTGGTTAAATGTACTGCAGTGGCGAAAATATTATGAAAGAGGGAGAATTAATGAGGATTTCAAAACCTCTCTGATGGCTGGAGCTGGGTGAACTGGTTACAAGTCACATTATTATGACATTTCTGGCCCTTCATTTCTGAACTATGGAGCACAAAACGTCCCGAAGAAATGCCAGCGTGAAGCTCTGCATCCTGCGTTTGCTTCTGCACGAACGCCAACACAGCTTGAATTCACACGTGGTACGGTAAATACACAAGATTTAACCGTGTGTAAATGATCCGCTCCGACTGTGAAACCTATTCATGCAACACAATTATACGAAGAGCTGAGAACTCATAATGACGTCCCTCCTCTGATACTGCAGCTATGTCACATGATACATAACTCCCATCTGTGTCAGTGGATAGATTTAGATTTTCTCCTCTGGTGTCTTTAAGGCGTTCAGCTGCTGCAGAAGGAAAATATGTTCACTCCACAGCTGGGCTGCATGATATGCATCAAATGTGATAAGAAACTGATTAAACATTTATTTACTATGTTTCAGATTGATGGCTTGCTGTGTTTGGTAGCTTCTTTATGTTTTAAGTACATAATGACGTGTAGCACAATGATGCATTTAACTATCATTATTCCTTTGTATTACTTTACATTCTTTATTTAGGGTAACATCCGTCAAGGAGCTACAGAAGATGATGTTTGGCACATCGGGAACTTTTTATTGCTCTTTTCTTTTATTTGTATTTTTATTATTATTATATTATTACTTTATTGTTTTTTCCTATCGTATTATTATTTTTTTTTAATTGTTATTATCCATTGTACTTTTTTTTATTTTGTTATATTGATTTAATCCATTTTAATTGTTTTTTTATTTTATTGACATTTATATCTATTGTAATGTTTTTTCTTTTATTGAATTAGTTTTATTGTTTTTGTCCATTTTTTTATTTGTATTTATATGTTTTTTATTTAATTGTTTTTATTTATTGTACCGTTTTATCTTTCATCCTCATTTGTCTCATTGGTCTTCTTGTGTTTATTTTGTCTCGTTTGGCTTCGTCTGTTAAAGAACTAAGTAAACTTTGCTGGGATCAGGAAGATGATGCTTATTTACATTTTATTCACGTATTTATTCAGCGATCGGCAAAAAAAAAAAAAAAAGGACACGTGAGCGAAACACAGTTTACGCTTGTGTTCATCATACGTGGGTTTGTTTACTTCTGCCTCCAACTGCAAAGTGATGATGTTGTAATTCACAGAGCAGTAAGTAATGCTCTGCAGCGTTCCACACATGTGATGCACACGGACGCACACACACACACACACACACACCTTTCTCTCCTACGAAGGGCAGCGACCAGGTGAAGACGTCCATGAAGTTGGGCAGCCAGTAGGGGTGAGGGGAGCAGTTAAACTGCCGGATGTTCATCACATTATTCTCGTATTTCAGCACCGCCGCTGAGGACAAAAACACCAAACACACACATTAACATTTTCTCCTTCGTGATGCACTTCCTGTCTCCTGTTGCCACGGCTTCAAGGTTTCAAACCTGTTGCCATGGTTACTCCTACCTTTGTTATTGTACACATCCAGGTAGTTGGGAGCGGAGAAGATCGTAATTAAAGAAGGGAAGCCTGTCGTCTGACTTTTCCTGTACATTCGATACCTGACAGACAGAAAAACACACATTTCACATTACATGAGGATGAATTAAGATTAAGGATACAATAAAAGATGAGAAAGTAAAAACCAGAAAGAGACAAAATAAGATAATGATAAAGATAAAATATGATCAATTAAAATAATAAATTTAAATAAGATGAGGATAAAGATAAAAATATAAAAGGATACGATCAAAAAGATAAGATTAAGAAAAGACAAAATAAAATAAAGTAATTAAGATAAAGAAAAGATGAAAGGGTAAGAAAAAATATTTTTAAAAAAAAAGATAAAAGATAAATTAAATAAGGATAAGTTAAAAGGGTAAGAAAAATAAAATTTAAATAAAAGATAAAATAAGATAAAGTGAAATAAGATGAGGATATAGATAAAATATGATCAATTAAAATAAAATAAATTAAAATAAGAAGATAAAAGATAAAATAAAGGATACGCTCAAAAAGATAAGATTAAGAAAAGACAAATTAAGATAAAGTAAGTGAGATAAG
>CALSBV010010773.1:145824-147884 GCA_943590825.1 Bovichtus diacanthus
CGAATGCTGAGCAGCTTCTGTATTTATTTTATTATATTATTAGTAGTAGGGATGTCGTGATACCAGAAAGTTAGCAGTGGATTCCAACAGCAGTGAAATTCCACGATTCTCTATACCACAGTAAAAAACAAATCAATGACTGAATGTTCACCAACATCACTCCTTTATTACTCCTACATCACGCCTTTATTACTCCTACATCACGCCTTTATTACCTCAGACTTCTGTCAGGAAGTTAAACAGCTCATAATTCATCTAATAACTATTTTATATGATGTGAAAACATCTTCAAACAACTGGATTTATTCACTTTTCTCACCAAAAACTACATTTTACAAGATTACATTTGAACACATGATAACGTTATAATTTACCTTCAACTAATACTATTTTTTTACTGAATAGAGCCTGAATGCACCTGCAACTCACAATGCAACTCTATGGAACCTCTGGCTGCTAACACCTAGCAGCTAACAGCTAGCAGCTAACGTTAGCTAGCTCTCCTGCAGATTTCAACACAGAATTTTGTCACGTTTACAGACTTTTTTGGTATCAACTTGGTACTGAAGTATCGGTTCTTGTGACATCCCTAATTAGTAGGATTGTTTCAGACTCTAATAAATGTTGACTTTTGGACTTTAATTGCTCTGGAGTTATTGGAAAAATTATCAAAGTAAGATAGATGTAATATTTTCCCAAATTTGCATGTTTTTATCTAAACAAATATTCTGCTTCAATCCATATTTGTTGGTGTTTAGCCTTTACTGCACACAAAGGGAGGCACTGACAAGTTCTATTCATTCAAGAAACGCCTTTTTAAATCTGATGAATCACTTTATTCAAATTGAGAATTTATTGTTTTTAAAGGATGATCATTTAATAAAAATATGATGACATACAGTCAAAGCTTCATTTGAAAACCTCAGTACATTTTTGAATGTAAAAAGAAAAAAGACATTTGCACATCCCTAAAGATTTGAGCCTTATTGAACAATAAAACTGAACGGGCTTGGTGCCACAGACAGGAAGTCAGACAAGATTTACAGACGGACTAATGTTGCTGGTTTGAGTGTAAAAATTACTTGTTGAAGCTAAAAAAAAGACTTTATTCAGAGCTGTCAGTTAGTCTGAGGCTGGGAAAAATTGCTTTCTGAAGATAAATAACTTCTACATTAATCTGCTCCTCAAATGTATGTTGACTCTGATTCTGAGTCACAGGAAACTATAATAAAATGGCGCTCTGTGGCGCGGCATGAGCTGTGGAGATGGTGTTCCAGGATATCCAGTAACCCTAACAAGGAAGCACGACAGCAGCCAATAAAAACGTCATGCCATCCATAGCTACTCCAGAAAACACACTCCCCTCGGATTGTTTTAGAAATGGGACACAGGCCGAGCCCGGAGGCAACAGGCGAGGCGTGTGTGTGCACGTACACTAGTGTGTGTGTGTGTGTGTGTGTGTGTGTGTGTGTGTGTGTGGTCGAGGAGGCCGACAGTGTGCCTTTCATTTCCTACGACTATTTAAAGACGCTCTGCTAAGCCGAAGCTCGGCGACAGCAGCCGCCGCTCCAAATGTCAGACGAAGTGGCAGAAACAGAAACATGTACCTCGATGCTGAAGTACCCTCGGTCCACGTAGTCTCCGAGGAACAGGTAGCGGGTGCTGCTGGGGGATCCGCCCACCTCGAACAGCTTCATCAGGTCGAAGAACTGCCCGTGGACGTCTCCACACACTGAAAACAGTCAGGTCATCAGTTTGCATCGAATATTAAAAAAGGTGTTATTTATATAATTAATGGTCAACAGTGACTATGTGTACATGCACAAAATATATATATATTTATTTGATTTTTTATAAATGGAACAAAGACAACATTCCTACTAGCTGTTTCCATGGCTAATAAAGATGTATATTCTACTAATATTCTGGTTTACATGCAGCCGTCAAAACAGGATGTTTTTCAATGTGCTGCAATATGTGAGGATATCCAAAAACCTGTTGCTATCAAGTCTTTAATAAAGTTTAAATAAAAACCTGTTGCTATCAAGTCTTTAATAAAG
>CALSBV010010773.1:170191-186982 GCA_943590825.1 Bovichtus diacanthus
CGATGCACTTGACTTGATTTAGACTCGGTCTTGACTTGATTTGGACTTGTTTATGACTTGATTTGGACTCGTTTGTGACTCGATGCACTTGACTCGATTTAGACTCGGTCTTGACTTGATTTGGACTCGTTTGTGACTTGATTTAGACTCGGTCTTGACTTGATTTAGACTCGTTTGTGACTTGATTTGGACCCATTTCTGACTTGATTTAGACTCGGTCTTGACTTGATTTGGACTCGTTTGTGACTCGATGCACTTGACTCGATTTAGACTCTGTCTTGACTTGATTTTGACTTGTTTGTGACTTGATCTGGACTCGTTTGTAAAATGATTTGGACTCGTTTGTAAAATTATTTAGACTTGTTTGTGACTCGATGCACCTGACTCGATTTAGACTTGGTCTTGACTTGATTTGGACTCGTTTGTGACTTGATTTGGATCGATTTGTGACTCGATTTAGACTCTGTCTTGACTTGATTTGGACTTGTTTGTGACTTGATTTAGACTCGGTCTTGACTTGATTTGGACTCGTTTGTGACTCGATGCACTCGTATGAACTGACATGAAACCTGCGACGAACGTGTCCGACAGTCCGGCAGCTCCTCCTCCGTACGCTGAGCTCGTCTCTCCGAGCCACACGGGCTTCTCAGGCGACACCAGCTTCACTTTCTGAAACAAAACGCAGATTCAACACTTCAACATCTGCAGGTCACATGAAACTCGGAGGAACCTGCGGGCTGCACATTATCTTATTATATTACCTGCAGGACTTCTTTGGACTTCAAGGCCAGAGAGTCCAGAACCTCAGGATCGAGAAAATCCTCCAAAGACGTGTCTCTGCCGTTCACATAATAACTGGGAAACAGGGGAAATTCCCCTCATGGAATTATACACGTGATATACAAATATAAAACACAATGCAGACCAAACTAAACAGCCTGTAAGTCATAAAGTAAAGAAGGTGTTTCTTCAGAAAGCCATTCTATAGAAATATGTTTCAGTTAAAACTCGTTTCAGTCGATGAAACAAAACAAGTTCCCAAATATTCAGATTTTCCTCTCTGTATCTTCATGTTTCCAGAACTATTTACAGTTTAACATCTGATACGTGCACAGAGTCATCTCCTACTTTTAAACTAATTATACTTATTTAACATACTTTTCCCTCCGGCTGGTAGAGCCTCTGTAGGTTTAGGGCTCATAATACGAGGAAAAAACAAGAACAAAAGAAAATCTCTTACATTTTTTACTTTAAATCACAGAGAATTTCTGTTTTTTTTCACGAAAATGTTCGACCTTCTGAGAGAATATTCAAGTTTTATTTCCTACATCCCCCGGCTCCGTAATTTGCTTGTATTTTAACCTACAATGGCCCTAATTTATAACGTACATTTATAATCTCTCTTCAATAACAAGGAAACGTTTTGGTCTCTGCTGTTGTGTGCACAGTGTGTACTTTGTGAGTAATAAAGTACACACTGTGCACCAGCGTATCGGTCAGTGTTTACTGGTTAACTCACTGGTGCCAGGTGCAGGCGTCCACCGCCGCAGATCCACTCCGCAGGAACCTGCAGCAGAGAAACCAGAATCATTGAATCTTTATTAGTTTACAACAAACAGCAGCTCACATGTGACTGATGTCATTTTTATTCTTATTTTATTTCATATGCACTTTAAATTATTTCTCTAATTATCTGTATTTATTTCTGTCTTTGTGCTGCTGCAGCACCTGAATGTCACCTCCGAGGATCAATTAACATTTATCTTATTTTATCTTTAAAAATATATTTTATTATTATTATTTTAATTCTTAATTTAATTTTTTATTATTATACATTTTTTATATTATTATTATTTTTGTTGTTTGTGCAAGAACTGTTCTTATTATATCATCAATTTTTGACATGAGGAAAATATATCTATTTATATTTATGATATAAATATAAATATTTATATTTATGATATAAATATTTAAGTTTTTGATTCAAAGTTCATCCAGATTTTGAACATTCATGAGAAATACTGTTATTATTATTATTATTATTATTATTATTATTATAATTGATGTAAGAAATGCTGGGTTTGGTATTAAATTTCATTGTTTAGATTTTTTTTAAATGACTGAATTTCAACTAATAAGCTGTTAAAATGTTACTAATACTCAAAACTATTTGTAGGTGGACTGTCAAATTAAGCTATTAAAATAAGAAAATGTTCTTCCCAATAATATTGTTCATTATGGGGCAGTGCGACCTCTCACCCCTCCAGGATGTCCACCCGGTGGTCTCGAGGCTGACCGACGTCCGGCCCGTAAAGCCCGGCGTCGTGGTAAAGTTTGGATTCTGACATCATCTCTCTGAGACGGGTGAAGTCCTGACCCAGCTGATATCCGTCCACTCGGATCCCGGCTTTCTTCTCATAGCTGTTGGGTTCTGAATATAAAACCAGCATTTCAGAAAACAATGTTCACAAAACAAACCTTTTGCCAGGCAGATAAAACCAAAGTTACAGTGTTTAACGTATTAACTGACGTGTTTATTTGTTCACCAGTCTCGTGATATTCTACATTTAAAGCTACACTCAGCGACCAAAAGTCCAAAACCCCCAAAACAACAATTAACTGTCTCATAAGATAAAGAGAAGCAGTAAATCATCATAATGGAGAAGCTGCAACTACATTTAATGTTTTTATTCTTTAGTCCTTTAAATATTCTGCTCTATCATTTCTACTCTGTAGCACTTTGAGTTTTGTTTACTGTTTGTTTACTTTGCTTATAAATAAAATGTATTATTATTGTTATTACATTTGTTTTTATGGAATAAACGAGTGAGAAAATAATGTGATTTATATGAAGTTATCACATAATAAGTTTGTTCTCTATTCTTTTTGTTATATCTTATATAAGCTTGAATCCCATGTACTTCAACATCACTCCTTTATTACTTCATACTAGTGTTTGTTAGGAATTCATCTAATATCTATTTTATATTGCTGCAAAAACATCTTCAAACAACTGGATTTATTCAAGTTTCTGACCAAAAACTACATTTTACAAGATGACATTGACTACATCATGATAACGTTATAATTTACCTTCCAGCCTTTACCTTTACTCATTTTTACTGAATAGAGCCTGAACGCATCATAATGTAACTCAATGGAACCTCCGGCTGCTAACAGCTAACATTAGCTAGCTCTCCTGCAGATTTCAACACGGATTCATTGTTTACGATGTAGCATTATCAGGGAAGAAATATTCTGCGTGTCCTGGTGAGAGAGTTTACTGCGTCCCAGACATTTTTTTATTGTCTCCTGGACGCTCTTAGTCTCGAGCCCTGAAGGTACTACCGGGCACTATGGTACCGAAAAACGAGTACCATCAAGTTTTGAGAATCTTGGCATCTACTTTGACATCCCTAAGCTACATATTAAATGTTAGCGTACCGTTTCCCAGCTCCCAGGACATCCGATACTGTCTGGATTCACAGTACTGCAGCAGCGAGCGGGCGTTGCTGCTGTTCCAGGTGTTGTCAGCTGTTCTGAGGAGAGCGTTCAGCCCGAATATCAGATCCATCCCCGAGCAGTTAGTGAAGGAGTGCAGCAGATCCACAGTGTTCTCTGATGGGAGGAGGATAACAGTCACATATCTGTCAGAGGAGGAGCTGTGTTTACATAAGAGGAGGTAGACAGAAGATGAGGCCGCAAATAAAAATAATGTCGTTACTTTCATTCTACTGTAAAAACTATTTGGACATCCACTTATTAATAGCGATTGATGATATGACAGAAGAGAGAGAAATGTACAGTTGTGTATCATCTGCATAGAGTGAGAGGATTTATTATGTTTCCTTATAAGGCTGCCAAACAGGAGCAAGGAAAGTAAAAAGCAGGTGTCTGAGGATTGAGCCTTGTGGGTCCCCTAAACATTTTTTTTTTAAAAAACCATGAGACTTTTATCTGGTAAATAAAAGATATATATAGAAGCTCCTGTATGTTACAAAATAGACCCGATAGACCAAATTAGTCATCAATCATCAAAACTAAGATACAATACTTTTTGGATTAGATTCTTCCTCTCAATATAGTGTAAAATAGATCATTGTACAATGTACGAAACTCTTAATTTGTCCTTTTCCCATCATGAGAAGACAACATTGGCTGCAGTTTATTTATTAAATGTAAACATTTCAATTACCTTCACTTTTAGAAACTGTTTATGGCACCTTTCTCATTATGAATTCAGACACTCAGTCACACAGTCTCTAAATCAATAGCTAAGGAAATCTTTATGTTTTCCTCTGATTGGAATAATCGACCTATAAATATTGGATCCATATCGTCATCTTCTTATTATAGGATCAGTTGTACATGTCCATAATAACATCTCTATAATTATGTTTTAATATTTTATTATCACTGACAATAATAATGTAATACTTGTCTGTAAATTATGAATTAAGTATCAATTGTCATGCTTGGAGTATAATCCCCTGAATTTTTGTCTTATTATTTCATATTTATTTGCTTTTTCTTGGTTTTTCTTTGGTCACATTTGGTTTCATTTAATTATCTCATTATTTGTTGTTAAATGTTTTATCTCATTGTGTTTATTATCGTTGTAGACCATCTTGAAAACAAGATGGTACATCATTCATAATAAATCATTTCCAACAAAGCCATTGATTCCTGTGATCAGGGCTGTTTCAGTGCAGAAGTTAAAACTATGGAAGCACCTGTGAACTTGATTCTTTTGTACTTCCTCTGCAGATCTTCTTTCATCAGGACAAGTTTCTGTTGAGTCCAGCTCTTCTTCAGCTGGTCCTCCAGCCACGGGGGCAGCAGCAGTCGATCACAGGATTGATCTAACAGGAAATGAATGTTATTTATATTCTATATTTCACTACCGCAAGCTCAGTGTACAAACCACAGGATGCTCTGAGAGTTGTGTAAAAATACTAATTGCAAGTCGTCATTTTCATGCATTTCTTTTTTCTCTTGCTGGCAGAAATTAGCTTCCACTTTATAAACTGAGGCTGGATAGAACTTATTTATATATTTATGTAGGTTTGAGTCACATGGGCAGGACAGCAGGTAACACACACGTCTGTCTACCACGTGGGAACAAAGGCACAGAAACATCAGACGTGTTAATTCAATCAGCGGTTAACTGATTCTGCTGATTGCCTGACGATGGTGCCTCACTGTCTGTCACAGGGACATCATGTGTGTTACAAAGGTGAGGAAACACACTGGAAGAACAAGTGACAACTTTATAGAGACAAAATATAACAATCTGAGACATTTCCACAACAATTATAATGATTATTACCATCATCATGCTCCGGGAGTATCAGTAACGTTACCTGCTGAGTGCTGATGGAACCTCCGAGGGGTGAAAACCATGAAGTCCTGCCGGGTCCCCCCAAACCTCAGAAAAGCTGGAGTTAAAGCTTTAGCCAGCGTCCTGACCTTTGGAGAGCTGGAGACGACAAAACTACAAACTTTAGTGTTGACGTAAGAAAACATTAATAAACTAATGTTATCAAACAAAAGAAAAACAATCACAGAGACGCTGATGAGCACGAGCTTCCACAGGCGACTATCAGCGGCACAAAATGACCCAAAACACACAAGATGAAACGCAAAATGACTAAAAATGCAGAACGATCACAGAGACACACGAAACGACTACAAATCGATACAAAACCATCACAGAAGATGCAAAATGAGACAAAAATAACCTCAAAATTACTACAAAGACATGAAAAACAACAGCCAAGATTAGATGCAAAACCACCACTTCTATAAAAATAAAATAAAAGTCCATTAAACTCTTTTAAATGTGGAGTGAATACATTTAGTATGAGGTTTAAATCACTGCATGTTTCACTGTCTGCTTTTTAACTCTCTGTCATCAGAAGTTGCTCTAAATGAAGTCTGAACTCAAAACATCTGAAAAAAATCCCCCAAACATCTTTAGTTCCACTTTGTCAAAGTGAATAGTTTCTGTTTGTATCACAGCAAAACTGATCAAAGACAAAGAACAAAAACTAAACAAGTGACTGAAGCAGAAGCTCATTTAAAAGCTCTCCTGCAAAATAACCGCAAAGAGAACTCCTAAAAAGAGAGTTTAAAAACAAAGACACAGAGACTGCAGCACATTAAATCTCTTTACAACACAAATCCAATCAGCGCATTACTCAGTTTAAGCTGACATTACTATGAATAACTTCAGAGGATTACTGCAGCACATTAAAGCAGCGGACACTAATAGGGTTCAGTTAGAGACCCGGAACATCTGCCGAACACCTGCCGAACATCTGCCGAACATCTGCTTCACTTTAAGCTTTATTTACAGGCTCGCACCCCAACAGCGACATGAACTTCTCCTCTGAAGCCAGGCTGGCGTCGATGGTGACGGACAGAAAGCGCCGCTCCACCCGGCGGATCACCGCGGAGACATCCAGCTCCAGCTCCAGGTCCAGGTCCAGGTCCACGTGAGAGGAGTTCCGGTCTGTGGCGGTGTGGACTCCTAACCCCGCAGTCTGGTGGCAGAGCAGAGCCAGAACCAGCAGCAGCCCGACAGACTCCATGACTGCAGGCTGAAGCTCCGACGTGCAGCTCCACCCTGACTTCCTCCTTCAGGCCTGCACTGTTCACACCGGAGCCGGATCTTCTCCGGGACTGTCTGCACAGAGCTGCAGGGAGGACTCTGACTCACAGTGTCATGCTGTGTCTAGTTAACTGCATTTAAAGAAGCAGCTGGAAAGTGTTGTTCAAGTACTTCCTGATGTTTTCACAGGTTAAAGTCAAAGTAAGCAGTAACACAGAGAAGAAATCTGAATGTTGGAACAAAGTGAGAATCAGAGAAAAAAATCAGAACTTTGATTTTTCAGAATTTTGATTTTCTTTTAAAAATCAGAATTTTGATTTTTAAAAATCTGAATTTTGAGAAAAAAGTCAGAATTATCAGAACAAAGTGCGAATTCAGAGAAAAAAGACAGAATTCTGGAGACAAATTAAGTCCAAATTTTCAGAAAATTAAATCCAAATTTTAAGAAATAAAAACAGAATTATAAGGGAAACAAATCTGAATTTTGATTTTTAAAAAATTTGAATTTTAAGAAAAAATATAAATTCTGAGTAAAAAGTCAGAATTCTGGAGAAAAAAAATCTGAACTTTGATTAAAGAAAAGAAAAAAAAAATTAAATCCAAATTTTAAGAAAAAAGAAATCTGAATTATAAGGGAACATTTTATCCAAATTTTAAGAAATAAAATCAGAATTTAGATTTTTTTTAATCTGAATTTTAATTTTTTTAAATCTGAATTTAGATTTTTTTTAAAATCTGAATATTGGAACAAAGTGAGTTAAAAAAAATCTGAATTTTGATTTGAAAAAATCTGAATTTTGAGAAAAAAAATCTAAATTCTGAGTAAAAAGTCAAAATTATCAGAACAAAGTGCAAATTCAGAGAAAAAGTCAGAATTCTGGAGGAAAAAAAAAAAAAAAAATCTAAATTTTGAGAAAATGAAATCCAAATTTTAAGAAATACGAAATTTTATTCTGAGAAAAGATATAATTCTTCGAGATCATGCGAGGAGTCCATTTCAGTATTTAAAGAAGCAGCTGTAAAGTATTGTTTAAGTACTTCCTGATGTTTTCACAGGTTAAAGTCAAAGTAAGAAATGACACATTTCTCAGAAAAGTCAAAACTTTCAGTGAAAAAAACAAATTATAATTCTGAGAACAAATCAGATTTCTGAGGAAAAAGTTTTTTTTTTTTTTTTTTTTTTTTAAATGTAAAACACTTTAATGTTGTTGATTATGAAGAAGTGGTTTTATTGAAGACTTGATACAATTCATCAAATATATACAATGGAAAAATGACATATTGCCCCCCCCCCCCCTATAATATACTGTGTCAGCTGAAACAAGTAAACAATACGATATGTAAAAGTGTCATTTATCATAATATTGTCATTTCATTTAGCATTTATGATCCAACAGAAGTGTAAAAGATGAGATTTTATTTTTTAGAAAAAACAGGCGTGAAGTAAAGTATTTGTATCATAAAAATATATATATACAGTATATATATATAATAAAAAAATAAATATAATATAATAAATCTAAAAAATAAATACAGACATTACATCCTACAGAATGGTCCAGCTGTTTTTATTGTAGGATAAATTAAATACGTTGTGTGGAGAGATTCACTTGACAGTGTTTCTTGTACATTATTTAATCAGATGTGTATTTGGAGAGAACTTCTCTGTGACACTGTGTGTTTCTGCTGTGGGCAGATCTGCAGGCAGCGTCAGCAGCTCGTCCACTTCCTCCTGCAGAGCTGCAGCCTTCTCATTCAGCAGCATCTGAAACATTATTATTATTATTATTATTATTATTATTCAGAGGGATACCTTCCGGAAGCGTGACGACGGGTAACTCACCTTAGCAGAGGCCACGATCTGATAGGCCCGTTTCTGGTGCAGGTTTTCTATGGTTTTGCAGAGGACGGCCGGGTCAGCGTTCGCCAGGTGAGTCAGCGTTTTATAACCCGCGTTAAAAAGCTGCTTCGCTCTGGACTGGAGAGAGAAACACAGACAACACCTGAAGTAAACACACTGTGTACTACAAGCTGTAGTTGTGGATCGACAGAGAAACAAGAGTACGTTTGTTTTCCTGCAGAAATGTCTTTTAAGACAGTTTTCAGCGTCTCAGATATGAAGATTTGCTGCTTTTCTGTTTCATCAGCAATGGAAAGTAACTCTATTCTCCAAAATACTTCATTTCATTTTTTTCTGTTGATGGAATAATTACGTTAGTTAAATGTGTTTTACTCGTCCTAAGCTGCTGAAGCTCCACACTGACCTCCATCACTCCAGCCACCTCCATCAGAGGGATGAGTTCAGACGTCACGCAGTAGCTCAGCCTCCGTGTGAGCTCCGTCAGCAGAGCTCTGAACGGCCAGAACTCCTCCAGCTCCTGAACGCATCATTTATCAGCAGGTCAGGGGTGTTATTATACTCAAGTGTGTGTGTCTTTGTAGTCGTTTTGTGTCTCTTTGTGGTCATTTTGTGTCTCTTTGAGGTCGTTTGGTGTCTCTTTGAGGTCGTTTGGTGTCTCTTTGAGGTCGTTTTGTGTCTCTTTGTGGTTGTTTTGTGTCTCTTTGTGGTTGTTTGGTGTCTCTTTGTGGTCGTTTGGTGTCTCTTTGAGGTCATTTTATATCTCTTTGAGGTCGTTCTGTGTCTCTTTGTGGTCATTTTATATCTCTTTGAGGTCGTTTTGTCTCTTCAAGGTCGTTTTGTGTCTCTTTGAGGTCGTTTTGTGTCTCTTTGAGGTCATTTTATATCTCTTTGAGGTCGTTCTGTGTCTCTTTGTGGTCATTTTATATCTCTTTGAGGTCGTTTTGTGTCTCTTCAAGGTCGTTTTGTGTCTCTTTGTGGTCGTTTGGTGTCTCTTTGAGGTCATTTTATATCTCTTTGAGGTCGTTCTGTGTCTCTTTGTGGTCATTTTATATCTCTTTGAGGTCGTTTTGTGTCTCTTCAAGGTCGTTTTGTGTCTCTTTGAGGTCGTTTTGTGTCAGATTTATCGTTATAAACCTTTAACATTATCAGACTTATGATGGAGAGATAAAAAAAAAAAAGGATCAAAATCGATGCAGCAGAACCAGAGAAATCGTCTTTATTATTACACACATTCTTTGCCTACATTACCCACAATGCACATCCCCATCACTAATTTCGCAAACCCAAACGGTGAAACTAACCTCGGTGAAGTGCAGCACGCAGCAGCAGAAGGCCGAGGACGAGCTGAGCAGACTCTGGACGAAACCTCGGCTCAGCTGGAACCTGTCGGACACGCTCCACAGGTTCGTCTCCTTCAGCAGAGAAAACAGCACCAGAGCCAAATACATGCGACTCACCGCCTGCATGTTCACACTCTGAAACAACAAGACGCACAACATTAAACCATTAAACCCTGAAACATGAGGTCAATAACAAACGTGTGACCAATTTTAGAAATGAATTTGCATTAAAAGGTAAAATCCTGCAGATTTATCAGTCCTTTAACATTATCAGACTCACGACGGATCAAAATCGATGCAGCAGAACCAGAGATATCGTCTTTTTTATTCCACACATTCTTCGCCTACATTACCCACAATGCACATCTCCCTCACACAACCAACTCATGGTAACATTGAATGGAAACATCTTCTAGTTTGTGAAAACGTTAACGTTGTTTAGCATGTAGCTAACACACAACATAACATGGTCCTCGTCTATAATAAGTTTTATTTGAATAACATTAACTATGAAATGCTTTTTGCCTGAACACCTTATGGGATACAGGAGTAAAACTTTAAGAATAAATCAATCAATTAAAATACAAAGCAAATGAATCAACATAACTGCCCTATGATTCAGATTATTCTGCATGTTACTGCAGGTTGTAATTCCAACACTGAGCGTGTCCCATAAACCAGTGACTCATCATCACTTCTCAATAAAGACAAGCCGGAGTCGATCCCGCCTCAGAGAATAACTGATCTTCTTCTTCTTCGTGAGCAGATCTGGAGGCGTCTGGACTTTCTTACCTTCCTCACCGTCTGTCCTGCAGCTTTTCTAGCAACGAAACTCTCGGGAACTCCGACGGCTGCAGACATCTTCTGCTCTGCAGCCGACAGCAGCGTGAACTGCAACACAAAGAGACCTGGTTCACACAGAGCTGAGAAACAAAGACGCTATAATGATACTTATATAAAAACATAATCATTTACATGCAACACCAGCTATTGCGACATTATTCTGGGGCACGTAAACAGCATGAGTCAGGCCTCATTCTGAAGGAAGCATTGTGTCTTTTTGTGGTTCTTTGTAGTCATTTTGAGTCTCTTTGTGGTCGTTTTGCGTCTCTTTGTGGTCGTTTTGTGTCTCTCTGTGGTTGTTTTGTGTGTCTTTGTGATTGTTTTGAGTCTCTTTGTGGTCGTTTTGCGTCTCTTTGTGGTCGTTTTGTGTCTCTCTGTGGTTGTTTTGTGTGTCTTTGTGATTGTTTTGAGTCTCTTTATAGTTGTTTTGCGTGTCTTTGTAGTCATTTTGTGTCTCTTAGTGGTGGTTTTGAGTCTCTTTGTAGTCGTTTTGTGTCTCTTTGTGGTGGTTTTGACTCTCTTTGTGGTGGTCTTGCGTGTCTTTGCGGTGGTTGTGTGTCCTACCTGTCTGAAGAACAACATCCAGTCAGGCTTGCACTGTGACACCATGTCGTAGGGTGTGACCAGGTAGAGCAGGTGCAGGTAGCTGTTGAGCAGCAGCCCCTCTAGGCCTTTAGAGAGATCTTTGTAGAGCACGTCGCTGTAGGTCAGATCCACGGAGCCTGAGGAGGCACAGAGCAAACATCTTCACAGTGCAGCTGAACATTAAAATGTTAACAAAATCCTGAGGGGAACATGAATGACGAACAACATTCTCGACAATCTATCAAACATTTGTTGAGATATTTTGAAAAATGCTTCGCTCAAAGATTACAATTCTGAGTTACCTTTGTAGGTAGCTTTCCCCAGCTTGGTGACGTGCAGAGTTGGACCGTCTGCAGTGATGAGAAGCTTGTCCATCAGGAAGTGGACGCACTGCTGCAGCACCTCCGTCAGGCTCTTCTCCGCACACAGCTGCCTCTGCTGCACGTACAGCAGCGTCCCGCACAGGAAGTCCCTCAGCTGCTCCAGCGACGTGGTGATCTGCACCAGAACAACATGTTCAAAGATAAAGTCTGCAACATTAAGGACTTGGTGAATAAATAAACAGGTTTACGTTTAATCCAATGAGTGACAGGATGAGACAGCGGAGGCCTTTTCCATCGTCGTGCATCAGGTTGCTGAAACAGTTCTCCATCGGGGCACTCACCAGACTTTTAGCCTGAGAATAAACACAAAATAGGTCGATAGTGGAAAAACTTTACACCACTAAACTCTGACAATGACAAAAATTCACTGGGTGGAGCCTCTAAAATGTGAAAATGTCCAGATGTGTTTACACCTCGAGCAAGTTTGACTGCAGGATCTGGTTTACTACAGCAGTATAAACCACAATAATCAGATTTTCTGTGATTTAAATCAGAATAAAGGATCAACAGGAAGCAGAAATAACTCTGTCGGGATGTTTGTAGAAAGTCTGAGTTCATGTTTCATCAGGTCTGCAGGACGACACGCTAACAGCTCTTAAAATCCTTGTTTTCTGAATGGAGTTTGGGGGGATCAGGGCTAAGCTAACATTGTAGCTCCATCATGTAAATGAGATATCTACACACTGTGTGACTTTAAAATGATTTAAGATGTTTGTTATTGATGACCACAGGCGCTGAAATAACTTCTTCCTTGAGAAAAACTTCGGCTCTACGAAATTATACCGGAAATGTTCATGTTTTAAACACCAATAAAAAAAAATAATAATAATAATAATAATAATAATAAATCAAGATAAATAATTTACAGCTGCTGATCCAATTTTAGAAACTTTTCCAACAAAGATTCCTAAAATGTGACGAGTCCAGACCCTGAAATGTGAATATTTGCTGGTTTTCTTTGTCTTCTAAGACGGTAACGTGATTTTTTTTTTCTGTTTTTTGACTGAAAACGAGACATTTAAAGATATTTTATAATAATAATAATAATAATAATACATTTTAGTTGTAATGGCTAAAAGCAATCTCAAGGTGCTTTTGTACAATTTTTGGACAAAACTGAATAACCGATCAATCAGCCCGAATATCCTTTAATATTTACCACCTTCACCACAGAAACACACGAGACTCCTGGTTTATTTAATTTACACTTTTAGTATCCAGCTTTTTTTAAATCTGTTTTTAATCTGAAATTGTGTTCAAACTTATTTTTATTTCCACATTCACATAAATGTACATCTGTCTGTCTTTGTGAAGCACTTTGGTGCAAAACATGTTTGCTTTTTAAAGTGCTATTAAAATGAAATGAACTTGAAACTTGTTTTTTCTGTCAGTTTGATGGACGGCTCTAGAAACTACAATACCCATGAGCCTCAGCTGCTGTTTCTATGGAGAAGAAGACAGTCAGAGACGTCCAACACATAAATTAATTTAATTTACACTTCAGGTTTCATTAACAGTGATCTTCCACCTGCCTTCAGAAGCGAAGCTCTGGGATGTTTCTTGCTGAAATGCACCCTGGGAGTTGTAGTTGAATATCCCCTAAAGCTTCACAGCTGTCTGAGCGTCCGTGCAGTGGGGACAGTTACCGTAAGTCTGTCCTTGTCCTGCAGGATGAGGATGCTCTCTCCCACGGTGTCGATCCCGGCTCGTCCCGCCCGGCCGACCATCTGCTTGTACTGGCTCCTCTTCAGGAAGTCAGCGGCAACGTACGGCGAGCGCAGAATCACTCTGGTGTGAGGAGGAAATCAGGGTCAAGCCCAAAAAAATACTCAATATATATATATATATATATATAATCATTTTCCACAATGCTGTGCTGAAACTATTTCAGAATAAAAGCAAGGTGTGAACAACGACTTCTCCCTACAGAAAACACTCGAGGGCTTTTATTTTGAAAAGGAAACCAGGAGTGTTGGGTTAAAAATACATTTTTACTTTTTTAAATCCGGTGTTTTTACTACAGATCTGGACACTTAACTTAACTGTCCCTTTAAAATCGGGAAATGCGACATTCAGAATATCCAAAAATGTATTGAATATGCTGTTTAAATGACCCGTAACAAACTAAAGAACAACAGTGGGATATGTTGCGTGCATGTAAACGTCAGTGAGTTCCTTTACATGCACACAACATTACGTTTTAAGACAATAGTCTCACTAAGCTGTTTACATGGCTAATGAAAATATATATAAAATAATAATATTACACTAATATTTGTGTCTACATACAGCCGTGCGTCCTGTGATTCAGGGTGAAGGTTTCCCACGACCTGTAACACATTCAGAATAAAAGTGGGATATTCAGCGGCTGACCTGCGGGCGGGCAGGTTGACCCCTGCAGCCAGGGTGGAGGTGCACGTGAGGAGGCAGAGCACGCCGTTGGAGTAAGCCTCCTCCACCAGCTTCCTCTCCTCGGAGGTCAGCCCGCTGTGGTGATAGGCCAACCCGTACGGCACGGTCTTCCTGAGCACCGGGCACACCGAGCCGTTCCCGCTGTCCTTCAGCTCCCTGAGGAGGATGGCTTTCTCTGCCTCCCGGAGCAGCAGGAAGTCCCTGAGAGGGCAACAACACGGCACGAGAGGGCAACAACATGGCGTGAGAGGGCAACAACACGGCGTGAGAGGGCAACAACACGGCGTGAACTCACTCTTTTAGGTGTTTGCAGATCATCCCGGCCACGTTCTCACAGTTCCTCTTGGTGGGGCAGAAGACCAGACACGAGTGTGCGGGGATGACCTCAGTCACCAGAGCGATGATGTGGTCCGGGTCCAGCTTCTGCATCGAACTGGAGTACTGAGGGAGGCATCGTCAGAACATCAGCAGAACTGTGAAGCTACTTCATCATCATCATCATCATCATCATCCATCTCATGGTCTTCATCTTTTTATCTGACTTTGTGTTGTGTGTTTACTCTGTACTGTGTGTAATCGCATCATAGTGACGTTGACGATTTTAAATAAATACAATTTAAAAAAGGAATAAAATAGAAATAATATATATATTTAATAAAAAATAAATAAAACAAATAAAATATTATAGAATAAAATAAATAAAATTCCGTCATGCCTTAACTGGCAGGTTTAAAAAGCAGGTTTTCTTCATTTTTTTTTTTTTTTTTTTAAACGTGAAAACTTACTTGGCAATAAATTCAGATTTATTAAAAATAGAAAAGATAACTTTTATCTTTCTAAAATGCATCAAAACAAAGATGCTCCTCTCATTTCTCTCTCAGATTATTATAAACTACGAGATGCTTTTAAACAAGCAGTGTGTGAATATTGTCCTCACCTTAAAGTTGAGAAGACGGGAGAATCTGAAACCTTCTTCCTCCTTCGGGTCCACTTCATAAATCGTGTCCTGCAGTTTAACGTACTCTTTCAGCTGGACCTGAACGCAGCACAGAGTTTATTACCACTGCTGGAGCATTTAATAAGGAATCCTTTATTTATTGCTGAAGTCATTAGATTTTAGCTCATTTAATGCTTTTGTTTTGAAGGGATGTTGCTCTTTGTTTCCTTTGCTTGGAATAGACTCTCTGGTGCCTCGGTGGTCGTTTGAGTTTGAGTTATTTTTTGTTTTGTTTGAGGACAAATCGCTGCTACAACAAGAAAGCAGGCTGCAGATTTTATTACGTAGCAATGAAGAAGACGCATCAGGCTTTAAACATATTCGGACTACTTTCTACATATAAAATGTTTAAAATCCTCCTCGCATGTTGAACCAATGGAACCAGTTTCAGTACCGTCAATGAAATTACGCCATTATGTTGCGTTCACGTGGTGTCGGACGTCGTATTATGCAGAAACACGGCGGACGAAAGTAAATGTTGGGTTGATGGTTAGAAACTTTATTAATTCACGTGTTGCTTATACATTTTTTGCTCACATGTAATTTGGAAGGTTTTAGTTTATGTTCACGTAGATTAGTTAGAAAAGTAACTTATTAATGTCAGGTAAAAGTAAAGATATATTTTAGTGGTTTTAGTGTTTCTAGCTATGATAAATGATGTAATTTTGGCAATTTTTAAAAACTAAAAAGATGCTTTTGGAACCTGCCGGTTTGTTTTGGGGATAAAGTATGAGAGGATGTTTATTTTATTTCTTATTGTTGTTACTTAACAAGGGACCATGTGCAGTTTAAAACATAAACGTCACCATTTGATAAGATAGATTAGTTTGAAAAGTCATTTATTAGCATTAATTGTGATAACAAGTCAGGTAAAAGCAAATCTGGCACAATGTCACTAAAAGAAACAACATAAAGATAAATAATTCTGAACACATACGTACAAAGTCAGAAAGTCTTTTTATACAACTAACGCCCTAACACCCCCCTCGAGTCCAGGAAGCGCTCTTACCCAAACATGTTTAAGTAAATAAAGTGACCAAAAACGACTCCAAAAATCAGCGTTTTTAATGCCTCTCAGTGCAGATACATGTTGGTGTAAGTGTGTGCGTGAAGATATTATTTAACAGTAAAATCACTTACAGGCCGGAAGTCATTTGTGTAATTTTCAGCCCTCAAAAACGTCTGCAGGTCTCGGATGTTTCCCAGAGTGGCGCTCATTCCAATAATCTGAGTCGCTTCTTGAAAAAGAACAGATAAAGATGATTTTAGGGTTTAACAAGGACAAGTTAAAGGAAGTGAGTTTAAAGTGAGAAAACGTCCCTTACTGGTGATGTAGAGGACTTTAGCCAGCGTCATTTCAATAACCGCCCCTCTGCTGCCGTCCCCCAACATGTGAAGCTGCAAGACAAATGTTGACAATAAACCTCAAACCTCCACCATGTAAAACACCTTTTCATTCAAACCGAGGAGCACCTCATCAACCACCACCAGCCCGAGGTCGTCGATCCGGTCGGCCTCTATCAGAGAGTTGACGAGGCTGTGGGCTTTCTCTATCGTAGCGATGTACAGGGATTTCTTCTTTCTTCTCTTCATGGGAGGAAACCTGCCCTTAGTGCCTGCGTACTCCTCCACCATGAAGTCCAGCTCCAGGCCGAAGCTCGCTAACCCACGTACCTGCAGAACAAACGAGAAGCAGAAAGGTGTCCCACAAGGCTCCATTCTTGGTCCTCTTCTATTCACTACAAGCATAAAAAATG
>CALSBV010010773.1:224982-237262 GCA_943590825.1 Bovichtus diacanthus
GTAACTGAATTTACGTACGTAACTGAACTTGTACGTAATTGAACTTATGTACGTAACTTAACTTGTACGTAACTGAACTTACGTAAGCAACCCACCCAAGTGGTTCTGTTGCCTAAATCTAACCAAGTATTTTTTTTTAATTCATAGCGTTAACCACGTGTTTAAAACTGCGACTGTTCGTCTGTTTGTGACGCGTTGAGAATGAGAAGTGTTAACGACGAACAGAACACGTAAACATTACACGTTATACAACTTACAGACAGGAAAAATTATATTTATATTTCTTGTTATAAAAATGTAACCCTCAGTATTAAGAAGTAGTTTGTGTTACAGAAAAATGTAAATATATATATATAATATATATATTAAGTACATACAGTATATATATTATATATATGAATAAATGTTGCTTTTCGAAATAAAAATGTTGAATTATTATTAAACATGCTAACTGGAAAAAAGAAAAGGAAACTAAGGAGTTGAGAAATAAAATAAGCTGGTGAAAAATAAATAAATACAATTTTACAAAACTTAATTGTGGTTACGGCAAAATATGAAGCTTAATATTTATTGTATTTATCCTGCTTTATTTCCTGATGACTTCCGTCATATTTCAGAGGGAGTCAGTTTGTGTTGTCAGTATTTAGCTTCCTCTGCACTAAACTGCGACATCTTCTCACTGAAAACAACTTTCAAAGAAAATTACAGCGCTTGATTTCATTCCAAGTTCATATTTGGCAAGTCCATGTTGAATGTCATCCATCATGGCTTCACGTCTCCGGGGGGACGAGCTTCATCTCTCCTCTTCCACCAACCAGAGCAGAAAAGCAGCGCCGGCTTCCCCGCGTCTCCAATTCCACTCAGCAGCAGCAGATAAATAAATAAATGAATCAGAAATCAGTTCAGCGGAGCAGCACGCGCCGCAACTTCTCTGCGAAATGAATACTTTTTAATTTCTGAGCCTGGGATGGCCCCGGGCCCCAGGACAATGTTGATGGATGATGTTTTAATGCTGCTGAATGTTATTTTTACTGAACAGGGAAAACTATAAATTTTTACTTCATTGGCAATGATTGTGCCCTATGCATAAAAGCGCGGCGGCTGTGCGTTGCCCATGAATAATCGCCTCTCGCAGCAGATGTTACTTTGCAGAAACCAATTCCTCGGATAAGATTTGCAGAAGATTAATTGTCTACAGCTGTTTCATGGCCCGCTGCAATCTTAATACATTTATGATAAGTTTAAAAGCTCAGCAGAGGCAGCGGAGTGAGGCTGCCGAGAGAAAGGGACGCTTTATTCTTACATCTGGATTCATATCCTCCGTCAGATTCATCATTAGCCTTTATGCAAGACGACTAAGAGGCCCCCCCCCGTCCTTTATCCTCTCCTCCTGCACATATTTTCATTTCTGACTGACTGAATTATTCAGATTTGTGCAAATGAGTTGTTTTCATTTTTCTCCCCTGGAAGTGGAAATTGAAAGTGACCCAGCGTGACCCCCATCTATTACTCCCGCTACATTGCGGTGAATGTGCAGTCTGGATCATTGTAAGCACGCGGGCTTTGTTAAGCGGCGAGCCGTGACCCCCGCCAACACGCAGCATCTGTACCAGTTTGGAAGAATCGCCCGGTTACGACCTCACACTCTCCGCTTTTATAAAACCATATTTAAATATTCTCCAGAGAACAAAAGCAATCATGTCGGCGGGTCAGGGGCCGGCGCGCGCAGGACGCCAGTTTAAGGCGACTTTCTGCAGAAGCAAAGTTCCTGACACCGACGCAGAGGACACAAATGTTTCCATTTAACCCCGTCAGCTCCGCCTCACTCTGCGCTCCACCCGCACTCATCACGTCACACTCATCTCGCTGATTGGAGCTGCGGCCTGTCGCTGCGGCGCCTTTAACGCCTCACACTTCACTTCAACGAGGAACGTTTGTAATGCGTCTACAAACAGGTGATAATATATAATGTACACAGATATAAGACTTTATATTATTACACCTGCAGAGTTTATATTATTACACCTGGTCAGTTTATATTATTACACCTGGTCAGTTTATATTATTACACCTGCTCAGTTTATATTATTACACCTGCTGCACTGCATGCAGTTATTAATACGTTATTACATGTGTTACTCACACAAGAGACCTGAGAATAATAACTCACAAGCAGAAGAAGTGTGTGTTTGTAATATGTTGACATAAAGTCTTTTCTTCTTATTTTATCATCTGAATATCGGAGAAAATTAAGATGAATCAATAATGAATATTAACGTTAATCAGAGATATTTTGTGATTTGTGCGTCTTTCAACAGTGAAAACTGATGTAAACAAACCAGGAATAAGAAACAGAAGAAGAGAAGATGAATGTTCAACATTCATCTTCTATCAGATTCACTGCTGAATGTAAATAATAAACTTTATTTAAATAGCAAAACTACTTTTCTAAAATCTATGAATAATTGATCCATCTTCACGCTCTTTAATATTATAATTTCTTTTTTTTTTGTGTCGTGAAATTATCTTTTAGTTTTTTGTTAAATGTGTTGTGTAATTGTGCAAATATTGTTTTAGCTGAGGACTGGAAACAAAAAACTCAAATAAATATACACGAGAAAAATTAATATTAAAACAGATAAGTGTTGAAATAAGATAAAAACTAATATATAAGTGTGTATACATATATATGTAATATTACGAAGCATTGAGTGAGGCCACACAGTGAGGAGTGGAACACACACACACACACACACACACACACACAGTGACAGGAAGTGGCCATAAATAACGAGGCTAACCACCGTCAGCGCGGCCTTTACGTCGTTCCTGCGACACCTCAGACATTGAACATGACATAATACGCTGTAATAAAACAAAACCTTCACTTCATAAATTTGCATGATTTATATGCAGGCTGCGGGATGAATATGCAGAAACATGGCGAGCAGCTGCATCATTGTAATTTATCCTCACGTGATGGAGAGACTTAATCACTAATTGGTTTCCTGTTTCCTCTCCCGGCTCGCCGCTCATTAACACATCTGTGTTAATGAACTTCTGTTTTTAATTCTCACAAATAAAGTGCACTGCCTTTAAACACGTGTTTGCTGTAATCTTTATTTAAACAGGGAGGGTAAACGCGGCCGACATCATCATTCCCCCCGGCCTCCGCTCTCTCCTCGCACACCTTCCCGGCTCTGTACAAACAGATACCTGTCACGTATGAAGAATAGGATGGCTCCTTAACAAATGCCTCATTCTCTACGGATTATTTACTTTTAATGGGCGTGGGGGGATGAGAGAAGCACTTAATATGTGCTCACACGAGGTGTGATGTATGGGGTCATCGTAACCGCGGCGGCACCGCCCCGGGCTGCTCGTCTGAAATAAATCTGTGCAGGTTTACTGCAGGACACGCTGCAGCAGGAAGCGGCTGCATCACAGAGTCCAGGTCCCCGAGGAGTTTGGCCTTTTTTATCATTTAGGGGGCTGGAGAGCAGAGACGGAGTCACACGATGAAGTCAGAAGACAGAAATCCTGCAAATCAATCCAGAGAATATTATGACGGATTTAAGGTTAATATCAAAAGGTCAAAGCTGTTTTTATACAGAAGAGTCTGCAGCCGCTCTGCGAGCCTCTAAATATAAAGACGTATTCTAACGTTGTGATTAAAGACCATGAATCAGTCTGGATGTAAAGGAGCCAAGAAAAGAAACATTTATGGATGATGACGCACAAATTCAGCATGAAAGTAGTTTCAGTTTAGTTGACTAAATCTGCATTCTTCTGTTTTTGTGTTCTTGTTAAAGTTAAAAGGACGCCGCACGTCTCCCAGCATTCATTTCTGCATCCAAGCACGAAGCCGGCCGACATCCATACGTTGTTTTTAATATTTCTGAGGCGAGAAATCAGCTGTGCACATTTTAAATGTTGGCATTTTTAAGAAAATTGATGGCGAATCAAAATTTGCTCCAAAAAACGAGTCCTAAAACACAGATTATTTTCTGCAATAATAAAAATCCTGTTGGCTGTTAGTGGAACCAGAGATGCTGCCTTCAGGGTCGGACACAGAAACACGTCTCTGCAGCGCTGTGCTGTAAACATGGATGTGTAGCACTCTTTGTGTGCACTCTTTGTGTAGCACTCTTTGTGTAGCACTCTTTGTGTAGCACTCTTTGTGTGCACTCTTTGTGTAGCACTCTTTGTGTGCACTCTTTGTGTAGCACTCTTTGTGTAGCACTCTTTGCTGCACATCCCTGAAAAAAGATGCTGCAGCGTCCGATCACAAACAGATTTCATGATAAAGCGTTGAGTCGTCTGCAAAGAGACTTATTGTTCCAACGCAGGCAGAAAAAGCAAGTAACGCGATGAAACGTTATGATCCTGAAGTAGGAAAGAGTGCAAATAAATATTCACCGTGTGCTGCAGCGCACTTTCCCTCTTCCAGTTCTGACGCAGTTAAACTTTTAGCCTCAACTGTTCTCCGTCCATCGGTGGCGACGGGCATTCATAGACGTTTTTAATCCTGCAGTGTGTCGCCATGTGCTAATGCGAGCTGCAGAAACGTGGCTGCAAATTCAAAAATCTGCGTTATTTGGATAAACTTTCTCACCTGAACACATATTAACATTATATTAAGGATGATAAATCTGCTACTTCCTCTTTAAAACAGATACAAAATGACGTTCAGACAAACAATAAGGTCAATAAAGTGCACAAATCTAAATACAACCAATAACAATTCATATAAACAATATATATAATAAATAATAAGTGTCTCAACATGTTGCCTGGGGACTGTCCTGGCTGTAAACGTCGCTGTGACAGCGCTGCGGGATGAACGATGTCGCCTCTCTTGGTGCAGCAGCTCCCTGACAAGACGTATATGAACGAGGCCGGGAGGATTTAAATGGTGCCATTTATTTGCCATTTGGTGTTATTAATATTCATGATCAATCACCAGCAAAGAGCCAGCAGTTGTATGTTTTATGATGGTTATTAATGACGACCTGAGCGCTCACTTCTCCCACTCATACAGCGCTGAACTCTTAATGATCAAAAGTATTAATTCCCACAGTATTGCATTATTAATATCCTGGATGGAGATAAAAAGTAATATTAATGTAAGGCCAACATAAAGACGGAGTCATTATTTAAGTCCTGTCATCGTTTGTCTTATTTAAATGCCGCGCTGATAAGGCTTTATTTTAATTTAAATAAAGACATTAATTTCTTTAATGCTGAGTAATCAAAGCAGTTGAACTGCAAAGCTTGTTAGAGCGATCATAAATCTTTCCAGGGATTACCGGTCACAGATCAGCCCTGATTACACTCGTGAGTAAAACCTGCTGCACTGAAGTGTCTTTTCAAAATAAAGTGTGTATGAGGTCAGATTTAAATAGAAATATCTTCCAGCTCCTGAGAGGACTTTGTGTCCGACGCTCAGACTTTAAAGTCTGAACCATCAATGCTTTATTATCATAATATCAACACTTCTTCTTTTTACAATTATTGATCATGATTATTTAAAAGACTTGGACCTTCAAAATAAAGCAACATATTCTTTATGATCAGAGTGAAATCAGATGAAACTGTTGACATATTCATAATTAATAAACACTTATTCATCATAACAAACTGCAAAGATCAACAGAATACAAATGAAGAATTACAACAGAAAATGTTATGGTCAGATTAGTGTTTTTATCTTGTTTCATTCTGGTTATTATTGGTAAACACGATAATAACTTTCTGAACAAGGAAGCAAACATCTTATATAGAAATTCTCTCTTATTTTTTTTAGTTCTCGATGAATATTGAATATATTGTTACTCCTTTTATAACCGGTTGTATAAAGATTTCATTGTTTTATGTTGTGAATTTGTTCAAATTAAAGCTGCAACGATAAATAATCTCCAACTATTCTGATAATAATTCATCTTTAAAGTCTTTCAGCCTCTCAAATATTCTGTTTTATATGAATATCTTTGGACATTTAAAGACAAACCGCGGAGAATCTGGGACGGACATTTTTCACTTTTTCCTGGAAAATAATCTGCAGATTAATGGATCCTTGCAGCTCTGGCTGAATTGTGACCAAATAATTTCTCTTTTGCATGATTGCATGATTTAATTACCCCCCCCCCCCCCCCCCCCCCCCCCCCCCTCCCGTATGTAGCGGCAGCCTGCATGTATATGGAGTATCCTGCAGATGAAACAGGACAGGAGGTGAAACCTGTGGCTGTGCAGCTGCAGAGAACACGTTTCATCAGGAGGAGAGGGCGGCGGCAGCACTTGTTGACGGGGAGCGGCGGGGGATGAATCACTTGATTATGGGGGGGGGGGGGCACTGGGAATGAGAAGCGAGGCCTCAGCCAACACACACCCGGCTGCCTTCTGATCATCCTTTTAATAACCTGTAATGTTGTGGCAGGAGGTTTCTGCCAGGCGGAACCTGATGGATGAGCTCTCCGATGAGACATCGAGGCAGATTGACCAAACACACAAACATACAAATTATTAAAAAAGGAGGGGTGACCCTCTGCACCCGGGAGGAAAGTGAATAACCTTTAGTTAAGATGAGACCATTTTCCAAGTGCAATTTATAGTCTATTGACTGGAGAAACTGTCTTTTCAGATGTGCGGAAATTGTCTTACATTGCAGATGAGATCTGTCGCTTGACACCGGATTTGGGGGCCAAAGCGACAGCAAATATCACATTAGCTGCAGGAGCCGGAGAGATGATATCAGCTGTGGACAAACACCACAGTATCATCCATCTCCAAAACACACACACACACACACACACAGACACACACACACACACACACACACGTGTCCTTCATGTAGAAGATCACACACCTGCAATTAGACTTCACCTCTTTATTAACCCGACCCACGACCTCTGCCTGACCTCGCAGACACGTGACGTCGCGGTCGCCCCGACCAGCGTTTTGTTCCGTGTGAGAACAAGATTCAACATTCAATATTTATGTCTTCTGTGCAAATCTTCTGCTGTTGCATAAAGTGTGCAAACACAATATTATAAAATCCATATTTAATATAATGCAATTATAACATCTTGTTCGTAGAAGCTTGGATCTTATTATTATTATTACTATTATTATCATTATTATTATTACTATTATTATCATTATTACTATTACTATTATTATTATCATTATTACTATTATTATTATTATTACTATTATTATTATCATTATTACTGTTATTATTATTACTATTATTATTTTCATTATTATTATTACTATTATTATTATTATCTGGCGCAGATATTGTTTAATTTTAAAACACTTGCATTGGACGTATTTCAGGATTTGTAGGATTGTGCCATATTGATCGTGTTGCTCCCACACACACACACACACACACACACACACACACTCTGATCCCTATGATTAGAGGAAGAAAACAGGCTTTTTGTGCCAGAGTTTACACTCGTGGCGTTTCTCATTAGCTCTCAGCGCGGGATGTTTTGACAGCGAGGATCCTTCACGTGCCACTCAAGTCTATCAATGTCAGCAGCAGTGTCACACACACACCCATATATTTGGATTAAACAGTCAGAGTCATTACAGTGAATGTTATTGACCTTTTAAGATACAACTTTAATAGCTTTTCTGTCCCCTCCCCGTCTGTCTCGCGGTGGAACATGAGAGGCTGCCGTGCTGATGAAGTCCCCTCAGGGTTTGCCTGGAATTGGAATCAAATACTTTAGATCCCCTCTTCCTCCGAGGTAATGCTGCCGGCTTTGTGGCAGAGAAAGGAGAAATTAAAGGAAAAGCACACAATGAGAATGAGGAGCAGGCGACCAGGATTACCAGACAGGACGCTCATTTTCCAGAGGCCAGCCAAGCTAGACAGAGCCGCCGGGGGGGGGGGGGGGGGGGCAATACATAACCATATGAACACAAACAGTAATGTCTTTAAAGGAACCACTAAAACTGTGCAGCTCGATATTAAGTTTACTGTTTATTTCTGCTTGATTTCAGTAAATAATGAGAATATGTTGGAGTCCAAGGACATTTATTGACTTTTCATTTTACATGATGCAGACACATTAAAAAGACGTAAAAATATTTAAATTAGAATCAAATACAATAAAACAGTAGTTACCTATATACAAATATAAATATATAACATACATATATATATAAATGATAAATATAAATAAATTAGAACTATTACCAGGCCCAATGGTGCGTTCATGTGCTCCTCAGGTTTTCCCCATTTCCCGACTTCGGCGTGTTCGTGAGCTTTAAGTCGTGATGTGGAAACAACACGGACGATGAAAGTTCAAAGTTAAAGCTGAAATATGTGTTGTATTAATTATATCATATAAAATTATTATAAATATTAAAAAACGACTCGATGTCTGTCTCAAAGTTGTTGTTCTGACGGCGCCGGGAACTCGTGTTTCCGATTATTCCGACACCACATAAATGCAGCACAAATTTCGCAACGTTAACGAAGGTGAAGGTTTGCGCGTTTATCGCGTTTGTGCACCGCGAGGATCAGAGGAAATATGTGATTCAACTGAGAGTTAAAGAACAACACTGACTGTAACCTGGTTCACAAAAGTGCTGGACAATAAAGTTTATTGTTATTATCATTATTATTATTACTATTATTATTTTTATTATTATTACTATTATTATTATTATCATTATTACTATTATTATCATTATTATTATTACTATTATTATTTTTATTATTATTACTATTATTATTATCATTATTACTATTATTATCATTATTATTATTACTATTATTATTTTTATTATTATTACTATTATTTTCATTATTATTATTACTATTTTTTCTTTCACAAGTTGAGTTTGTGTTTTATTTTATTCATGAAAAAAGAAAAATTGGGAGAATAACAATGACTTTATTTAATAACGCTGAACTGAGATAATAAACTTTATTAAAACACAAAGAGAATTAAAAGAACTGAAAGTCAGAAGCCAACACATAATAAAACACAGAGTAAAATGTAATAAAAGGTAAATAAAAACACAGAAAAGAGGGTTTTAAAAAGTGACATTCTGCTTGTTATTCTGTTTAATAATGTTGCTAATGATGCAGCGTTGGGAGGCAGCAGCAGGCTGCAGGTGATTTCCTCTCCACAGGTGTGTTTGTGTCCAGAGGTTCATTTCCTGGCCTGTCTCTGCTCCTATTCATCATCCGTGGTGCGTTCAGGAGCCGCGATACGTGATGCGCGATGACTCATGTGTATTGACAACAGCCATTTGTAAATCACAGCGCGGCGCGGGGTCGCAGCGTAATCTGATCTCTCACTTTATATAAGAGGAAGATAATGTGATAGAACTTTTCTAAACTCGTGACCTTTTATCGCAGACCCCCCCCCACACACACACACACACTCCTGGCTCACCTGTCCAAATCAGTCTTATTGTTTCTGTGCTCGTACCTGCCCCCCCGTGCACATGGCAGCCATGTCCTGTTATTCACTGTCTGCAGCCATCAGCCTTTTCCAATCTCAGCATCAGGGAAGTCACAGCTCTTTGTACAAGTGGCTGCAGTAATTGAATTTGCTGCAGAAATAGCGGCCTGGAAAATTTCATTTTCGCTCCCTGGCGGCTGTGAGTGTGTGTGTGAGTGTGTGTGTGTGTGAGCCCCTCCTTTCCTAACTGATCTATTCTCTCCTCCATGCTTTCCCACAGACAGCCGTCCCACTCCATTTTGGACTCCACTGCCCGTCTTCATCCCACCTCCGGGTCTCAGCTCAGCGTCTCCGGACGACAGCGAGGATCTTCAGATATCATAAACTCGGGGTTGTGTTCGGTGACGACGATTTAAACAATGTGTAATCTATGTTGTATTCTAAGCGCAAAACCCTCAATGAAATGAAGCAGAAAGCAGAAAACGGCAGCTTTTTCTTTTGTCTTGTAACAAAAAGTGAATATTTTAAGGACCAAACAATTACCTTTATTTATTTATTTATCTTTGATATAACAAAAAGGTCCCATTGAGGTACAATATATCATCTGCAGTAAAAAAAATGTCATATACAAGAACAAAGAAGTGAATTTCAGTTTCCTCTGGTGAACATATGTCGAGGGCTTTTATTGTGAAAGGTAAGAAGGAAGGAGTGCATCTGGTATTGTCGAGGTTGAAAGGAGTAATAAAGTTTTCCGTCAACACAGCCTTTACACGTCACAATACACAGCTTCACGTGTTAAAGGTCAAGAAAATCTGCCTATTTCCAGATCATTTACACAATATTTGTGTTCTGTGTGAACGTACGACTGGAACGTCCTTGTCCTCCCCCTCCTCCCTATTCTCCCCTCCTCCCTGTCCTCCCCCTCCTCCTACTACTCCTTGTCCTCCCCCTCCTCCCTATTCTCCCCTCCTCCTACTACTCCCTGTCCTCCTCCTCCCACTACTCCCTGTCTCCCCCCTCTACTCCCTCTCCCTGTTCTCCCCTCCTCCCTGTCCTCCCCCTCCTCCCTATTCTCCCCTCCTCCCTATTCTCCTCCTCCTCCTAATACTCCCTGTCCTCCCCCTCCTCCTACTACTCCCTGTCCTCCCCCTCCTCCCTGTCTACTCCCTCTCCCTGTTCTCCCCTCCTCCCTGTTCTCCCCTCCTCCCTGTCCTCCCCCTCCTCCAAATGTCCCTGTCTTTCCCCTGCTCCCTCTCCTCCATCCGCTCCCTGTCCTCCTCCCTCTCCCTGTCCTAAGCCCCGGTGACCACCACCCCCTCTTCCCTGTCCTCCCCCCTCCTCCCCCCTCTCCCTGTCCTAAGCCCCGCTGACCACCCCCCCCGCTGATGGCGACTCTCATGCAGACGGGGGAGGGGGAGGGGGGGGGATTGTCACGGTGGCAATTTTCTCCTAAATACCTTCCACAAATAATGGTTTTCAGAATGAGCATTAACAGGGTTGATTACGTGAAATGGCCCTTTTAATTTACAGCGGGCCTGTATTGATCACAGGAGTGCAGATTAAAGCGTTCAATGAAGCCAGTGATGAGGTATTAAGCAGCTGGAGCCCCCGGGGCCCCCAGGGGATCGGGGGCTCTGCCTGTGTACAGTTATTCCCCTGTAATGAAGTGCCTCTATGCAGCGGCATGGAGCCCCGGCAGGAAAAATAGATTGAAGATGATGAGCTCTTCAAAGTCATTTCTTGCTCTCTCATTCCACCTCATGCTCGGTGTCTCCCGGCCCACCGTGCCGGCTCACCAGAATGCCTTTGGATTTACTTAGCCGGCTGGACCGATGCAATTTTTATGACCTTATTGCTTTTTTACCATGGTAATAGTTTTGAATCAATTTATCAATCTGCAGGAGCCATCAGGCATGTTGCCCTCAAAGATCAAGTCCAGGTCATTCCATCATTGCACCGCGGTGCACTGAGATGGAAAGGCAGGAGCAGAAAAACAGAAAAAAAACGTACCCCATCACTGCCACGGGCCATATGAGAATGCTCCTCAAGCAGCTTAGCAAACATGCTCTCAGCAGTTTAACCCCTCATCCAAAACCCCCAGCATCACGCTGTCTTTAAGAGCACAGAGCAGGGATTTCTTATTATCTATCGCCTCGTGATGGAGCCTCTGAGAGGGGGATAGAGAGGCACCGCCACAATAAGAGCCTCTCCAGTTTCACAAGTGTGTGTGTCAAGAGAAGAGCAGCGGACGGCATCTTAATTTAAGATTTCCCTTAAAGATTAACTAATGGTTTCTTTAGCAAAATATGAGTTGCACTGCTTTAAAGGCAGGTCTATTCTTTTTATATTATAAAATATATACTATATATACTATTTAGTTTTTTTTTGTGTCATGCAGTAGTGTTTAAATCTGAAGTTTTAAAATGCTATTTTCCAAAGCCTTTTCTCTGCATTATGACTTCACATACGGTATATTTATTAATATAATACATAATATAACTTCATTGGCAAAATGATGAAATAAAGAAACTATAAAATATGTGTTTTACGTGTTCCCAAAAGTCCCAAACAAAAATTAATATACACAATTTTAATTTCTATTATTTTTATATATTGTTTTAAATCTAATAAATGTCTCAAACATTTACACATTTTCATTGTTTGTGTTGTGGGAATTTTTAACTAACGTGTCTACAGCAGTAACGTTATCGAAACTTTACCTCAGAACATCCGAACTATCCTAACGTAGCAGAGCTAACATAGCACAGCTAATGTAGCAGAGCTAACGTAGCAGAGCTAACATAGCAGAGCTAACATAGCAGAGGTAGCGTAACACAGCTAATGTACCA
>CALSBV010010773.1:332136-343948 GCA_943590825.1 Bovichtus diacanthus
TGTCTTCAATATCTTTAAATATCTTTAAATGTCTTTAAAGTCTTTAAAGTCTTTAATGTCTTTAATGTTAGTAATGTGACGATGAATTGATAATATAAATATATAACTATATAAATATGTTATATTATTGATGCAGCAGCAGAACTTAGATAAAACGTCTTTTATCTTATTAGACATTCGTGTGAAATTATCATATTTAGTCTTAAGTCTCGAGTGTTTTGTGATTTCACAGTGACCTTTGACCTTTGACCCCCGACAGCTCATCCTGGGCTTCTCCTCGCCACGGCTCGTTTTTTTTTTGCAACTTTATTTAAAACCCAGAACCCAGAGTGTACGATTAAACAGCTTCAAATGTTGCTGCTGCTGCAAGGCATTATGGGACGGCATTATGTCCTAGGATGCACCAGTGTTTCCTATGTTTAAGGAGGCAGGAAAGGAAGCTCTGGTCTCCTTTCCTGAGCAGCTTTTATCAGGGACGTTTGTGCAGAGTTCACGAGAATGTGACGAACATTATGATATAAAAACTAAAGAACATCTTTAGACGTTCAGTATAAGTTCATCATTGGTCATGTGAGGAAACTAAAATCTCTCTTTGATCTATTTAACAGTTAAAATAAAATAGTTCAACGGAAGGACGTTTTTTATCATAAATATAAAGTGTAGAAGAAGAACGACGGACCCGGTGCCTGATAGAAAAACAACAAGAGTAAAATAGATTTAGTAAAATGAGTCAACTAAACAGAGAAGTGATATTAAATATGGATCTGAAATTATATTGGCTTTTAATTTGGTTTTACACATTATGTGTGACCTGATGACCTTTCTCTTATTTTCTTAATGAATCGCTTCATTTTCTCTATAAAAGGTCAGAAAAACACGTGAAAATGTTTAAATAACTAACTATATAAATAATAATAATAATAATAAATATATTCAGTTTACTGAGAAATAAAACAAAGAAAATCAGAAAAAAAATATTTTTAACATTTCTGCAGAAATCAACAAAAAATTTAGTTTTTCTGTATAAATCCTGCTATGCTTGATATATATAAATATACATGTATATAAACATAAAACATATATATATATATATATATATATGTTTTATGTTTATATTAATCTGACTCTATTGTAAATTGTGTTTAGAGCTGCAGCTAACAATCATTTTATTATCGACCTTCAGAAATCTTCTCCTGTCCGACAGAAACTCAAATATTTACTTCTTTTACATTTGTGCTTGAAAAGATAACAAACAATGAATAATTTATCAAAATCATTTCAGATAAATGTTTGATCAATAAACTAATTAATCAATCAAGTAATATGATAAATATTCAATTCTGATTTTATTTGTTTTTTGAGTCTCAGTATATTTGAGATGAGGCTGTTTCTGCAGAAAAACAAGATTTTTTAATAAAATATTTTACTGTTTTTTGTTGTTTCCTGCAAGAAGGACAGAGGTTTCCAACCTGAGGGGCCGGACCCCATGACGGGCCACAGGATGCATCTCTGGGGGCGGTACATGATGAACAGGAAACACTTAAAATATTCAAATCTGAAGACCAACAACAAACATTTTCAGGTTAAAACGTAAAACATGTTCCGTCCTCTGCGACCGGAAACTGAAGATTGTTTTATGGACAAAACCACTACAATAATCTTCACGTCATAAACAAACTGCTGCGTCACAGAAACGTCAGTCTGACACTTTTTTGAGGTTTAATTTAATTACTAATATATTATGGAATATTAAATGATTTTACATGCAAGGTTTGCATGCTGTAAATGAAGTCATTGTTTTATACTGTCTACTTTTTGCGTGCAAAAGGCAGAAATGTGTCTTTGGTTTGCATGTGCAAAATGCGCAAAATGTGCAAAATGTGCAAAATGTGCAAAATGTGTAAAATGTGCAAAATGTGCAAAATGTGTAAATTTTCACGTATTTTGTTTGTTTTAGATCAAATATAAACTAAATGTTTGACATAATGAAGATGCACAAAACATTAAATATATTACAATCACATTTATACTTCACTTGATCTTATTATCTTATAAAGATGATATAAACTAATCTCAAGCTGTAAAAGCATGTTAGATTAAAATGAAATATTATAATTAAACTGATGTTTATAACTCAGAATTAAATTTGTTACATTTGTTCATATGAAACATGAAGGATTTATGATTATTTGTGTGCAAAACTTTAATCTTTTCACATGCAACAAGAAAATAAATATTTATATTTTAAGGAAAAAAAATTGTTAATTTAACAGTTATAAATATTATTTTTGTAGTTTGTTGAATAAAGCGAAGAAAACACAAAAGGGTTAAACATGTTAATGTTAATATTAATGTGATTGTAGATTATAAAGTATATTATTATGTTTTTTAAATTTACATTTCTATTACTGTAAATGACTTTCAGACTAAATATCTATATTTGTTCACATAAAATATGAAACATGAAGTTATTCTGTGTAACAACAAGGATTCATGTTTGTTTTAAAGTTAAACATGTTGGGTTTTAATGAAGAATTCAATATATTTTAAGGAAATACATTTTGGTTAATTTTGGAATTATGATCATTATTTTGTGGAAAACACAAAGCATTAAAATAAAATCTTCAAACAGCTTCTTTCCTTTTATAACTTCATTTATTCATTATAATTATCATATGATTATTGTTATTAATACTATTATTATATTATTATACAACACTCAATTTAGTGATATTAAATTATTACATTTCTTTGTTTTGTATAAAGATCATTGAAAAAAAATCTGCTTTTTATAGTTCGTTAAAATCGTCTCAGAAATGTTAAAAAGTTCAAATTTATCTTCAAAACAATGAAAAGTAAACACAACTAAAGGCCTGAAATGATCCTAGCAGTAAGTCCCATAATAATAATAATAATAATAATAATAATAATAACATGTCTGTTTTATATAAAGCTCATTAAAAATTCGTTCTTTAAAATTGTCTCAGAAATATTAAAAAGTTTGAATTTATCTCCAAAAAAAAAAATAAAATAAAAAAATAAAAATCACATAAAGCAAAACTAAGTCCCATAATAATAGTAATAATATTAATAATAATGATAATAATATATTCAACAGCAGCATCGCAGTAGAAATCAAAAGGTTAAGCAATTCATATTAATTAGAATATTCGATTAAATCAGATGATAAATGACTGTTCCGCCCGTTAAATTAATTATTTAATTGATTAATTAATCGATTAATTAATTAAACACGTGCGTTATTAACATGTTCCGGGTGACAACAACAAGCAAACATTTGAGTTTTTATTAAATAAAAGTGCATTACATGAGCCCGCTGATACACAGCTGCAGGCTTCAGTCACAACTTCAGACATAAATAAAAATGTGAAGGAATATTCGCTGTATGTACAGGTGCGTGTGGTGCGTTCAGGGGCGAATCAAGAGGCCTTCACGGACCCTTTGACGGGGTTTTTTTTTGTCTCTGCAGTGAATACAAAACGAAATAAAAGTGTTTTCAGCTGTACAAAAAAATCTGTTTTTTTTTACACATTAATGATTCACAGCAGGATAATTTCTATTGGATACAACTCACGTTTCTATTTACAAGTTTCTGTTCCGACCGGAAGTCCTCCATCCGCGTGCAAAAGAAAGGAAACGTTGAAATATTTCGACTCCGAGAGTTCGTGTCATTTCCCACAGCACGCGCAGATTTACGAGCTGTCGTTGTCCGACGTGTGCAGCTGCAGCAGCGCCGGCTTGTGCTTCTTCAGCAGCAGCTGTGTGAGCTTCTCGTCGTCGGAGTTCGGGTCCAGAGGCTTGTTGTAGTCGTCGTCTTCTTCTTCGTTGTCCGACGTGCCCTTCAGCCTCTCCGTCTCAGAGTCCTGCTTCTTCTTCGCGGTGGCCATCTCCGCCGCGTGCTTTTTCCTCCATTTAGTCCGTCTGTTCTGGAACCAAACCTGCAGACAGGAAACACACACGTGCAGAAGTCCGTTCACTTTTCTCATCATTTATCTGCTGACACATCTACAAACTGAAAGTCTGCAGGATGAAGAAAACTAAAAGATTTCATCATGCAAAAAAGCTTTGCTTTTATATTTCATGCTGCAGAAAACCAAACATGCAGACAGGAAACACACACGTGCAGAAGTCCGTTCACTTTTCTCATCATTTATCTCCTATAAGATCTACAAACTCAAGAGTCTGCAGATTTAAGAAAATAAAAAGCTTTGATTTTATATTTCATGATGCAGAAAATCTCCCCTGATAAACACACAAACATGCAGAAGTCCGTTCGCTTTTCTTCTGTTTTATGTTCTAAAATCTCTACAGGCTTAAATACTGTTATTTAAAAAAACCTTGATTTTAGGCTTTATTTCATGCTCCAGAAAACACCTGATAAATACACACGTGCAGAAGTCCGTTCACTTTTCTTGTGTTGTATCTCCTATAAGATCTACAAACTTAAACTCTGCAGGATTAAGAAAATAAAAAGCTTTGATTTTATATTTCATGCTGCATAAACTGAACTTGAGCATCACACACATGATGCAGAAGTCCGTTCACTTTTCTCATGAGTGATCTCCCGACACATCTATGAACTAAAACTCTGCATGATTAAGAAAATACTAATATTTCATGCTGCAGAAAACCAAACCTGCAGACATGAAACACACACGTGCAGAGGCTTAAATACTGTTATAAAAAACCCCTTGATTTTAGGCTTTATTTCATGCTGCAGAAAACACCTGATAAACACACACGTGCAGAAGTCCGTTCACTTTTCTCATCATTTATCTCCTGAAAGCTCTGAAACATCTACATCTAAATAAAACAAAAACCTTTGATTGTATATTTAATTCTGCAGAAAACCACACCTGATTCTCTCTCACACACACACACACACACACACACACACACGCACACACACACACACACACACACACGCAGAAGTCCGTTCACTTTTTTTGTGTTTTATCTCCTGAAACATCTACAAACTGAAAGTCTGCAGGATTAAAAAAATAAAAAGCTTTGATTTTATCTTTCATTACAAGCTCACGTGCAGAAGTCCGTTTACTCTTCTCATGATTTATGTTCTAAAAGCTCTGCAGGCTCAAACACTAAAAAATAAAACTTGATTTTATATTTCAAGCTGCAGAAATAAAGCTTGGGAATTGTACTGCATTAAAACAAATATAGTTAGAATTATTTAGGCAATACTATAATAATAATAATAATAATAATAGAAATTGATTTCTAGCGAATTTCATGCAAAAAGATGCAATAAAATGTGCTGCACAAAACAGATGCCAGAAATAAATGTGATGCATTTATTGCAGGATTAAAAGCATTCACTTATAATAGAAAAGCTTCCTGCATTAAACTACATTTCAGCCTAAATGAAAATAAAATAAATGAGTTCATGTTAACTGGAGTCAAAATATCGAAATATCATAATTAAATTACCGGTTGATGCTAAATGTTTAAAGTAAGACTTTTATGCAGAAACAGATTTTAAACGCATGAAGGGGAAGTGTGTGTGTGTGTGTTGGATGTTCCTCTGAATTACCTTCACTTGGCTCTCGGTCATCCCCAGAGAGTAGGCCAGCCGCGCTCTCTCCGGCCCCGCCAGGTATTTAGTCTGTTCAAAAGTCTTTTCCAGAGCAAAGATCTGCTGACCAGAAAACGTGGGTCTCGTGTGTTTCCTCTTCCCATCTTTGTCCAGCAACACGGAGTTATGATCTGCAATTTCAACACAGAACTTTATTTAGTTCAGTCCCTTAAATATCAAATATTAAGACCGTTTATAAAACAATGTAAGAGCATGAGGAATAAAAACGTGCTGACTAATATTGTATAAAACTATTAGTCAGCACAGATAAAACAAAGTTTTTAGGTTTTACAGTTTGAAGATGAAATCATTTCCATTTATAATGATAATAATAATAATAATCTGTTGGCACACAGGCCTGCAGAGCCTGCATGTATTATTGTTATTAGTATTAATATTCCTCTGGAGCATCACGGAAGGTTTATTATTATTAGGTTATTAAAGAGGAATATTTACACTCACGGGGCGAACACGCAAAGCGGGCGTCCCTCCAGTGCGGGCTCTGCATGACTCCCGGCCAGAAGATCGGCGTCCTGCCCGGGAGGTCCGCTAAGGGCTTCGGGTACCGGGCCACCGCCACCGCCGCGGCGGCACTGGGGCTGAAGTAAAGTCCGGGAGGCGGAGGCGGGCTGAGGCTGCTGAACCGGGGCAGCCCCGACAAAATCCCCGCCGAGGAGGAGGCGGCTGCAGCGGCGGCGGCGGCGATGGCCGCGGAGGGCCGGCTGAGGATGTCGTTAATCCCGTGAGGGGTGGCGGAGGAGCAGAGCTGCGGGGAGCCCAGCCCCGCCGTGGAGCTCTTGAGGCCCGGGGAGGACACGGCCATGCCGCCCGGGTTAGGGGAGGTGGTGGCCGGGGAGGTGGAGGAGTTGGGTCCGGTGGAGGACAGCGGGTACGCCGGGTACAGCGGCGTCTTCATCTCGGTCATGCTGTGCAGCGCTGCCAGAGGGGGGGTGCTGAGGAGGAAGGCGCTCTGTCGGGACCCGTCCATCGGACCCACCGCTAACATTACTACCTTCAGGGCCAGAAAACAACTAAACCAGAACCCGCTCCAAAGTCCATGTCAGGCCCGCAGAATCCAGAAGAAGAAACTCACAAAAGCTCCAAAGAAAGTGTCGTGAGGCTGCGGGGTGTGCGGGCGGCAGCAGGGGGAGATAATAAAACATGATCATGTCTCGTGTCTATTAGCTCTCAGAGCAAACTTTAGAGGGGCCGCACAGCGGGGGGGGCTCTGCGCTCATTGGCTGACCGGCCCGTTACGTAGGCCGGCTGGATTTAAGAAGCCTCCTGATTGGCTCAGAGGCTCGGCTCTGATTCGCTGGATGAGATAATAATAAATAAATAAATAAATAATAACAATAAATATTTGAGTTTAAAGTGATTTTTGTAAAAGAAGAATGTGGATTTAAAAGTCAGCACGTGTTACAGAAGTAATTGTATTATTGTTATTGTTATTAAATATTGTTTTAATTTATTCATTTGTTTGTTAATGTTTGTTTTTCTTGTGTCATTTCATTTCTGTTTGTATGGAACAGAAACATGGGATGTTTTGTTATTTTAGAAAATGATGCTTTTTTTATGTATTAATTTATTATTATTATTATCGTTTTAATTCATTTTAATTTTATTTATGTATTCATTTATTTGTATTTATTCACTTAAAAAGTGTTTTTCTTGTGTCTTTTGAAATGATGTTTGTTTATACGGAAAAGAAGCATCACAAGTTTAGTTATTTTTGAAAATGATGCTTTTTTAAATGTATTAATTTATTATTATAATCATTATCGTTTTAATTATTAAAATGTAAATTTATGTATTTATTTATTTAAGGAGTTTTCTTCTTGTATCTTTTAATATTATGTTTTTTTTATGTTGAAAAGAAGCATCACAAGTTTTGTGATTTTTGAAAATGATATTTTACAATAAAAAACATTTGAAACAAAATTTAAAAAATGTGTTATAGAAGTAATGGTATAATTATTAATATTATAATATAACAGTTTTGTACTAATTAATTAATTAATGATTTATCATTGTTTTAATATAATATTTTATATATTTATTTGTTTATTTATTTACTCTCATTTATTATTATTATTATCATTATTATTATTATTATTATTATCATCACATTGTCTTTCATTTATTTATTTATTGTCATGATTATAATATTGTTTAATTTTTTTAATTATTATTATTTTTTTTTTTTCTATCATGTTTTGTTATTTTGGAAACTGATGTTTCAAAATAAAAAAAATTTAAACAAAAATGAGGAAATAAGCACGTGTGTAGATTATTAAAACTAATATGTTAAGATTACAATTCATAATAATAATAATAATAATAAAAGTGCATGTCGTTTTGTAAAATAAATTATTAAAAGTTAAAAATTATTTAAATATTAGCACACTTTAATGTGGTTTTAGGTCTTAAACTAAAATTACTAATTCCTTCAATATTTATATATTCTAAAGAAATTTAAATTAATGTTTATTCTTCATTGATATTCAACCTGTAAAGAAAGGAGCTGCATCATCAGCGTATATGTTGACTTTCTGTCCTTTCATCGAAATATAATGAACTCATAAACATGTAATATTTTTGTCTTTTACTTATTTATAAACTTTAATAAAACTCAGACTGCAGTCGGGGGCATAAACTTCTCACACTTTGAAGAATATCAGAAAAATCAGTTTTTTGAATAATAACTTTCCATGTGAATCTGAATATTTATCTTAATGTTATTGTTATTTTTTATTCTATTAAAGGATGTCTGCATGTAAATAGGAATATTAATATCCATTCGCGATACAAACAGTTTAGAAGGAGTTTTGTGTTTTTCAGAATAAGTGTCAGCGTGTCTGTAAGATCGTCTCCGTCAGCCGACACACACACACAGGCTGGAAACATGCTAGCAGATTAGCTCATTAGCGGTTGTGGTAGCATGGCGGCCAGGTGAGCTTCACCTTAGAGGTCGTCGCGGCCCGTCGAGTCTCTGTAATCGTTCACAAACTATCCCAAAGTTCAGTTCACACAGATTAAAATGAACTAGTTTACAGTACGTTTCAAAACCTGTGCACATAGAATCAAGCGTGTGCACGTGAACAGACGAGGCGGGTCATCAACCTCCGGGTCTGAAAAGTGAAGCCAGTGCAGAAGAGCCTTAAACTGCGTTCTCTGTAACATCCAGCAGGGGGCGACTCCTCTGGGTGCAAGAAGAAGTCAGATTGTATAGAAATCTATGAGAAAATGTTCCTACTTCTCTCTTGATTTAATAGCTCAGTAAACATTTTCCTGATGAGTTTATGTCTCAGTCTGTAGTTTCAAGTCTTCTTCAACACATCATGATGTTCATTTAGTAAATTATGATCATATTTAGAGTGAATTAGATGATAAAGCAGCGTTTGCTTTAGGGCGGTGCTACCTTGTGATTGACAGGTTGTTGTTCGTGTTTTTTCGTCTCACAACTTTAACTCTTTCACAGTTTGTGTTTTCACTTCAGCTCAAGCGACTTGGCAACCGAAAAAGAGACAAAACATTAAGACAGACACAAAAGACCTTGAACGCACCATCAGCTGATTTAGATGCTCATAACTGACAAACAGCAGGATAAATATAATAAAATAAAATATAAAAACAGCCTGATGTCAGAGTTACTGTATGCTCCTGGTTTCCAGTTAAAATGTTAAATATTTGTGTTTTTAGTATTTTGTATCTCATAATATATATATATATATATTTATATATATATATATATATCTTATATCCACATATTTAAGTGTTTCTTTGTTTTGTGAGTTGGAAGCTGAAACTCTGCAGCATCTTAAAAAGTACTTAAAGTACTATTTATATATATTTATATGTAGTAAACACACTTTAAATCTACTCACAGGGAACATTTACTCTGTATTTTAAGTCGTTCCTGAGTTAAAGCTCAATCTTAATATCTTAGATCGACTTATTCTCCGTGTAATATTAATATTAGTCTGGAAAACAGCTTTTATTATGTCAGGACAATTATTTTATGATATCTGAAACAAGAACATCCGTTATAAAATAATCCACTTTTATTTATTATCTTTTGTTTGTTTGTTTTCTGCTTTAGTTGAGTTTAATCATTATCTGGATTTTATAGTCTTCTGTGTGTTCAAATACAAACAGATCGATAAAATATAATAAACAATCATTTAAAAAGAAAAGTTATAATGGAAATCATCAGTTGCAGCTAATGTAGAGAAACATGATCTCATTAATACAATAATCTGCTCTTAATAGCCTGTTATTATAGTTCCACATGTTTCTCTACAAACACATATAAAGATAAATGTATTGATTATGTGATGCAGCAGCGCCCCCTCGTGGTCACATTTATATCACACTGACACACAAAGATTAAATATTTGAGCATTTAAGTCTTTAAAGAGTTTTTATTTGGGACAATGTGCTTCACATTTACACAGATCAGAGTCCTGCATTCAAAATATTACTTACGAGTATTAATATGAGTATTAAGTAAAGCTGTGGCTCCAGCACAGAGGAGTAAAAGTACTTTTTAAAAAACAGTTAACCAATATCTCAGGACTTCATTCATTCCTGTGGAGAAAACTAAAGATATTATATAATACATAGTCAGAGCCTCGTCCAAACTACCAAAGAAATACACAAAACTACCAAAAAATACACAAAACTACCAAGAAACGTTTTTTCACTTCGTCTATGGATGTTTCATGTGATGCAGGTAAATAAAGACTAAATATGTGATTTTGTAGAAATAACATGTATTTACCTTTAGTTATACTTATATACTTATATATTATTTCTATACAGTTAATGTAACTATTTAATGAACTGCTGGCTAATTTAATCCATCGAGTTTTATATGAGAAGCCTTTACTTGAGTGTTTTTGTTTTACTGCGCTACATTTATTCAGCTTCTTTAGTTACTTTAAAGTACAAGTAAACCAAACTGTACTTCACTTGTACTAATACTAAAAGTCCTGCTTTAAAAACTGGATTTAAAGAAAAGTATGGAAGTATAATCAGGAAAATGTACTGAAAGTATTAAAGTACTTTTAACATGAAAAATTACTCAAATATTTGTCAATCAACTAATGATGAATTGGTGATCATTCTGTATTTATAAATTGTTAATTATATTAACTTAAAACAAACATATTTTGTAAACTTTAATCTGTAAAGATAAATTTAGTAAAAAGTAAAATATTTACCTATGAGATGTAGAAGTATGAAAAGAAAATACTCAAGTAAAGTACCATAAAAATGCCCTAAACTACAGTATTTGAGGAAATGTACTTAGTTATTGTCTACAAAAGTTTATATATAATAAGTACTTAAATAAATACTTTATTCAAGTTCAATTCAGCATTACTATATTATTAGTACATATTCTACATGTACTGAGGCCGTTTCATAAAGAGGCTCTTATTTTGAAAAGCCCTGAACGAGCCTGTTTCATAAACGAGGCTCTTATTTTGAAAAGTCTTGAACGGGCCTGCATCATAAACGAGGCTCTTATTTTGAAAAGCCCTGAACGGGCCTGCATCATAAGCGAGGCTCTTATTTTGAAAAGCCTTGAACGAGCGTTTCATAAAGGAGGCTGTTTTTGAAGTGTTGAACGTATCTATACATATATATATATATATATATACACACACATGTGAACACACCCATGTATGTATACATATATACATAAACACACGTATGCTATTTCAATAGATTTAATAAACCACCAAGTACATAAAATAATTAATAAACATTAATAACTCAATATAGTCTCGTAGTATAAGCATAACAGTTAAATGTAGTGCAGTAAAAGTACCTCAAAATGCTTCTAAAACTGCAGTTTCCACTTTCAGTTCAGATATTCTGCAAGTTTTCACAGTAATTTCTATTTTTTTTTTATTATAATATTTAAGTATTCTCAGTATTCTATATATTGCAGTATTAATCAGTATGTGAGTATTTCAATAGTTTTCCGTTTATTTTCTTACTGGGTTTATTTATGCACCAAAGCAAATATTGAATTTTATTAGATATATATAAAATATACATTATAAATATACACAATAATCCAGATGCAGATTTTGTAGCTGTATTGAAGATGAGTATGAGTGAAGTACTCTGTATTTTATATAGTGTATTGATCAGTATGAGTGAAGTACTCTGTATTTTATATAGTGTAGT
>CALSBV010010773.1:380784-396032 GCA_943590825.1 Bovichtus diacanthus
TATAATATAAGATGATCTTTGCACTTCCTCTCCCCTGACCTTGGCAGGCTGTGATGTCTGGAAGGTGATGTCCGTCGTGATCCAGATTCCTCTGGAACGCTCCCCCTGAGTCCAGATCTTCTCCTGGCTGCTGCCCCTCTGCTGCTGCAGATACACAGCCAGAGCCTGGTCCGTCTGGTTGAAACCTGCAGTCGGGCCAAGTTATTTCTGCTCGGTGAGTCAGTAAAATAAATCACAGCACAGGATTCACACAGACTCAGACAGCGACAGGCAAATATCCTTCCATCCGGAGAGTTTTTGGGTGCCACTCACCCCTCAGCGAGAAGTAGAATCTCAGGCAGTACTTCATGTTCCCAGGCAGAGTCGGACCCATCAGGCGGCTAATGTAACCAGAGTGAGGGCTCAGCCGGGAGTGAGCCAACAGGAAATATCCTTGAAGGAGAAGAAAGCCTTTATTTTCTCGCAAAACTGTCTCTTCCTGTGAACCCATGCCATGAATGCTCCCGTCACTACTTGTGCCTGTTATTGAGCTTAATTTAAACAGTTTTTCACTCTCAAATCCAGCTTTGTTTTATACCACATCATCAGTCAGATGTTTAGTTGTTTTTGAGGATGTGTGAATTGATTTTATGTCCACAAGGGGTCGGAAACAAAGCCTCCACCAAACCCAATAGTACATGTGCCAGAAATAATAAGCTAAACCAGGCTAAAGACTCTGTCGAGGTTTAAAGTTCCTATGAAACGGTACATGTGTGATTAAAAATCTCAAACATCTATTTAGATTTTTAACTGTATGTATTATAGATGCTCATTGATAAAAAAAATGATTTGTTTTAGCCCACCTGACCCTGTGGTGTGGTCTCCAACTCTAAATATGTTGGGCTTCACAGACACTCTCCTCCACGATGACCCCATCACCTGCTCCTGGAAGTAGTGGCAGAAACCGGACTCAAAGTCACAGTTGGCGATGGAGGGGTCAAAGGTCGGCTCTGTGGAACAAAGGTATGGAATCAGCGTGTTGATGTTGTTGGATTAACACCCCTGTGGCTCTGGCTTTACTTAAGATTTATCAGGAAATTTCATATGACATAGGAAATACTAAAAATGCAATGCACTGAAAGCGATGAAATGTAAGCAGCACCCCATGGTCCATACTATAGTCTAGTACCACCCTTAGAATGAGTTGAAATAATAGCATCCTGAAATGTTAATAGTTCGGATGTTGTAAAGGTGACATAAAAAATGAGCAGCTCACCAGTGTCTGTGCTGCAGAACTCTGGAGAAAAGGAAATGTCATCAACTGCCATGCGTCCGCCTCTCGGGCTGTTAAAGGAAACTTCAAAGACCACCTGAGGAGACAGACACGCATAAACAGAGATGTACGCCAATGTGTGCACGCAGACCTATACCCTCACACAGAAGGAACATGTACGTACAGGTACTATTTTGGGCAACAGTTCTTTATTCATTTTATAGGTTCAAAGGCGCAGGTGCTACTACCCATATGGCAAAAAAAAAAAAAATATATATAAATATATATATATATACACGTTTTTTTTTTTTTGTTTACCTTTCAGCAGTATATGGAACAGTTAGACCACCTACAATGCTGCTTATAGGTTAATTCATCATTAAAACATGACTTTTCTTCAAAAATAATAAACTTTGAACCCTTTTAGTTTCACTGCAGGTGAGAAATAGTTTCACTCTACTTATCACTACCACAAACAATTCTGCAGGTATTACTATTATTTTCATCTATTTTACTCTAAATGCGACCATAATTTACAAATTGAAACAAAACTTTAAAATTAGCGATTGAGACCATAAACTCATTAGGAAAATGTTTACTGAAGGTAATAAGTAGGCTCGTAGACTTCTATGCATTTCTCTGCTGGCCATTAGAAAGAAAGCAGGTTCACTTTTCAGACCGGGATGTTGCACATTGATTCAAATAAATTGGTGAAAATATGTAAAAAAAATATGTTTTTTCCCCCCTACATTTCCCAAGATTCTCTTGAGTCAGTTGCTTTAGATATGTCATCATTAGATGATCGCAATGAGCAAGCATGTAGTGTAACAGTAGTACAAGTAGAAAAAAGACATTACTGTAATTTGTTAGCATTAGCTAACATTAGCCACTATTAGCTACTGGTCGTACCTGACCGAGAAGCAGCAAAATCCCTGAGAGTATTGAACTGACAAAGAGGAAAAACGTGTTATTTCTTCCTTCAAAAGTTACATTCCTCACCTAAATATCAGTAAAAGTAGTCACAAAGAGTTTTTAAACACTGTGTACATAAAGCTGACTGACCTGTACAGAGTACGGTGCCTTCAGGTCCACCTGCACAGGTATCCATTCTTCCAGTGTCCAATCGCTCTGGTTTTCTGTCTCCGCCCTCCACAGCTCCTGGTACTGACCCAGTCGGTCGCGGGTGAAGACAGAGAACGTGTTCCCACTCTCTTCGCTTCGCTGGTACTGAAAACTCAGGCAGCCGGACATCGGCACCGTCGTCATGGGAGACACCAGTTTGGCAACTTCTTTGAAAGTCTTGGCGTAGATGGAGTCCACGTACATCAAGTGACCTGAGCGGGAGCTTAAATATGAGTCCCTCAGTGACACAAGACTTTCAGAATTTTTTTTTGGAGGTAGCTTACTTTGTATTGCTCCTGTCATCATTAAACAACCTGTAACTTCAGGTCAGAATTGTACACATCTTGGTAAAAAGAGGAACCAAAGATTGTTCTTCTTAAAGACGCTCAAAAGTTTCAACGTTGACAAGTCCGTTGAACCAGATTTATTGTTTACTATAAATCCTATGACCAAAAAAAATCCCCATCCCACATATACTGATGTGCTGCTGTAGGCCTAAATACTCCCTATAGCACAAAATGTGTATAAATCCGCATCTGAAAGTAGTCCCGAACAAACTCACTGTTTACTCCTGTTTTAGGAACATTTGCTAAAAAGTACAGTACCCAGCTGTTTTAGGAAATTACCGAGCCTAGTTTTAAAAGAATATACTATGTATTTGTGACCTGTTTTTACATCTCTAGAAAGAAGGAATGTGCTTAGGTCTGAGTGCCACAGACAGGATAGAGAATTTGGTATTGAGAGACAAACTAATGCGTTTTTAGTTCCTTATATAGCATTAACCTTCTCATTTCGGCCAAAATGATGAATAAGTCATTGGATAAAAACACTTGTGTGTGAATAATACTCACCTGTCTGGTTGTTGTACGTGTGGTCGTTTGGTATGTTGTTGTGACGGAGCTGGGACCCACCTCCGCCCACATACCAGTTAACATTGGCGTTCCACTGATTACTGTATCCACACAGGTGAGTTTCCTCAAAGTCACAATCTATACATAGAAAATGAGAAACACACTCTTCATTACGGGTGTGGGTGCAAAATGCTTTTAACTTCTAATGCACCAAATATGTTCATGTGTGTGTGAGTTGAAGGAGCAGAGCACAGATGGTCTGCATCCAGAGTTACACGCATGGACTCTTTTTGTCTTTATGTTTTCAGAAAGATGTGTGAGTGACGTGTGTGTGAAGTCACAGACCCAGGCAGTATCCAGGGGTGATGTGGATCTCAAAGATGGCCACGCTGCTCCCATTGCTCCGCCCAGGTTTACCTTCGATGACAACCTAATGAACAACACATTTTCAGCGATACACAGCAACCCTGGTATGGAGTGACATGGGAATGATATCATAGAAGGCGAGCGAACATATGGAGGGTCAGAGGGAGTGCACTCATGAAACACACAGAAATCTAATATGCTTTTAGAGCTCTTGTGAGCAGCAGGTTTTCTGTAAAATTGCTTACAGATGGAAAAAAAAAACGAGACACAGCCAGACAGAGAAGAAACACACTTGTTAAAGCATGAGGTCAGGGCTTTTACATGTGAGCATGTGGGATCAAGCACGTTCTCATGCGGCGATTGCTTGGCCTACGGTAGAGCTGCTCGCAGCTTTCTCGAGAACCGCTCATCCAAGCGACTTCACACTGTTTGTGTCCACCGGACTGTAAGCTCACTCCTTTTAGCTCTGCTTTGGTCTCCACCAACTGCTGAGAAAGTATCTTGCTCTTTAGCAGCTAGACTCTAAAAAAAAAAAGGGTCTAGCCACATCAGAAAAAAAGCTCTGTGGCGCTGCAAATATGTTAATAGCCTAATTTCCATCGGGTAACTTTTCATTGTTAAAGGAATAGTTAGAATAGTAACATTTTGCAAAATTCACTAATTAGCTTTCTTGAACTTTCTTGAACTGTCACGTCTGTGCGTTAAGAGTCAGATTGTGGTTAGCCTAATTAGCGTAGAGGCTGGGAACAGTGACAGGCTCTCTCCAAAGGGAACACTTCTAAATCTCACTAATTAACATTAACACTGAATCTGGGTAATTTAATCCATATGCACCAACAGAAATGTTTTAGGGGGAGTTGGTGTATTTCTTTGCAACTATTTCTCTGGAGGAACGAGCTGTTTTCTCTTGTCTTCCGAAATAACCTTTTCTAGTTGGTATCAGTCTTCTCTTCTAACACTTGGAAATAAGGCAAATAAGCATATTTCCAGGCAAATAAGCATGTTTCCAAAATGTTTAATTATTCCTTCAGTGCTCAGAAAAAGTGATTAAAGCTGTTTTGACCAAAACAACAGCATGAGGTAATTATTGTAACGGTCTTTTATTTTATTTTATAGATAGCAGCCACTTTCTTAAGAAGTTCCAGAATAAGTTGAGAATAAGTTGCTAGGTTTGTATTCAGTAAGAGTAAAGAGCACAACATTTTAGCCGTCAGTGTGAAGCTTAAACTTCTGACGTTCATTCATTCACTTAGGCCTGGTCTGAAATCCGTTTATGCGCTGAGGGGCTCACACGATACACACACCCGACTTACCATTACGTAGGTCGCGACCCTGTCAGAGTCGGCTCTGCCTCAGTCTGCATATAATATAAACATGTGCTGTACTTTTCCCACACAGTGTTTAGATAATGTGTGGGTGTAGGTGTGTGTTTGTGCTTCTCCACACACTTTATACTTGCTGTCCTCCTTTCAACAGTAAAGAAGGTCAGTTGTTTCTATAAAAAAACAATACATAATTATGTCTTTTTTTGATGTATCTTGAAGTACTTTGCTTTTAGAAAGGGAGAATTTAGGGGACAGTTATGTTTCTTATGGCCCAATCTGCTTGCTTTGGACCGCTTTTCCCTCATTAAGCAGTCTGAGGGAACATTTTCTGTTGAAAAACCTCACTGAGGTTTTACTTGTAAAATATTGACTTCATGCTCATAATACTACAACTTTATTTTGAAATATTATAACTTTTTCAAACCCTTTATTTTCTAATGATCTCTTTTTTGTTTCCTAACAGTGGTTTCATGTGTAACACTTATTTATAGCTGTGCATACCTCTTACTTTGATCATTTGTTCAAAGTTTTATTTGAGTAGTTTTCACTCATGACAGATTTTGTGCTTCCACATTTTTGTTAGGTGGGTTTTGCATGATTCATAACTTTCATTACTTTCACATTCGTCTACGATATCTCCAGGACTAAAGGTTAAATGTACATGAAACATGCTGTTCGTATTCATGTTACCCATATGATGAATAAGATAAATGTTTTCAGTGACCACCTGACCTTTTCAGCTAAGCCACCATCAAGCCCAAATTTCCAATTGTACAGTGTAGGCATCAACATTTAATGGGCAGTTAGACATGAAATTTAATGAGCATATTCAAGCTCTTCAGAGGAGGAACACTTTGCCTTTTAAGATTAAATTACCTTTAGTCAAACATTTCACTTTTAGTGCCTTGTAAAGCTCAGAAAATAGATGAATTGTCCGTATGCGGTAACACATTTACATATTAAGAGATAAAATAAACATAAACAACCCCCGGTCGACCATCAGAGGATTTTAATTAGTGTTATGCTTTTTTAAATTAGACACTATTTCTAAAAATCCTCTTACCCTGGAGGGCTCAGTATTGTTCTGCAGGTCCATGCTTGAGATGACCCAGCTGTCAGAGGGGACCTTGTTGCTCCAAAGCGGCCTGTCAAAGCTCTTTCCCTCCGTGCGCTGCAGGACCTCCAGGCTTCCCGACCCGCTGATCTGGTAGACGAGCCTAACGCAGCTCCACTCGCCCTGGTCCAGAGGCGGACTCAGCAGGACCCCTGTGACCTCTCTCTGTGGCCCTGCGTCTTTCTCATCATCTCCCTGGTCATCACTTATGGCTGTGTCCACTGCAACAAAACGGCCTGAAAAAAAAAAAGTGTGTCGGATTTAGAGAAAAAAATTGTAAACATTGCTGCTGTCAAGGGGGAAAAAAGTGATTTAAGGGAGGAACTATTGTGTGTATATATATATATATATATATATATAAAAAAAGAAAAATAATAATAATATATATACACAACATCACTTTATTTGACTGATTATTATTTTGTTTGCATGTTTAGCACATTTCATACAAATAAACACTAGTACTGCTAAATGATTATTATTATTATTTTTTATATGTTTCAGGCAACTATTGATTCCCATTCATTCTCACTGACATCTAGTAGTATGAAAAGTGAAATGAATATGAACATGTCATATTGTATATGTGTTGATAGACTCATTGTGGTTATTTTAAAATAACCACCCTTTCATACCAATAACTCAGGTTCAATGCACAGCAGAGACTAAAACTTATTCTCTTTTTTTATTCACTACGAGTGTCGTGGCTGCATTTAATATTGTCAGTGTCTCCATCATAATGCCAATTAGCAGCATTTGTCAGCTAAAGAGCAGCATCATTTATTTGCTTTCAGAGAAAAAAGAAAACAAAGAAAGTGCCAGAGCTAAAAGAGTGGTAAGAAATGACATAACAACTGCATATGCTAAACCAGGCTGCACAAACACAACAGAAAAACAGCCGTCAAGGACATTAAAGCTAATAAATACTGCTACCTGGAATACACACGACACACCTTTTTGGCTTGGTTTTTTGCAATAGTGCATTTCTTTTTGTGATAAGCGTTTTAAATTATTTTGTCTGTGAAGACTTCTGTGAATTTTGACCTGGTGATGGCGCTAGATGAAAAGTCCAATCATCCTCGGTTTTGGGTAGAACAGGGGACGACACGCTGACGGCTGGATACCGTCTCTAATGGAATAGTCCAATTGGAATTCAGCTCCCACCATAACAGCGACTCTGAGCTTCTCTTCTGCTCCAGGGGTCTCAGAGCTCGTCTGTCATTTATTATTTGTCCCTGTGGAATGCCCCGCTGCCTACGGGCTCCTATAGCCTGACAATAACACGCACTGGGTCTGAGTTCATTTCACCTTTAATGTGGTCGATTCAAGATGGTTTTCTTCTTTTTTTTTGCCAAAAAAACTGCAGTTGTTTGCAAATGTTTGTACATCAATTGACTGAATTGAATTTTAATTGGGCATAACCTTGGTGAACATTCAAGCTGACGTATTGTCTTGATTTAATCAGTGTCCATGACTTTTGGATTCAGAAAAGAAAAAAGTATATAAAAAAAGTGAACATGACTTCACTTCTCTTGCAGCCTCAGCTGTGCTGCACAGAGCACAGGAAGGGAAAAGAGGACGGAGCGATGAGAATAATTGAGCAGGAACTAAGCACACCATTAACGCACCAACTACACTGACCTTTTTAACAAGCCGGCGGCAATAGCAACAAGGATGGAAACAGGAAAAGAGAAAGTAGTTGACGTATCCAAGAGGGGAGACTGACAGGCTGCAACAGCAGAGCAATTTCCAGACATGTACGAGCAAGGATCATGGTGGGGAAAAAAAGTCTTCATAGGGAGTTTTTTCCAACAGGGTCTGGCTGCAGATACAGTTGGTACTGGAGAAGTAGGACGCGGTAACGCTAGAAGGAAGTCTGCCTCATCAGTCCAATGGGTGTGCATGAGAGATGGTGAGGTTAGAAGTATATGTAGAATCAAAAAGTCTCAAAAGTGCATAAGCAATCAGTTAGTCAATCACGTGGTCGGTCAACTTTGGTAATCGATAAAGTCTCTGTTGTTTTTTATTACTATTGTTGCTCATGCAATATAATCAGTCCGTCGATATCATAACTAGCTCTGTTTACTTCTGATGTGCAATTGTCAATATTTCTGAATTGTATAAACCCAATGCAGTGCTGCAGGGCTGACATATCTTTGTAGGTCAAACTGGAAGTTAGATGATTCCTTTGACAAAAAGCCAATGGGATTGTTCCATTGGATTTTGGATTATTGCAGGAAATAAGCTCTGTTGCGAACAAAAGTTGATGATACTTTCACCTTTTCTTCAGCGCCGCTTTTACGATTGAAGCATAATGCAATCGCCAGGAGTTAAAAGCTAACGTTGGCTATAAAAGGCTATAAACAAACTACGGTGCGTCTGTCTATTCTGCTGGCAGCCTCACTTTGGCAACAAGTCTCTGGGAAGTCACTGCACCCAGCTGTTGTTCGACAACAAATAGATCCAGCACGTACTGTAACTCCCCCTAAAACCAAAAATTGCTTTTTTTTTTCCTGTTTTTTAAAATGACATTTTTTTTTACTAAGTAATAAATCAAGAGAGAAGTAGGAAATATTTTATCATAGACTTCAATACAATCAGACACTAGAATCAACCCCTGCTGGCTATTAGAAAATAATGCAGGTTTAAGGCTTCACTTTTCAGTCCCGGAGGTTGCCCCTTGGTTTGGAATCAATTTCATTCTCATTTTACACTCAGATATAAAGCATATAAGCATATTTCCCAAAATGCTGAACTGTTCCCTTCAAGAGGTTTTAGCCACTGGGAAAAAGGCTAGAAAAGATTAGGATTTTGGTATTTGTTTAGAGAAGTTTAAGTTCACGTTGAGGCACTCAGATATATTCTGGCTCTGGAGGACCAAATGTATTCTGGCTCTTACCCAAATATGGCTGCCTGATTTATAAAGAATAAATTCCATTTAGCAGGACCCGGGCCATCTTTGGGCCAGTGTTGGCAACTTGGAATCAGATCAGTACTTCAACTAATTCTGTTGAATCTTTCATTACGAGTTTAAACAAAACAGGCCTGTCAGATTTAGATGTGTTAGGCGAAAAATGGTTACATTTAGGGATACGCTTTGTGTAGTTAAAATCAGGTCAAAGAGCTGAGTGTTTTGTAACATCAACATAACCTTCACCTCTGAAAGCAGGACCTGCTTCATATCACAATTAACTTGACAGGATCCTGCTGCCACTGCAACATGAGGCATCAGTCTCCAGCAGCTCGATCCTCCTCAATATTTTGCACATTTTGCTTTCCTCTCAAGATATCTTAATTTATATGACAACCCAGCACAGATGTGACAAATGAGAATGTTAGGGGTGTTGGCAACAAACGTGTATTATCTACAACAGAGTAATATACAATGATCTAATCTGCATTCATCTGTTGGCTCTGATCACTTGACATAACTTAGATATGGGTGTGTACAGAACTCATCTGTATCAGCTGCAGTACCAGCAGAAAATGTGTTATTTCACTGACTCCAGATGTGCGGGGATGCTGGAACAATGCAGACCAGATGGGCTTCTTTTCACCAGTGTGCTTCTCTGGTGTGGGAACGACCAGCACCAAAACACCTGGAACATCACAGCTAAACCTGCAACCGCCACTAAAATTGCCACAATAAAGCCTACGCTTAGTACAAACCTCTAATTTAAAACATTTCGGGTTTTTTTTCTCTCAAAAGACTGAAGATGCAGTGTGGCAAGTCTCCCAGTACCATCGTTGTGCAGGGTCCAGCTTGTAAAGTCTGCATCTGACGTGTATCCGCAGGTGTTGGACTCAAAGTTGCAGGATCCTGGCAACAGGTTGTGGGCTTGGATGGTGGCTTTGAGCAGAGACAAAGAAAAAGAGAGAAGGGCGAAGTGGAGAGAGGCAACGGTAAGTATGAATCACAGCAACTGGCATTAACAGAAACATGCCCTCATGCACCAGCACTGGCACCATTAAAGACACTCACCAGCAAAAGTCAAGAGGTAGAATGGAAGCATTGCAGCTTTCTCTGGGAATAACTCGACCCTCAGAGGAAATAAGAAAAACAAAAGTAGGTCTCACGTTTGCATCCACAGTTGGGAAAGGAAAAAAAAATTAAAAAAGCAAAAGGAAGTTGCAGGTGAAGTTTGTTTTTAATATTCCTCTCGTGTGTCTCATCTGAGTGTCTCTCCAGTTCACAAACTGGCAGCACACTGCAGACGCTCTGCCGGAAAGTGTGTGGGTCTGGACAGCAGACCACGGAGGAGGAGGAGGAGAGAGCGAGAGAGAGAGAGAGAGAGGAGGAGAAAAGAAGGTGAGCGGTGAGTGGATGGGAAGCCAGTGAGGGAGCAGGGGACAGAGGGAAAAGAGAGGGAGGGGAAAAGAAGTGGGAGACATGAGAAAGGGAAAAAAATGTAGAGGAAGGGAGAAGAGAAGGGGAGATTTGTTGTTTTATGAAGGAAGTGTCCTCACAAGAAAAGCATCATAGACACACAAACACACACACACACACACCTCAGATCAGCAGCCGAAGCGCCACATAAAAGCCTCTCCTTAACTCAAAACACAGCCCGTTTTATCCAGCTATCAAGCATCTAAAAATAGATTTACCCAGCCTACACTAACAGCCCAACACAAAGGTAGACACAGAAAGAGCGTGCGTCGATAAGCATAGAACAAATAGCCATAAAGAAAAGCTCAGCTGCTCTGTCGGCCTAATGTTACACATACGATCATTACATTTATGAAGTTCATCATTCAAGGCACAGCGGCCAGATGTTAGCGCAGACAGATTACAATAGTTGTGCATTTTCCGAAATATAAGAGGTAACAATAGGATACTTTGCCTATTCCTGACATCCCTGAGCCCAGTGTAACAAAGAGAAGTGTGTACTAACCCTTTAGAAGTTCATGTTACGGGCCTTGCACTCTGTAAAGTCTTTGAAAACACTGCTCACGTCCAAATTCCCGGCTCTGCTCTTCTCTTGCCTCCGACTGCACGTATAAATCACCAGCATCAGACAATGTAAACAACTAAAGTCATTTAATCAGTTTAGTTCACTCCCTCTGTTCGCTTTTATTCTTGCTCTTTTATTCCTTTGGGTTTTCTAAACATTACTCCGTTGACCGAAGAACTTTTCTCACGTCACGTTCCACATTAACACAAAAGACTCAAGGTCATTGGGCAAATTAACATTTTGCAGGCTTTTTGGAAGAAAGCAATCAAATCCAATAAGGGAGAAATAATATTTATTTTTGATAAAACATGCAGTTTTGAAACATAAGGGAGATCATGGACACAATATCAAGGAATCAAATAAAAACACATAAATATATATTATAATATATATTATACACAAGCCTATTAGGTGGTACACATTGCTATCGCTTCTGCAAATAATCTCAATGTTACAGTTAAATGGTTATTCACACGACTCCGTGAAACGTCCGATGCATTAGAGGTTCCCCCTACAATAATAACTCAGCAAAAATGTGCCGATCACCGTGGGCCCCTGACAGCTTCTGGGCCCCCGTGCAAGCCCCCCCCCCCCCCCGTCACACCGCCGATATTTACGCCATTGTTCTTATGTATAATGGCGGATTTATGCTCGACAGGTCTCGTGCAACTGGTCTGTCCATTCTAAATAAGCGGATGTGGATGGATTAGACGTTCCCTCGACACAATTTCACGTCGAGGGAAAAACTACCACAACTAAAATATAAACAGGTTAACATACTATATCTGGCTTTTTGTTATTAACTGATGGTTTTGATGATTGATGAGTTTAGAGTGTATGGACCCAGCAGTACAGGTGAAATACTGGCCCCTAATTCTTTGGAGCAGGTGGCTCGGAATTACACATCAAACCTTTAAGATCAGAAAACAGTCATATCAGTTATTTTTTGTAATGATCATATGGGTCGTTGTGGAAGGCACTGACAAACACACTTTGTCGTTTAAGTTTGAGAATCTGAACAGACGCTCTCAAATTATTTTCTACCTCTTTTTCATTTTGAAGTGCATTATATATTCATAAGCATGCGGACATTGTTGTTTTTCCTCATTTTTGGCTCAGCCCCATAGTTAAAATGAATTCTACAACATACATTGACCTTTTTCGACAATCGTTTTCAACTTTGTGTCAACAGTTTTAGGGAAGATCCTTTCCTGTTTCAACCTGACAATCCCCCCCCCCCCAAGCACAAAGTCAGGACCATAAATACATGTTTTTCCAGTTTAGTGTGAAGAAGTTGACTGGAGTCCTGACCTCAACCCCATTCAACAATTTTGGGATGCACCCAGAATGCAGCCTGAGCAAATCCCTGCAAACAGGTTCCACAATCTTGTGGAAAGCCCAATCCAAAGAATGTTTTTTTTGGAATGACATGTTCAGAAAATAACATTCGTGTGACGAGTGTTCACATACCTTCGGTTTACATTATATGGTATCAAGATATATGATGGTGCCTCACTGTTTAAGGAGAGGCCTGAATACACAAATTGTCACGGGGCGTGTATGGACCCAAATGCAGCACACAGGAAAACCAGGAATAATGCATTATAGGTTTATTTACCGGAACTGACAGGTACTGTAGGGATTCATCAAACACAGCCAGATGGTGGGAGTGGCTGGCAGGTGAGGTGAGGAGCAGAACTGTGACACAAATGATCTAAACTGTCTTTTCCAAACCTGCAGAGAGTCAAAACCTTTCGCAACCGTCTAAATTATGTCTCCTGGCTTCATTCTTCAACAGCTTGCAGGCATGTTGTATTTGGGGAATATGAACACGATGCAATTCTACTTTGATCCTACATGTGCAACTTACATAAGTCTGCAGATATTTCCATGCAGTTTCCTCCAAAATGTGTTTAAATACAGTGGGAATCTGAAGGACAGAATCCTCAGAGACTGATAATTGTTGTGTCATTTGGAACAGGACTGGTTCGCTTTTGTAATTGGTAGAAAAAATACATTTATTTTTTAAAATTCAGGACATCTTCATTTCAGTGTCATTTCAGAAGGGAATGGATTCAGGAGGTAGAGGAGAAAAGAATGTCTTATCCACATTTGTGATCCATCTGTCTGACCAGCTTCCTCTGTGTCTGTCTTTGTCTTTTTGCACTTATCGTCTTTAATGAGTTTCCATAAACACTTTCATCCCAGATGGGGAGATTAATCCTCTCCTGGTGTTCCCCAGAAAGCCTCACTGCAGCCCTACGTGACCTTTCTTCAAGAAACACTTGAGCATCTGAGTCATCTTTATCAGAGTTTTAGCGAAAGTGACTCATAAAATTATCATTTTCATGTGCAAATGCAAACAATACTCTACATGTTTTTTGTCAAGAACAGCGGAGAGAAGAATTGCAAAGAGTCTTGCCTGTGTTCAAACAATTGTGTCCATTGGCTTTCTGCATTTTTTCAGTTCCAAAGACTATTTTAGTTTTCAACAGCTTTGACCTTCCATCACTCATCTGTTTGATTTCCTGCTGGTCTGTGTCTGTGTAAACAGTAAAATAGAGCTTCAATAAATAGTTGAAGGGTTCCGGAACGTGTCATGCGCAGTGCATGCAGAGGTTATTGTTTGCATGATACAGTTATGACATGTTATCCTCAGTATGTGACTCGTTGCCAGAGGACTCAGTTTACATACCCTCTGGCCCCCCACCCTTCCTCTGGGAACAGCCCAGACCCACCGCCTCAGCCCAAAAACTCTAAAGAAACATGAAAATGATTGACCTTCACATAAACTTTGCTTTTAACCACAAAACTGCACCTGCTCAGTTCTCAGGGCTGGAGTGAACACATTCATTTTGTCATTGTTATATGTGCAAAACAGATTTCTCCCTCAATGATTAGTTTATCATTGATTGGGAATTCTAAAAGTCAGTGATAAAAGTGAGATAGTCCAGATATACATGTGTAACTGTGTGAAAGTGAACAGGGTGTTCCAGAAAAAATAAAGCACTGCTCTCAGTGAAACCTCCATAGATAAATAAAGGTAAATAATGACAATAAAGTGTTGCAGTACGACTGAAAACAAAGGACCTGGGAAGGCAAACATTGAGCCTGACTCTCTCATGAACACATTGGAATCTCCTGTGGGCATTTTAAGAGGCCATGGGTTTTCTGCCTGATAAGAGATAACTCTGTAATGGGCCACGATGAAACATTAATGTGCATTAATTCCAGTAATGGGCTCAGTCTGTGCGCACAGCGTGCTATACAACTAACGACAAGACACGTACAGTATACCTTCATCCATGTATGCAGAGAGGGCCACAAATTATTGATGTCTTCTCTGGAAATAGACCAGCAATGAATTGGACTCGGAGCATGAAATATAGTCTGTGTGACATGACCTCAGATACATTGTGATGACCTGATTCTGCACGTTGCACTCTATAGTTTGGAGCTTTTTGATTGGCTCATGACTCAGGATTGTGTCACACATGCCTCCACATTCAGCCAAAAGTGCAGGCTGTTTGTGTGGGATCAACCATGTGTGGCTGCAAAGATAGCAATCACAGATCGGATGCCATGGTTACTACTCCACGCCGTCGCCATCCTCTGTCACATGTTGTTGTCACGGTAACTGCTGCTCCGGCAGGAAGGACGCACGTGACTTAGGTGAGAATGTGTCACGGGGGCTCAAAAATGTGTACACAGGCCCTATTGATCTGCTCTACCAGGCCTTGAGTGACACAGAAACGTGCGTGGATTAGTACGTCAGGACCGCCGCAGACACCGCCCCCCCCCCCCCTGCCTCACGCTCCACTTTGTACAGTGTTATTAAGCCATGATGAAGGTGCAATAACCAAGACATCCGTAGTCTTCTTCGCAGCATACATTTAGACACGTCATACTACTAAAAACACAAGTGTTACCAATTAGATTAACAATGTTTTATTCAAGCGTTCCAGTAAAGTAAAATTGACTCTGTGAAATAAGCCTAAATTATAATTAGTATTAGTAAATCAAAACATAAAATGTCAATAAAAATGTATTATGTTAAAAAATAAAAAAGGAGATAATAACCTCAATCTATTAAAAAAATTCCTGAAGCTGATTAATTACATGTACACATTTCTTATTATTGATAAACTTAAGAGACTAATGTAATTTCAAAATGTAGTAATAAGTTATTGAAATCCCTGCATTGAAAGAAAAAGGATATTTCACTTCCGGCGGACATCTTTGATTAGCAGGACTGATTATAGTGTT
>CALSBV010010773.1:397160-411984 GCA_943590825.1 Bovichtus diacanthus
TGTGTGTGTGTGTGTGTGTGTGTGTGTGTGTGTGTGTGTGTGTGTGTTTTGAAGAGAGAGGATGAATCACGCTGTCAAGAATAGAAAGATAAGGAGAATCCTCCAAAGTGAGGAGACAGTTGCAGCTAATGATTATTTTCATTGTCGGCCCATCTGCCAGCCATTTTCTAGGTCAGTTGTTCGGTCTAGAGTTGTAATGATTAGTTGACTAATTGACTAATCGATTGTCAGATAAATAATTGGCAACTGTTTTGATAATTGATGCTTTTCTCTGTTTTGTGTCATATTAAAGTAAATATCTTTGGGTTTTGGACTGACAGAAAAACAAACACACAATCACCTTGGACACATTTTTCACTTTTTTAATTAAGTGAAAAATGTATCTAGAAAATATTATATATTTTATGTTATATAATATCAGCAGAATATTGGATAATGAAAATGATTGTTTGCTGCAGCCCTGGTTTAGTCAGATGGTCATCACAATTTGCCAGAATCCATGGTGATGTCTGCTGCTTGAACCAAATATTAGTTTTCTGTTGCATAATTCAAAGAAAAAATAAACAAAACCTCACAATTAAGGAGCTAGGATTTTGAAATGTTTTTAATTTTTGCTTGGAATATGTAAATCAACGATCAAAATAGTTGTTTACATTTCTGCAGATTGAATAATTGATTACTCATTCAATCAATTGATTGTTCCAGCACTTGTTATGATTTTTAGGACAAAGTAAAGGCTAAATGTTAAGGTTAGTGTAGTATGGTGTTGAGGGCTGGCTTAATTAAATGTAAATATAATAGTGTGATATAAGGCTAAATACCACTGTGTAATACATTTCATGAATGTACCTTTTAATGTTGCCGTTTCTTGATCATTTTTAAACCCTTATGATTCACCAGGAAGATTTTTAATATGACTGCTCCTTGCTATCGGTCAAATTGCTATTGTAAACACTGTGGTGTATTTTGCTCTCGTGTTTACAGGGACTGCAGGTGCAAATTAGTTTAAAGCTCAGGTGCAGTTGTTTTTCATTTGACATCGAGAATAAATGAATCTAAACAGATTCAAATGTAGTATCAGTTTTCCGTTTTCTGAGCTTGTTTGAGTGTTGAGGGTTGATGAAATGCATTTACTTTCTTATTAACAGAACTGATGATTGTTTCTCAAACTTTACATTTTACACCAATGGTCTGGTCTGGCCCGACATATCATCACATTGACATTGCCGAGAGCTATGGGAAATTGTGAGGGTAAATCTTCACAATTTTCTGACATTTAGATAGACTAAATGTTTTTTATTTGACCTTGAATATAACATAATTGACAGGTACACCAATAATATAAATCTTTAGATGTATCTGTAAAGCAGTCATTTACATTTGCTTTACATTGTCATTAAGCCCTAATTGTAGGCTAAAAGTGGATAAAAGTTAAAGGCTAGTGATGTAATCAGTCCTTGAAAGTACGTGTAGCACACGTGTGTTGTTGCTTGTCGGTCAGTATAAGATCAGCAAATTAATGGGCTAGAAAAACCCCCACCCCGCAGCTTTCACTGCAGCCTGACAGATGGAAGTACAGTGCTCGGCTCACAGCTCTACAGGCCTGTAAGTTTCACTGCCGCGTTGCAAAGGCCATCTGTGACCCCCCCACCACCCTCCCCCCCTCAGAGTCACCCAACAATTGGCATCCAGTCCTAAACTCCAGGCAGAGAGGGACATTAGCCGCCCTGGGAGTCTGCCTTCGCCCCACGCTGCGCCTCTTAATGTCCCCTCCCAAGCAGTTGTACTCAGATTACAGGATCCACATTAACCTTTTGTCCTTTGTCTTCTCTCTGTCCACTTGTTCCATTTTTCAAAAGTCCCGAATTTATATATCCGCACATACAAGATGACAACCACGTCAGTAACCCTGGTGCTTAATCCAATAAGAAATGTGTTGTTTCAAGAGGAGCTGCAGTAAGTGACAGTGAGCTTGTCATTAGTTTAAGGTTACAAGAAATCCATTCACGTGTGCTACCGAATAGATTGTAAAAAATCTATCTTTTTTTGCACGTTAACAATCTTATGTTTTTCGCAGTTCTTTCAAGATTTCTTCAGAAAAAGAAAAAAAGAAGTTGCACAAATTTAACTCGGAGGTCGTGACAACCGAATATTTTCTGTCATTGACCGATTTTGACAAAAAGCATGGCGGAAAAAATCTGAAGACCTAACTTAACTTTGAGTCATTCACAGAGCGTCTTCTCTCCTCTCCTACTCACTTAATGAATAGTTTCAAATTAGACTGTACATCTGTCTCCATTGGTGACCTTTTCTGGAAGCAGTTTATTATTCCTGAAGCATCTCGTAGGATTGTGTTCGGGTGTCCTTTCTCAGCGTGTTGACCTCAGCCAAGGTGAAGCCTGTGGTAACTAATGCGTACCCTGATAGCATAGTCATATTAAATAAATATCAAAACTGGGTTTCTCACTCACAGAGGGCATTTATTATTCAGATCGCTGCCCTATCCATCTCTCTCTCTGTCAGGTCATATCTGATACAGAACCAGCGAGATGTCCCTCCTTGTCCTTCTACCCTGCCTCCTCCTCCTCCTCTTCTCTCTTCCCATCCTGTGCCATCTGCCAGCTGTTAATAGATGGATAAATGTGGTACGGATTAAAGTGCACTGCACACACGAATCCCTGAGGATTTAGGTTTTTACTATTAGCAATATTCAGATAGGGAGTCCCCGGCCTAATGCCCGACATCACTCTTATATTTCCTTTTTGTGAGTGTAATCTCAGGTTGGAGCTTGATGAAAACAATATAAGTAAAAATTTAGCGTCATTGTTAACATAGACTAAATGTATGTATTTTATTATCGCCATAAAGCTGGATAATTAAGGCCTAGCCCACACGCACACAGGTATTTCTTTAAACTGTTTTTATTCTCCTTCGTTCTCAATAAAATCCTGTCCACACAAGCACTGTTTAAAAAAAAAAAAGTCTCTGTCCAGATAAAAATGCAATAACATAATTGTCCAGGGGACAGTTTGGGCCACAGACACACACTGGCGACCGGCGACGTTGGCCTGGGAGTGTTGGATAATGTGGCAGTGACCTCTGTAGCACCTTTTGACAGCTCTGCTCCTTTTAAAAAGTGGAAAAGTAACTGTTCATGTTCAAAAGTCTTGTTTGCAACCAGCGCTATCCTGGCCATGTGATAACAGCGCTCTGACGTTACAGTTTCTCTAAAAATCTTTTACAAAAGCTTCATTTTCAGTGACTTAAAATGTCGTGTGTGTCATAGAAAAAGCTTTGTTTTATAAAGTAACTGTGTGTGGACTAGGCCTAAGATATTAATCTTAATCTGAATGGTCTTTTGTAGCTGTTTACCCAATTTATACAATCAATCATACAAATGGGGACAACAGCGCAGAAGTAGTTTTTAATGCGTCCGCACACCTGGCCAAGGCCTTAATAGTTAATGTCATAGAATGTCAAAAAATAGTGTAAAAGCCCCATCACAATAGATCAACGGTTCTTGCAAATGTAAACCTTTCCTTGGACCTCTTACGTGTGTAAAGACTCACTGTTTATATTCCTTCTCCGTCTCCGCCAGGCTGTGCTATGAGCGGGGTTTTCTTGGAGACAAGAGGAGCATGTTCTGAAAATTGGAGTCTGATCACACCCCAGCCATGAGCCACAAGTATCAGGGAGAGGCATCTGGGGAGGCAGGCGAGGACCACAAGGTGCCCCCCAGGAGCAGGCAGCCCAACGGGACCTCACCTGTAGAACCTCCTGTACGTCGGTCCTGGAGGCCATGTCAGGTGCTTAACCAGGATGGGGAACTGAATCCCCATCATCATCATCATCATCATCATCAGCAGCAGCAGCCTCCTCACCAACACAACCCACCCACTGCTCGTGGAGCACCTCGGCATCGCCGGCGGCCTCCATCAGGGCAGAGCCAGGCTCAGAGTCCCGGTCTGGTCCAGTCAGTGGGTCCCTCCAGGCCAGACGGGGACGAGATACGAGACGCTGAGCCTCGTCCTGTCCAGCAAGCTCGCCCTGCTGTCACCCGTTACCGCCGCCATGGCGACCCTAACCCCAGACTCAGAGGTCACAGACAGAGGCAGCCAATCCGAGACATGCAGGACTCTTCACCTGGTGCAGATGAGAGAGAGGATCCAGCAGAGGTGCAGGTACGCTCATCCGATGATCCTGTATCCAACCAATTGCAGGACAGGGGATCTCCTCACCAGACTCCCGTTGCCGTTGTCCCCCCCACCCACCTCTCACCTGCTCCTGCAACCCATAACACGCAACCTTGCATCCAACACACTCCTCCCGCGGAGGCAGAAGAAGATCTTCAGGAGCGTAAAGTGGATTGTGAAGAGGAATCGGAGGAAGTTCTGGAGAAGGACGTGGAACAAGAACAGGCGGAGGATGATGGAGACCACTGCGCAACCACTGGTCACTCCAGCTGTGGCCATGACGACACACAGACAGTCGCTGACGGAGAAGAGGAACGCGCAGAGAGGGTGGAGGAGGATCAGGAAGAAGTGATGGATGATGTAGCGGAGGACTTTGCAGCTCAGGGAAGTGAAATCACAGATCTCTGCTCAGACACGGAGAGCGCCGCCTCGCTCAGTATGGACGGACCCCTCCACAGCCCACCGCCACTCCAGTCACCAACCCCTCCTTCGTCCCCAGATGTTCCACCTTTCCCCCAGCTGGACCACTTCAGTGAGGACACCAGCATGAGCCCTGTGCCCGACAACGACCTGCTACCTGAAGATGAAGACGAGGATTGCTCTGAATCGGGCTCGCTGTCTCAATTCACTTCCTGCTCTAACTCTTATCCTAAAACCTATGCAGACTTTTATACAGAGTCCCACCAAAAATCTTACCCAGGGCATGTTTATGAGTCGTACTCGGAGCCAAAATCCCATCCCAACTCTTTTCCTGAGCCCCTTAAGACCTCCTACCCCGAGTTAAACAGAGAACCGCGCAGGCAATCTGGTTGGAGGACTGAGTCTAATGAGGCCCAGCAGGAGTCCCGCCAAGAGCCCTTTACCAGCCATAGACAGGAGAATGTACCAAAAGGGGCTCCATCCTCCCCCACCAAGAGCTCCCATTATGCCCCAAGGCAGGGCAGAGACCGCGCTTCCCATCCCTCCCCTCTAGACCGCTCTGTTGGCTGCCGGCTGCACCACTACGACGGACAGTCTGACGGTGAGGGGGACAGTGCCGATCAAAGTCCTCTTTCCAAAGGTCGCAGGCAGGCACCCAGACAAGCGGAAACCCAGGCCAAAAGCCCCTCGTCTGGGCAGAGCAGCTCAGGAGAGCCCCAGGAAGAGCGGAATGCAGTGGGTCTCCAAGTGGACGAAGGTACGAGGGCCTCAGGAGACGTCATCAGCCTGGCGATTAAAGACATTAAAGAGGCGATTGAGGAGGTGAAGACTAAGGCGGTGCGCTCCCCCTACACACCTGACCGCTCCGTGGAGCCTATTTGGGTGATGAGGCAGGAGGTCAGCCCCACAGAGGAGGTATACCCACTGCAGACTACTGCAGGCCATGTAAGTGTGACTTCACGCATCACTAAAGCTTACTGTTTTTTGTTTTTGATGAAAAATATACTGTATCTCCCGAAGGTCTTATGTTTTACATGATTTTTACATTTCTAAATATCTTAATTGGCTCATCAGAACAGTTTTGACTCGGCTGTTACTGATTGTTCCTCATTGAGTAACAAATAAGAACCAGCAGTGAGGCTTTGGGAGATCCAGTCTCTGAAAAGAGATTGGAGAGTTACGGTTCTTTGGACTAAATGTGCGTGTGTGTGTTCTCACTCACATTCTATAAAAGGAGTAGTAAAGGAGTAAACATTTATTTTTTTTACCACTTGTTGATGTTGCTGTTTGTAGTTCACAAGGTTTTCTCGTGTCGCTGGTAACTCATCAAATAGAAACTGAACAGAAAAAAATGGGGAGAAAACCCTAAAGTGCTGCCAGTTAGTTTGCAGATCTGTTGTAATTAAAGATGTTGAAACTGCAGAATATTAACAATGATTTTTTTTTTTTTTCATCAGATTTTTTTAAAATTCTGAATAAGTTCCCATTAATTTCCAGGTTTTAAAAACAGCTAAGATGTAGTTTTCTTAAATTTTTCAGCAGCACTGCGTGAAGAAAGATATAAAGGAATAGTTCTACATTTTAGGGATTTGTTTAACACGTACATACAGAAATTTAAAGGCGTCAATTTTAGGGTTAAATTATTATCAAGACGTTTTTCTTGATAGGTCTTAGTGCCATTTCTATGTCTCTCTCAAAATGTTGAACTATACCTTTAAGGCTGCAGTAGTGACATCGCCCAAGGAGTTTTGTTCTGCAGTGTTGCAATAATTCAATTAGCTTTAATTGCTTTCGGGAAGTTATACGACATGATTTACATCCCTGCTCTCATTTCATTTTGTGTTGGATTATTGCCCAAAACCTGAATCAGGTATTGTCAGAATAAGGTGTCAGCTGAGTTGCTGTAGATGCGTCATTTAAAAGGAGTGATTTTTAAAAAAGAAAAAGAAGAAAAAAACCTTTTCCTATTTCCTTTCTGTTTCCTTCTCTTAGTCTTCCCCTCACTCCCCAGCTCAGTCCGTGTCCGAGTCTCCGTCCCGCTACGCTTCAGTTCCAGTTCGGGAGCCGGTCAGTCCGCTGAGAGCCGAGTCAGCCAGAGCGCTTCAACCTCAACATTATCCCCAACAGCAGCCCCACCACAACCACCACCACCACCAAGGCCACCATTCTCAGCAGAGGGATACCGCGAGGCCGCCGCAGACATACGCACAGCCACAACCCTACGCGCACATGCCGCCTAATCAGCTTCATCAACGTCAACATCAGCATCAACAACAGATTAAACATCAACAACAGCATCCGCAGCTTCCAGCTCAGCGGCCGCGACCTCAAGCTCAGCCGCAGTCGCCTTTACAGCAGCCGTCTGTCCAGGAGGTGAACAAACATCCATAAATCCATCAAATATAGAAAAAAAAGATGCTCCTTGTAACTCCAGAACTTGCCTGAGATTCATCACATTTTTACGTTTTCATTGGTATGTTGCAAACAGGAACCAATAAAAGCCTAATTCAGCATACTTTTAATGCTGACAATTTGCCAAAATGTAAACAAATACAGGCTCAAAATCACTGGTAGCTGAATCCATGGCAACACGGATGATAAATCCTGCAAAGGCAGGCATCTTTCATAAAGTGTTTATCTGCCAGCAGGTAAATAGCTGACAGCAGTAAAAGTCTTGCAGAATTGAAATGAGTTCGGGGAGACCTGCAGTATGCGAGTGGAAACAATAAACACAGTGATTTTTGTTCCTCCTCAGCTTCGCAGATCTCTTCCTTCGTTTCCAACATTTGTGGACGGTGAGTGGACTCTCATATTAAAATCACAGCACTACTCTCAGCTCCAACTTAATTCTTTTCATCTCTTGACAAAAAAGATGAATACTTGAACTTTTTATGTTTTACAATCTTTTTAGTTTTGTTTCATTTTATAATCATGGCTCATATTTGAACAAAAAAAAGTACCAATATTGTAGATATTTGGTGTAGTTTTGCCAATTAATTTTTCATATCCTTACTATATATATATATATATATATATATATATATATATTAATTTCATTAATAAAATTTCATTAATAAAATTTTATTTTATTTTTTTTTGGAAACACCAGGATCCTTTTTAATATACCGTAATTTCTGGACTATTCAGCGCATCTGAATATAAGCCGCACCCACTGACTTTTTAAAAAATATGTATTTTGTACATAAATAAGCCGCACATGTCTATAAGCCGCAGGTGCCTACCGGTACATTGAAACAAATGAACTTTACACAGGCTTTAACGAAACACGGCTTGGAACAAAAATAAATAGGCTTTTAAACGCCTTCAACTTGAAAGCTGCATCATATGCCTTTCTCCGTGTCTGATGATGAGGGTGACAACATGACCGTAATCAGAATCACCATTCATAATGTCCGCTGTTTAAAATGTCCGCTGTTCATAATGTCCGCTGCTGAAGACATTCCAAGAACTAATAATACAATTGAAGGTTGGCATAATGTTGTTAGAGGTTCATTTGGTACACTGAAGGAAACACCGAGAAATTTCGTAAAAAAGTTAATTACCGTAATGAATGGGAAGTTTGAGCGCGCTCGATTTACGTCACATTATGCGACGGTGCTCAGTTTTTTGGCGACATGAAGCTTGTGAAAGCGGGAAAAATCCATAAATTAGCCGCGTCATTGTATAAACCGCGAGGTTCAAAGTGTGGGGAAAAAAGTAGCGGCTTGTAGTCCGGAAATTACGGTACGATCTCATCATAATTTCTGTCTCACAGATTGTCTGTTGTATTTTTTACTATGTTGTTTATTCTGTACACACGTCACCTGTTGCACGTGTGTGCGTCCTGGGAGAAGGATCCTCCTCAGTCTCTCGGAGGTTTCTTCCATGTTTCCCCTTTAATTGTGGGGTTTCTTTTGGGGAGTTTTTCCTTGTGCGGTGCGAGGGTCTGAGGACAGAGGGTATTGTGTCCTGTACAGTCTGTTAAGGCCACTGAGACAAATGTGTAATTTATGATATTGGGCTATTTACATAAACTTGATTTGATTTGATTAGACTCTTTACGCATGTAGTATGCTTGCGTGCATAACAAGTGTATTTGGTTCATGCAGTGCCGGGGCCATGTGACCCTGAAGACCTTATTGACGGCATCATCTTCGCAGCGACCTACCTGGGCTGCACACACCTGCTGTCGGAGAGGACGCCCACAAAGAGCGCCCGCATGCAGCAGGCGCAGGAGGCCATGAGCAGAGTCCGGGTGAGAGCAAAACTACAGTGTGTTGGATTTCATCCTGCAGGGACGAAAGCACAATATGTGGCTGTGTCCGAAATCACTCACTAGTCACCAGTGTAAATGCACTGTGTAGTAAATGTAAGTGGTTTAGTCTTTTTGACAATACGGCCATTTTCAAGATATTAAAGGTCGAGTAGAATTATATATCAGTAGTGTTCCTTAAGTGTTCAAATCTGAACTGTCCGATTTTGGTTGAAGTACCTATGTTTTAGCGTCAAAGTGCGATTTTCCCAAGCCCTTCTTCATAGTCAGTGTATTACTACCTACAGTAGCTAAGATGGCGGTCAGCACGCTTTCCGTTTTGAGAAGCAGGCAGAAGTACCGGCGCAGAAGCTAAGCAGGCGTAACATAAAGTGCAAAACTTACAATTTAATTATCACATATATAATGTAAATGTAATTATTCCATTTTATATCATGCACTTTATTTATATTATTATTACATTGTAATATATATAATATAATACATTAAAATGTTTACAATAAATATTACAAACACAAAAAAAAATACTTTTTTCTTTCTGTGCGGCCCGGTACCAAATGATCCACGGCACAGTACTGGTCCGTGGCCCGGTGGTTGGGGACCCCTGGTCTACACTACATGCCCGTCCACAGCAGTACATAGCTTAGCTTCTGTGCTCGTACTCCTGTGTGTTTCTCCAAACTGGGAGCGTGCCGACCGCCATCGACATACAACCCCACATCCATACTATCCCTTTGAAGCTTGTTGAACTGTGTATTTAAGGGTTGCATTTTTGAATAAATCATAGCGCCTACGACAGACATGAAGGAGCTCAGAGATCCACTGCATAGCTCCTCGGTTTGGAGATACATTTTCTAACACGCTTGGGCACATCATCAGTGATGTAACTTGAGGTTTCGCTGACTTTTAAAGTCAGAAACCCTCAGCAGGCACCGCAGCCGTCGGCCGAGAAGTCCCCGGGTTTGTGCACAATGTATACACACATCACTGCTCCTGATCCGCACATACAGGATTCTCTCCTTCGCTCCACTGGATGTTATATAAAGTGTTGATCAAGGCTGTGAGGCCGCTTTTTCCAGTCGCAGTGCATGATGTCACACGCAGCACGCAAGGGAACAACACTAAGTGTATCAGCACATATTCATGTGGCCGGTATCATATTTTTTTTTTCTTTAGATTTCACCTGGGTTGCTTTTGCTGTTTGCATGAGAAGATATTGTATAGACTAAAAGGCGCTGTAGTTGGAGTCAGTTGAGGGCAGTGTGGCATTCAAACATAGAGCTGTGTTTGCGGGAGAGATGGGGGAGGAGAGTCAGAGGCAGGAAGAGGAAGATGATCTGAACTCTGCTTTCTGGGCGGTTGACGGACAGATCCAGGACATCGCCTCCGTTAAGGTCTGAGAAAAGCTACAGTGAGGGAGACATTTAGAGACAGTATAATGGTGAGTGGGAGACGTAAGTCAGTTAACGCTTGTCGACAGGAGGAGGAGGATCGCTGTCCAACAGGCTGGGTGAGCTGGCGTCTCACTTTCAGGGATGAAGTGATCCGACTCAAAGAAGTGGCTGGTACACAGCACGGATCTGATGCACAGCACTGCTCTGTTTCACCCCCAAATAAAATCTGTTAACCTGTGTTGAACTGAGGAAGGGGTTAAGGGTTTTAAAAATTAATTTATGCACACTAACATACACATACACATACATATATATATGTATGTGTATATATATAGATAAAGAAATTGATTAAATTGAAAAGATAATGGTCATTGAGGATTGAATATGTCCAAATAGTCCAGATGGAAGCTGATAATTCTAAACTGACAAACACACATTGTACACATAAAGCAGTAATACAATGGAAAATACCTCAAATGAAATTGGTAAAAGCCAATTACATGAAAGTATGTGTGTACGTATCTTCTATGAAGGGGGACTTCAGCAGCCTAAGCTCCACAGGCGGGACGTCCCGGTCCAGTGCAGCCTTGAGGGACAGACTCCGATTATTTGACGAGATGTCTGCCAAATATAAAATGAAATAAAATACCGGAGGTGATTTGACGTGAGGGATCAAAAAGCCACAGGCTTTTACAGCGAAGCTTAAGGAGAAAAAACAAACAATAACAAAAAAAGGCAAAAGATAAAAAAAAAAAAAATAATTCCAGAGCCCAAGCTGATCAAATGTCTTGTTTTGTTGACCAACAGTCGTAAAAACCCAAACATACAGCCATCGATAATGTTCATAGTTTTTTTTCCACAGCAGACGTTTTGACTTTTCACAGTAGTAAAAGCACAGGCGCTACTAAAAACATTAAGAGTGAGTAACTCCACTAACCAAGACTTTTACACAGTTTATTCATTAAAAGTGCAGCTCTTGGATCTTGAAAATGTGATTTTAATTGACCGAGTCTTAAATAAAGCTTCCACAAAGTGGCCACTGAAATGCAATAAACCGTTTCAGGTAGAAGCTTCCGACCCTTTTGTGATCGTAACGGATTAAATCCACTGGATTCAAAAAATGATGAAGCCGAGCGGACAGGTCTGGACTCAGTTTAGGGAGCAAATGGTGGCACAAGCACAAGATTTGGAAACACAAAACCCTGAGCTGTCACAAGGCGTCTGCCAGAAACACATGAGGCCGCTCGTCTGTCTGCGGGCTTGTTTGTGTCACACTGATGAGGGGGAAACTTTTGATCATGTTTGCTGCAAAGGCCTCTGGCAGCCTGCCGTTGTCAGATGTGATCGACAGTAACATCACTGTCCTCCCACACGCATGCACGCGGCATACACCTTTAAGGTCCTTCTGTCCCTTATCTTGGCATTTGGAATGGAGACATCGAACGAGGCGATTGGGTTGTTGTCGAGCTGCTTTCTTAAACTGTGCTCTCTGTTCTGCTTTCGGATCACCGCAGGCTGCTCAGAAGCAGGCGAAGAACAGGAAAAAGGTGAGCTTGTTTCGTGCATGTGTGTGTTTTGTTCTTGTTTCCTGGTCTTGTCGCAGGCATTGTCCTTTTTCTCTCATTAGATTCTCATTTGTCGCCGTTACACTCGATGGCTCTTGACAGTTTTGATGCTTACGTTGTTTCTTCTCTTCTCCTCTCGTTGTTCCGGTCCGGCTGTGCAGAGCCCCGACGGGGAGGCTCCGTCCACTGCTGAGGTTGATCTCTTCATGTCCACGCAGAGGATCAAAGTCCTCAATGCAGACACTCAGGTATGGAAATGACACCGTGCACGTCATCAATGATCCTTCTGGAGGGACAATGTCACCGTACACAGAGGCGGTGATTCATTCGAGAGTACCACCGTGTGTCTTTGTTTGGGTCCCCAGGAGTCTTTAATGGACCTACCGCTGAGGACGATCTCCTACATCGCCGACATCGGCAACATGGTGGTGCTGATGGCCCGGGGGAAGATGGTGCGCTCCCGCAGCGCACAGGACAACCTGGACCACGCAGCTGAGCAGACCACCATGAGCCACGACGACAGGCGGCTGTACAGGATGATCTGCCACGTCTTCGAGTCTGAGGATGTGAGTCATGGATCGTGGCTTATTATTGTCGTGTTGTGCTAATCTTTCAGCGTAGACACTATACTGTGTGGAAGCTTGTGTCCGTGTTCACACGTCGCCTCTTTCTTGGCTGTAACTGGAACCAGGAAATCTCCGTTTGTGAGCTGAACAGAGAAAGCAGCATGGCCGACTGTGCCGTTAAAGCCATATTGTAGTATATACACAATACTAGTTTGTTGTCTTGATGGGGGTGGGAGGAGAAGAGGTCCAGGATGAGTTCAGCTTTGCATGAACACTGGATGATGGGGAAACCTGCGAGAAATTCACAAAAAGCAGATACAACAGATACCAATACACCTTATATCATGCAATTTAAATAACTATTAAACGATTATCACACCAATATCTACTCACCATAATGCAGAATCAGCCCTGAGCTTGTTTCCCTGCAGCTAGACGGTCCCATCTGGGCCTGATGGAGACAGTGACACTCGAAGTGTGGTCCTCATGTGCAGTCTGCTCCGTCATCTTGTTTTCGTTGCTGTCACTGCAGAATATCCCGCCTCATCAAAGGTATGATGTTGGAAAAGGAAGCAGAGCTTTCAGTGCTTTTGTGGCGATGTCAGGATATTCTGCTTTGACTTTAATCCAGAATGCAAAGAGGTTTGAAGTTTTTTCAAACATACATTTAAGGCCACCATCATTTTCAATCTCAAGCAGCTGATCTTCTTCTAGCCACGTTAAAGTCGATTCACTTGGCTTGTTCACGACTGTGTTGCGGATCCATTCCTTCCCCATCCGGGGGTCTTTTGTGGTGGGGAAGTAATGCTCAAGCTCTTTTGAAAGCTGAGATAAGTGATCCTGCACCAGCTGGGTGCGTGAAGGCCCGAGCTCAGTCTCTTCCATAATCCCTGCCAATGTGTGAAACGTGTCAAAAATCCCTGCGTTCACTCGCCGTCCCCATAATTCCAGTTTGGTTTTGAATGCAGCAATCTTATCTGCCGACTTGAAAACAGTGGCCGTTTCCCCCTGAAGTGAGAGAGTGAGTTCGTTGAGCAGATGGAATATGTCACACAGGTAAGCAAATGTTGTGACTCATTCTGTGGTACTGAATTGCGCTGCCAGGGGTGTAAAAGAAACGTCTGGAGTGGCGCTCGTCACTCAAAACCTCCAGCCAACGATCTGCCTTTAGAAAGCCATCTCACTTCTGTGTGCAGGAGAAGACGTCTGTGCTCTGCATCCATCTCCTCGCAGAGCTGCTCGAACACACGCGAGTTAAGGGCGTGCACGTTGATGTGGTGAATAACTTTAATCACATCTTGCACAAGGCTATTCAGCTCAGGTGACATTTTTCGGCTCGCCAGCACGGACGGGCAGACACCGACGCAGAACGACCGATGAAGCCGTCCTGATATGTAATCGTTCAAAGACTTGAATAGTTCTGCAGCTGTGGTGTTGGTCGGCAAAAAACAGTGCACATAACAAATCCTCGTGCACATCTTCCTCGCACAAAAAGGAGCAACACTGCCTTGTCAACATCAGTAGATTGGTCCAGCTGAAGTGCATCACGTGATCCTCTCACAGCTGTGCCTCGACGTCCTCTGATATTTCCTCCATTCTTCTTGTTATGCTGGTAGCTGAAAGAGGAACATTTGGTACCTTTTTAACTGCAGCCTCTCCAAAAAGTTCACTGCAGATGTTCTTAGCAGCAGGCAAAGTCAACTCTTCACCAACAGTGAAGAGCTTTCTGGCTTTACAATGCGGTCAGTCACTAAGAATGATGCTTTCAGCGCAGACAAGTTGAAGTTGTGACCCTCAATAATTTCTTCTGTCCTTTCACGTTTTTTTCTTTCAAAAAATTCCAAGGGCTTTTAATGCAGGGTGCTCGGGCTCTATGTGGCGAAGTAGTTTTGAGGGTTTCATGGCTTCATTAGCCGGTCACCGCACATTGTGCAGAGCGTGTGAATCACCGGTTGCGATGAACCCGTAGTTGAAGTAGGACTCTTGGTATTTTCTTTTTTTCTGGCTCTCTGAGACCCTTCTGGTGTCATCGTTAGCTCTTTCTCCCTTTTCAAAGAAGCTCTCCAGTGACATTTGTTTGCGGGTCATTTTAGCGAGGGTTAGCTCGCCGACTTACTGGCGCACAGAAAAAAACCTGCGACTGAGTCAAGTACGCGGGAGTGAGGCGAGAATATATATATATATATATTAATTCATTAAATGAATAAGATTATGACTAGGGAATGCATAATGGCAATAAGAGTCTTCACAAGTATTGTAGTAAATGCATGTGTGTGTTTTAGTGGGAGGTCAACAAGCCTTGTTCAGTGTGTCTGACAGACCAAGTTCTCACAGTGACTATAAAAGAGCTCTGGTCTCTCTCTCTCTCTCTCTCTCTCTCTCTCTCTCTCTCTCTCTCTCTCTCTCTCTCTCC
>CALSBV010010773.1:412384-452055 GCA_943590825.1 Bovichtus diacanthus
CCCCCCCCCCCCCCCCCCCCCCCCCCCCCCCCCCTCTCAGGCCCAGCTGATAGCTCAGTCTATCGGTCAGTCTTTCAGCGTCGCCTACCAGGAGTTCCTCAGGGCCAACGGCATCGACCCGGAGGACCTGAGCCAGAGGGAGTACAGCGACCTGCTCAACACTCAGGACATGTACAACGACGACCTCATCCACTTCTCCAAGTCAGAGAACTGCAGGGATGTAAGTGAGCCAGCAGGGGGCGGCACCGTCACAGCGCTTTATAATGTCCTCATGAATAAACTCTTACACACATTTACACACTCCATTTTATTCTTCTAATTTGTACCTCGGTTTAACTATTACTATAATACTTAAAGCTGAAGTTAAAGTTTAAAAAAAATAAATAAAATCAAGATTTAATTTTGTCTATAAACATATAGATACGGCTGAAAAAATTGAAAAAACTGTATTTTTAAGTTTTGAACATGATTGTATAAGTTGCTGAAACTGAAACAAAAAAAAAAAAGAAAAAAAGATTTGATATTTTAATTCAAATATTGATTGACCTTTTATACGTTGTATGATTTTGAAAAATGTTGTACATACAAAGGTCAACACAGCACTTCAGTAAATATAAAAATAGATATTTGAGCGCAAATGAGCCAGTGCCATTATTTTTCTGTTAGTTTGCCTTCCAGTGGGTCCAAATGAGCAGCTGGTTTTGGAGTCACAGCTGTGTGACAGTTTAAAAAAGAAGTCTTGTATGAAGGTGAATTTGGAGACGCTCAACCTAGTCTGACCTCAGACCCCCCCCCCCCCCCCCCCCCCCGACCCCCTCCGGCTCCTCTGAACGCCTGCTGTTGTCTCACATTTTCAAAATGGTGCAGTAGGCCGCGATGTCAGAAACGCGTGTTGGTCCCTCGCAGGTTTACATTGAGAAGCAGAAAGGAGAGATCCTGGGCGTGGTGATAGTGGAGTCGGGCTGGGGGTCCATCCTCCCCACCGTCATCATCGCCAGCATGATGCACGCTGGTCCAGCCGAGAAGTCTGGTCGACTCAACATCGGAGACCAGATCATGACCGTCAACGGGACGAGTCTGGTGGGTTTACCGCTCAGCACCTGCCAGAGCATCATCAAGGTACGCCGCTGCTCACCGCGCACCTCCTTTCTGTTCTTTGATCATTTATTGTTGCACATCGCTGCTCTAGACAATGTTCAAAAAGACTCTTCAGACAAGTCTTCTTTTAGTCTGGTTGTAACACGGGGCAGGCCCTCGCTGTCTCTCCTTCCACTGCGTGTTTGTCCTTTTGTGACGTCTGTCCCCTGTAGCTGACCACACTCTGTCCTCCCTCAGGGCCTCAAGTCTCAGTCCAGGATCAAGATGAACATCGTCAGGTGTCCTCCTGTTACCATGGTGCTCATCCGCAGGCCGGACCTCAGATACCAGCTGGGCTTCAGCGTCCAGAATGGCATCGTGAGTATGGGGCCGATCACTCACACACACACACGCACACGTATACACAGCATGTGGCTGCATCGGGCTCTGAACCCGGAGTTTCTTAGCAACAGACACGGAGCAGTTATTGTTTCCGTGACGCTACATTTGCAGTCTGTTACTGTTGTCTTAGATATGATCCTCTGCCACTGAGTCCCCCTGTGTTTTGAACATCGTGCAGATCTGCAGCCTGATGCGTGGAGGCATCGCCGAGCGAGGAGGCGTCCGTGTCGGTCACCGCATCATCGAGATCAACAGCCAGAGTGTGGTGGCGACGCCTCACGAGAAGATCGTTCAGATTCTGTCGAACGCCATGGGAGAGGTGGGACGAGTTCTCAATGTCTGTTTGAACTCGTGACAATGAATATCTGAAACGCACAAAGATATTTGTTCCTAAGATAAAGATAAAGTTCTACTTTGCTGTTTCTCACTTGGTGTTAAGCTGTTGTCAGTGAAACTCAGAGGAGACGATTCCTCCCTTTTCACGCTTTTATTTTGAAACATCTGTGGGAAGTGTTTAGTTTTGCTGACCAGAGCTTAATAGTGATGGAAGGAGCAGCAAAGTTGAAGCAACGGAAATAAATTATTGAATGAAAACAGTATTGCTGTGAAAAAGTAACTCAGAGTGAGTTTAAGACGGCTCTATGGTGCATTACGTTACACTGAATGTACCATGTGAGCTTTATTTGTATGTGCCGGCCACGCGCCTTGTTTGAGACTAGAACATAATTTGAATCTTTTATCAGAAGAAAATTCAGTTTGTACCCAGGACCAACATTTTGGGTTATGACCTTTTAATTATTTCACAGATTTTCAGCTTGCAAATCCGTAGCCCAAATGTTTTACTTTACATCTTTTTATGAAGAAACGCATGAATATCTTAAGGACGTTCAGCTCACACAAGGGTTCAAAGTTTTTGATTGTGCAACCTTGTGACCTTTCCTATAGCTCTACACTCAGACAAACTTCTGGAAGGACTTTAGAAATAAGAACTCAGTCGTCCACATGTTGTTTAATTCTCGTCATTTGGCTTCTTTCTGCTCCAGATCCACATGAAGACGATGCCTGCAGCTATGTACCGTCTGTTAACGGCACAGGAGCAACCTGTCTACATCTGAACGCATCACATCACTCTGTTTTCACCACGGTCCATCCATCTTCCAGTTGTTTTAAATCCCTTCTCTCTGTATCCTGTTTGATATCACTTAACTTGCCTTAATCTGTACAGTACACCGTCACGTAAACGTGTACATCTACAGTAGGGCAGCAGAAGACAGATTATCTCACTAGGCCGAGTGTTCATGTGACATAGTGTTATGTTCGACCAAAGAAAAATCGTGGATTTTATTCTGCATATTTAGGTGGCAAACAGAGTAAATATTACCTTTGGTTAAATAGCTGTAATATCTGAATGTACTCTAATCATGTTGGACCTATAAGTTGTCGGGGCGACCCAGACGATGAAGAACTTTTAAACTGAAGTGATGAAGAGAAACAGGAATGCATGTACAATTCTGCTGAATAAACTCTAAAGAAAAGGCAGTGAATCCTGGTTTGTTTTGTTCAACATGATTTAAACTGAATGCAGTTGGTTATTTATTTTTAGAAAAAGTAATAAAGCTCCAGTTCAAGAGACATCGAGGTTCGCGAGAAATTTGTCAAACCCAGTTTTTTTTTCTAAAATATTTTCAGAATATTACGTTCTCTATTAATTTTACTGTCCATCTGGATTCAACATAATTATTGAGATTTACTGAATTAAAACATTTTTACCTGCAGCTGCACACAAATTAGAAGCAGGATGAACACGTTCGTCTTGTAGGTTAAAAAGGCGTAATTCCAGTGGAGAGAGCTCACTATTAAACGTTTAAACAAGGTGTTGGATGTAGTGGAAACGGTCATTGTTGTGGGGAAATACCGGTAAAATAAAATAAGAAAACTGAACTATTAACCAAACGCCTTCTGCTGACACTAAGTATCTCATAAAACCCCAGAAAGAATCGAAACTGTCCCTTTAACATGGTCAGACGACACTTGGTACATTTGTTTAAAGTATTAAATCCACTTTAAATCTCCCAGAACAAAAGAATAAAAACATGACACATCCAAGAAGATACTGCAAAAAAAAAAAAAACGTAAAAAACAGATTTATTTATTTTTGAATTTACCAAGAGTCTGTTCTGTAACACTTAAGATCAAACAAAAAATATGAAAAAAAGAGAAAAATCACAAACTAACAGACATTTAAAAGAAACCGATCAACCAACATGATTGTCGTCACCACATTCCAGATGTACAAAGACCGAGTTCAGTGTATATTCAATATAAAAACATATAATGTGCAATAACAATGATTGTTATTGTGAATGTGCAGGATGCTAATAAAGACCAACATAATCAGCTCGAGCGGTGCTGCACTCTTAAATCCAACTCTACTGTAATAATTGTTCACACGACACCCTTGAGATATATTAACAGTGAAGTCTGTAACGTCGTTAATCAACGTCGCTGACCATCATTGACCTGAACACACGGCTGCTTTACAAGCACAACTTCCTGTGGTAGTGCATTGGATTCACCGAAAAACATGTTATCTTGCAATTATAACTTTCATATGTTGTAACTTTTAAAGTCAGAAATATTGTAGACAGACGGTGCATTTATTAAAACTTAGCGTCTCCAGGTGTCGGGTGCTTTTGTACCAAATTGCCGACAAAAAGAAAGTTTCAAGATAAAAAAAAAAATAAATCTTGTATTTTGTATCAGTGTTGACTAAAGGGATATTGGCGAAAATGTTTACAATACAGAAAATAAAACACGGAAATATATTTTCCCCTCTCCGTGGTTCGGTCCATGCTAACATCAGAGCTACAAGGCACTTGAAAATATGCCGCGTCCCAGAATGCACGCATATTACAGTGTAGTGTATGTATACAAATGTCCAATCAGGAATGTAGAGGCGTATAATAAAGGAGAGAAGAGCCGGCAGGAGAGAGATACGCAGAGGAAGACTAACACCAGAGTGTGTGTTTGATTTACACACTGTTCCTGTGTGAGCTACCTGTTCGCTGATGGGATGTACAACAGGTTAGATGCTGCACAGTCCACAGGTCCAGATCTACGGACCAAACCAGTTTCTGCTTTGCAGTTACACTCCAGGGACAGAGGTAAGCTTATGTGTTTCTGAAAAAGATATAAAAGCCGGACAAATGTCGTTGCTCAATTTGTACGAGAGGTTTCAGATTTGCCTGTATTGTTAGTTTCCATAGTTTTTTCTTTTTCCTCACAAAATGAGCAAGGAAATATGGCATCATATGGAAGTCCTGGGAGAAAAGTAATATCTTTTAATTTCTGGTGATCTGTCTGATCTTAATTATTTATGAGTCAAGAACAGGTGGAAACAATGTGTTGCCAGGAAAATATTTTTGTTAAATCAGGTGGATTTATTGTCTGAACAGTGTTTGTTGTTGTAATACTCATTTCAACCACAAGGGGCTGAAGTGCATCACTACTACAGGTTGTAAATAGGACTAAAAGCTCTCATGAGTTCTTCCAGGTGAGTTTTAATTGCTTTATGTACTCTAAACACAAGGTACCTTGCTGCATGAAGACATTAAAACTCACCTGGAAGAAAACATGAGAGTTTTAGTCCGATTTCGATAAAGAAATTCACGTGTTCTCGCGTCATGAACACGGGAGAGAAAAGGATTTAGATCAGACGTGATCACAAGAATTTATTTTCTCAGTTGCCTCTCAGGACTCCCGTGCAGCTCTGAGTAGTAACCAAGTTAAAAAAAAAACGTTTTATCGGGCAGAGGACAAAACATTTAGTGGATTCTGGAAATACCTTCATAATGTTAAAAATTCTGGGTATTTATCTTTCAGAAAAACATGCTCTGTGACTCTGATGCGAAGGTCACACACGAGACAGACTGGGCCCATGTGTTGTTGGGGGGGAAGATAAAACCTCTTCAGATACAGCAAAAGAACACATACACTGAAAAATCATTTCTGTGAAAAGGTACGTCGGAAAAATTGGCCATTTTTCCTTTAGGACGTGGGCGACGGTAAACTTGCCAAAATACACTTTTATAAGAATAGTGTGCATGTGTGTGTTGGAAAGAGTCTGAATTAGTGTTGTGACATCTTCCCGGGAATCTCTACAAACATAAGTTCAGAGAGTTTCCATCAAGGTAAAGCTGCATGAGCCGTTACCCAGGCAACAAACACCGTCAGCTGGTCGTGATGCAGTGATAATGTCACTTCCTGGTGTCTCCGCCTACAGCTCCGTGTCGTTGTATCTCTTAGGATTATAGTATCCTCTCTTGGTCTGGTCCGCCAGCTGTCTGCGGTACTCCGCCTCGTCGTCCTCGTAGCCTTTGGACTCTGAGTACGGAGGCCTGAAGGGAGTCTGCTGCTCGGGATTGGAGCTTGAACTGATCACACACACACACACACACACACACACAGACACACACAGACACACAGAGACAGCTATGATCCAGCAGTTTAACTTTTCCTTCCATGCGACTAAAAGTCAATGAACTACAACATCTATTTTACGGTGCAGAGTGACGCTCTCACCCTATTGGCTGAGGACGGTTGAGGTTGGGTTTTGGCAGTTTCACTGGGACGGCGTAGATGTCTGGATGTTTCTGGGCGATTTCCAACTATGCAGAGAGAAAGGAAAAGATATGTCAGAGCGAAAACAACATTTTAAACTCCAAGGGCACTCGAAGAGCGCAGACCTCCGCGCCAAGGCCGTTTCCATAAGTAAAAAAGTAGAACAATATCCCTCCGCCAACCAAGTCCAAAATGTCATCACTTCCTTATTTTATCCTGAGACATTAGTGTAAAGTTGTCATAATAAGCAAATGAATTCTTCATGTCTGGACACAAACATGTTTTTTGAGGTCACAGTGACCCATTCTAATCAGATCATCTTTAGTGCAAGTTGGTGTCAAATTTGAAGAAATTCCATCTGGAAAGCCCCGAGATTTGGATCCGCTCCAAAATGTGGGTTCTACACAATCCCACTAAGTTTCAGTGAAACAGGGCCAGTAGTGTTAGAGCGGAAAACAAGTGCAGAAAGGTAAAAACGCCTCCGCGAGGTGACGCCCTGACAGGGAGCATGAGAGGCTGGAAGTGTTTTTGCAGCTTTCTCCAACTCTTGTTTACTTAAAAGGAGAAGTTCACATTCTTGTGAACAATGAACAATGCTCACATGTATATTCAAATATTACCCCCCCCCTCCTCCTCATACTTCAGGCTGTAATATGAATAAAAACAATACTCACTCGAGCATTTTCTGCCTCTTGCAGCTCCAGCATCCTCTGAGCTCGGGCCAGGTGGTCCATCTTCTCAAAGGCTTTAATCTACGGGCAAAATAAACGCTCACTAACGTTTCATTTTTTGATGATAAATGGGACATACGGCACATCCACGTGGCAGGATTCGTATTTTAAAAGAAAGTGACAGTTAAGGAAACATTTGAGTGTGATAACGTCATGAAATGAGGAAGGACGAAGACGTATGAGACGATGAGTGATCATGGATTTTAAATGGAGGGCGACAAGCGTTCAAGACGAATGCACATTCAGTTTACCTGATCACCCATTTTCTATTTCACATTAGAAGTAATGCAAGCAAAAAAGGAAAGAAAATGAAAAGGAGTCTAAGTATTTCTTAAAAAGGGATATTTGTGATTTAATAAATCAGAATCTGTTGCACAAGTTATTTACTGTGTTGGTCTGAAAATGCAACATGATAATACGAACCTTTCCCAGGAAGGACTTGCTGGCGGGGTCCTCCTCCCCCGGGCTGGGCTCCTCTGACGTCTGGCTCAGACGGGGGATGGAGGGCTTCAGGGCCACGGGAGGAGGAAGCGGCTTGTTCACGGCCACGACGTCGCTGCTGATTGTGCTGCTGGAGTGAGAGTCATAGCTCCGCGAAGAGTCTGTCCGAGTCTGAGCCCGCACCTGTCACAGGGAAGGACGGTCTGTGATTCTGGAGCATTTTCAACCTTTATTTAGTGAGTCTGCTGCAGCGCTGTGCTCCTTCCAATTAAAACGCCTCCACTTGGAAAAGCTACAGCGTGATGAGGTAAAAATATCTTTGAGCTCCGACAGTAAACATGAGTAACACAGAGTATAACATGAAATACTGTCAGAAATCAGTCGACTGCAGCATCTTGGAAAGACATCATCGCCGCCAAAGATCGTCAGCCCTGGACTTTATTAGAGACATTTTCCAAAAATAAAAAAAGTACTCATTATTGGGAAGTGAAGAAAGAGTGTTGTAGAGTTTTTTCGGGGGAGGAAGGAGGGGGAGGGTCTCACCTTGGGGGGTTCGGGGACAAAAGGAGGAGGAGGGCTGGGCTCTCTGTTCAGCATCTCTCTGCTTCCCGCCCTCCTCATACGAGACCGGGGTTCAGGATGAGGCTTCTACACACACACAGACACAGACACACACACACACACAGACACACACACACACACACACACAGAGGAGTGTGGTCAGGGTCAGATGGGAGAGTGTTGACAGACAGACTCACACGTTGCATCGCTCTAAACTAACAGTGTTTATTGGCCTTCTGTCTGAGGCGTTTGATATTGATGAACAACCTAAAGTCGACACAGACGCCATCTTTGGGAAACTTAGGTAATGACTCGTCTCTGACAAATAAAAAAAAGATGCTTTATAGCCAGGAGAAGGATCCTCAGGGCTCCAAAAGTCATGGAATTAGTCAAAATCTTTGAAACTTTTGGAAAATGTATTGAATTTTGTTGTATATAATGACATTTATTGTAACAATAATCTTTAAAAAAACGTTACAATAATGTTGTGGAAATGTAAAACAACGGCACATTTATTTTCCGTGGCTGTTGAAGCAACGCAGCTCGAATACGCTTCGACGCGTGACAACGTTTTGTCAAAGTCGTGCACGTTTCCCTGCGTCCTGCCGCTCTCTCCGTGTTAACAAAGCCAGCCAAGTGTACGTTTAATATTTGATGTCTCTCTCATGACCGACACAACTGGTGGTGCTCATCAGAGAGACATGAGACGCTGTAGTCTGCACTCAGTTCTCCCCTCGTGCTCGTGTAAGTGCCTGCAAAGACTTTTTACCACGTATTGACTGGCCTGTGGTTTGAAATGAATATGAACATTGCAGATAAAAAAACATTTTTTTCCATCCAATAATAAAAAACTAGAATTTTTGCCCATGTGTCTGTGTCCGTGTGTGAATCCTGCTAAACCCACTAAAGCATCTGTCTGGCTTAGTGACTCGATGCTCTTCCTCAGGGTAGAAAAGATCAAATATTCCCTCCGGGGATTAAGCAAAAAAAATATTATTTTAATTTGTGATCCTATGATGAGATTAAGAGAACGATTAAAAAACCTTTCCCCAAAGTCCCGACCTCTTTTGTCTGAGTTGTGATTCTGGTCTCAATGCAATCAAGCTGCATGCATCCACAACTTTGTCGTTTTATTTCTTTATTGTTTCGCTTGGGTTTCTTTACTCCCGTATACCCGACTCCATTCCATATTGTGTAGTTTTTATCTCTGGAAACACACTGTTCATGTCAGCGTGTTGTGATGCACATAGTTACTTTAACTTGAATTAATCTTTATACATGTAGCCGGGAGTGGGAAAGGAGGGATTGGGGGGGATAAAACACATGCAACTGTAATGCATGTGTTCTCTAATAAGAAGATTTATAAAGAAATGGTGCCCCCCCCCCTACAGTACACACTGTGCAGTATTTCCCACCTCGTCTGGCAGCACGGGCTCTGAAGACCGGCTGATGGCCGACACCGGCTGGGGCTCGTCCAATGTTTCGTCCAGCTCGTTGTCAGTGTAAGCTCCGCCCTCGTCCGCCGTGTCTTCGTAGTCGCTGGTCAGGCGGCTGTCCATGCTCAGGTAGTCTGCGCTCATCGCCGACAGGTAGGACATGCGGTCGTCATGGAGATCCAGGTCCTCCTCTGAACCGTCCATCTGAGGAGGAGGAGAAGGTTCAAACGTGCTCGATACCGGATGTATTATTCCACAACTCGGTCACAAGTTTACATCGTTACGGTGTATTCTCCGCGTAAACTTCTGAGAACTACGTGCGGCTGTGTGTCATTCACACAGATAATTACACTCACCTTGCCCTCACACACCCACACAGCTCTGTCCTGCTGCTCCTGGATCAGATCTTTCACGCTGCCATACCATGCGTCGTTGGCAGAGGTCAGGTCGAAAGTAGCTGAACACAAACAAACAAGAAAAGGACGCAGGTGACGCCAAGGATCACAGACAGCGATCAACAAACTTCCTCTGATTTCTGTCACGATTAAAGATAAAAAAATAAACATTTTCATCTTCACAGTCCACTAACTGTTTGTCCACAGTAAGGAAACAAGTTTTAAATTTGAGGAACATAAAAACACTCGTGAATAATAAATTGAGATTATTACATTTTAGAGTAATTCTAAAATTAGTTAAGTTAAGACTGTAAAAACTCTCAGGGGAAAATCACTGTCCACTTTGTTTAAGTTTATTTCACAGAACCTACATTTCACTACTGCTGAAGTTCTTCTTCTTATTATTACAGATTTATTTGATGGCCTCTCTCCAGTTCTTGTGCTTGTGCCAGAGTATTTGCACACGAACACAACACCTGCCCTCATGTAGTGTTAACTATGCTAATAATAAACAAAATCAGCCACACGCCAATTTATGATCAAGTGGATTCATCCTTCAGCACAAAGGGGGAGAAGCACATTTGGTGCATCTGGAGCTGACGCCTTTCATTTTCATTTCACATAATAAAATGAAGAGAAAATATAAGAGAAATGTAAGAGAAAGTTGCTGCATGAGAACCATTGTGTCCATTTTTAATGAGTCACCGGAATACACTTTTGAGTTGAAGTTGGTAACAAAACAACAGCCTTCATATCCTGAAAAACTCAAAATCAATACAATATGTATTCATTTATCATTATTGCTGCGTCTGTATCGAATCTTTCTTTACATTCGAAGCCTTTAAGGACGTTTTTGAATGAAGTTTTGAATATCGGTCGTCATATAGTATAGTATAGTAATAGTTTAATACCAGTAATATTAGTGCAGCCTAATCTTTGTCTGCAGAAACACAAAAGCAGCATTGAACGTTGATTATAAATTAAAAAGTCAACGTTATGAAAGAAGCTGTGAAACACTGGGTACAGTCGTCCTGCAGAGTAACAGTCTCTTTCATAGTAAAACCTACCAGTAAAAAGGTGTGAGCATGTCTTCCTCAGCTTAACGGACTGCTCGTACAGTTTGCGTGCACTGCGGGTGGATCCGGGCACGAGGCGGTTTCTCATGCTCTTGACACCTTGCTTGCTGTCTGGGTTGAGGAAAATGACAATGGGATACCACTGGGTGTAGTTCAGAGTGTCCACAGCTTTGGGAGTCACATCCAGCAGAGCGTGACGGTCCTGAGGAAACAGATCCTTGAATATTTAACCACCTTTCTAACAGTATTTTTGGAAAACTGACTTTTTTTCCCTCTTTCCAGTACACAATACCTGCTCAATGATTTTTCTGATGGTGTTTAGTCTCACTACTCCGGAGGATTTCTCACTTCCTGCGTCTTTGGGCTCCGTTTCTGAGATTATGTACAATAATTTGTCATTAAATACTCAATATGTTATACAAAGTGTGCTACAGTACAATTTAAAACAACTTCAACGAGGTAAACACTTACTGGCAACAACGAACTGGCCCGGCATGTCGTTGCTCAGTTTTTCATTCACTGCATCGGAAATGGGCCCAAATATCACCACAGGCCTCCTGAAACCAGCTGAACAGAAGAGAACAGCTTTAACAGGATACATTCAATCACAAGTAGACAGGAAAAACAGCCAAAATATATCTAGAGTGACACAGCAGAGCGACTCGAGGATACCTTCACGTAAGACCACTCTCTCATATGCAGGGAATTTTGTGGTGACAGGAGCTGCGCTCAGGTCCTCTCGGCTCTTGCGTAAGTCTTTCTTCTTGGCCGCTCTTTGACCTCTCAGCCTCCAGAAGTCTCCTCTGTCGTTGCCTGACGCTGCCCGAGCAGCATTCTGAACATTGGACATTTGCTCTGCTCTGTAAGACGAAATGAGAAGGAGCTTTAGTCAAAATCATGTCTAATAACCATTTCTGTACTAGACACACGTACAAGTGAAAACTAGAATACACTGAGATGATGAAGTCAACATTGATGTGGAGTGATGGGGCTCCTTGACAAAAAAAATAAATTAAAAAAAACAGTATTATGACTCAATTCTCAGATAATTTCCCAGTTTTTCTCACAAATTCATGATTTTGTAATCTCAGAGAATATTAGTTATTTTTTTCCGTAAATTTACAGCTTCAATCTCTGAATATTACATTTTTTGCTCTGAATATTACCTGCCTCTCCTAATTATTAGTTTTGACCTACAATGGCACCAATACGCTGCCGTCGTAATGATGAAGAAGAGCATTGTATTACTGGACTGTATATCTCAAAGTATTCACTTATTGCCAGTTGCTCCAAAACCAGGGACTGGAATTTGTATTGCACAACAACACTAACATTACAGATGCACATATCAAGCCATTTAATTCAACAAATAACCCTAACCCTACATACATAACCACCACAACCCCTGCACTCACCGGCTCTTGTTGGGGATGATTCCTTTCTCCCGCAGCTGGTTGTCTTTGTCGGAGCGGATTGCCAGCCAGTTGCCCAGTTTCCCATCATAAAGCGTGTCCGTCACTTTGAAGATCTCTCCTCTGATGAAAGGTAGGCTCTGAGGAGCCTCCTTCTCATACTCAAAGTGCGTCCTGATGAAGAAAGAGTCACCTCTGCCAGATGCTAAAATGTCCTCGTACACTGGAACAGAAAAAACACACTCATGTCATTCTGGGTCCAAATGACTGAATGAATGTGGTGTACCACAGGGCTCAATTCTGGGCCCACTGCTATTCTGTGTGTACATCTACATACACCTCTGTAAGTTTCTCCAAAAATCTAGGAGACATTTTTAATGCTATACAGACGACGTCCAACCTGAAATTTCAGTGAGACAGATAAATATTAATTGTGCATCTTAATTTTGAATACCACTGCAGGCGTTGAATTAATTTTAGCCCTTTTTATTAGGTTGTTAAGTAAACACACACACACACACACACACACGTTTGTCAACTTCAGTTTTGCTGTATTTAGCGCTGTATCTATTTTTCATTTTTAAACATTGTTATTAATATCAATACATGTTTGTATTAGTTATATTAGCAGCCATTATCTACGTATACAGTACCTTCAGGTTTGCTTTGAGCAAGAATGGTGACATCTTCTCCTTTGGGAACATCCAGGAGGTAGAGGACGGCATCCTCACGCACCATGCCTCTGAAGTCCACGTTGTTCACCTGGAACAGACGAGAAATACTATCAGAGAGAGTTATAGTGTAGAATAGACAAAAATAAAACGATGACCAACGGATCAGTGTGGGGGTGAATTGGATTTTGGTTAACATTTACAACATGGATTGTGCCTTTAATGATTGTATTTTCTCTTGTATGTCTTTTGTTTTCATGCTATGTTTACACAACTGGAATATTTGGAACTATGGGGTCTAATGTTTTTATCTGCAGATTTTTAACGTGGGATAAAAGAAGCGTCACCTTCATGATCTGATCTCCTGTGCGGAGACCCTCTTGCTCAGCTGCGCTGTCATCCTGAACGCCAGCGATGAAGATGCCGACATCATTTCCCCCTGCCAGCCTCATACCCACGCTGTCACCTTTCTGGAAATGCACCATCACTGTGTTCGGCCTGTGCGATGACAGCAAATATCTCATTATACATAAAGAAAGAACAAAAGGAACTATTACATATAAATTCTAACCATCAGTGTCTGGCTTGTGAGCCCAAAGAGAACTGATCAAACAGGTGTGTGGTCAAAAATCTAGACAGCGTTACCTTAAATAACCACTTGTAATATACTGACCCATATACGTCCTGGTCCTCTATGCTTGGCTTTAGCGGCACCTTCGGAGGAGCATGAACCCTCGGGGCTACTGCTGGTACTGCACAAAACAGAAACATGTTGACAAGCACATTTAACAACCAAGGCTTTATATATTCAGAAGAATGGCTTTACCTGCCGGTGTTTCTGCCCGTGGCTCCTCCCTCTCGGCCTGCAAAGGGGCCGTGTCTTCTACAGCCCTTTCAGGAAGTCTGAATGGCGTTGGCTTGGCGCCCATTTTTGCCAGCCTTTTGGGTGGGTCCTCTCTAGTAATTTCACAAATTCAAGAATCAGAATATGTCTGATCTCTGATAGGACATCTGGTGTATGGACGGGGGATATATATCAAATACACTCAATGTAATGCGGCTTGTTCTACGTGGGATGTAGTAAATGTCCAAATCGCAAATATGAATACAAATAGTCACATATGTCTTTACGCCGCCAGCATGAGACTGGCTTTGGTGTTCTGCTTCACTGGCACGCTCCTACGGCTCTCTCCTTCTCACAGACACAAAAAGAAGTGGCCGAGGGTGTGTGACTGAGCATGGATGTGCGTATGTGGCGTCTATTTTTAATTCTGGAGGGAAGAAGTGAACAGGGGAAAGAGCCTGGATGGAGCGAAAGAAGTGAACCAGCAAAGAGAGTTTATATGTGTTGAGGTCGGGAATGTTAATGGAAGATGAAAGCGTCCTCATTAAAAAAAAAGATGGTCAAACTAACCACCGCGTTGTTTTGCGGTACATGTATATTCCAGACACTGCAGTAAGAGCGTGTAAGAACCGCCTTCAAAATAAAAGCGACCAAGAACTGAGTTCTAAATAAAAGCGACGGGCAGTTTCACGGTCAGTCTGCCAATAAATTTTTTTTTTAAAAAGTTAAATAAAAGCACATAAATAAAACTAAATTAATAAATACTTAATAAATAAAAAGTATAGTTAAAAAAAAATGAAAAAATGCAAACTACATTTCAGAGAAAATGTTTTATTAAATTCAAACTGAATTATAAATTTTTCTTAATTATTATATACATTTCAACAGATCAATTTCACTTAAAAAAATTATAGCAGAGCACCTCAGTCACCCAGACAGCATCAGGAAATTCTGAGGTGCAATTTCAAAATTGAAGCCCTTTGCAATGTCTTATAAAAGTTCCCTCTAAATTCAGTTTCCCAGAAAGGTTTCGCTCGTATGATCATAAATCAAACTGTTGTTATTTAAAAGAAAATATTGAGATAAATATTGAATATTGCGGCAAAGCCTCAAACTATCAGAATATTATTTATAAGGCATATCGCCCAGCCCCATTTAGGGGACGACAACCTCAGTTCAGCATGTCAAAGAATAGAATAAGAATAAAAAAAGAGAGCGGTGACACAGGGTCAGCGGCAGAGCTTCCCAAAAACCCCAAACTCGAGCACCAAAAGTCAGTTGATACCATCAAGATACAGATAAAACGGCTGATCAAATATTATGGACAAATCAAACATTATAAAACTTAGTCGATGTAGAACAATTCCTCCTAAATAAAAACCCAAGGTTAGAAAAAAAAAATAATAATAATCATAATTATCACCGCGTAATTCTTCTGATTTGATTTAATGTAATGGATTAGCTAAGCTTCATGAAACACAAATGAACATAATCCCCCATTATCCTGATTTTCTGCTGTATTAAACAACACAGAAAAATTATTTTGCTGGGGATATCGTAGTAAAGCTGGAAACTTTCTGGCTTTGTTTGTAAAAAAACAAATAAAATAAAATAAATGAAGCGGTTAAATCAGGTAGGGAAATAATTTCTTCCCGCGTCTCAAGACTGAATGAGTTTACCTGGGCTTCTCTCTGAGCCTCTCATTGGAGGAGTGCGAGGAGAGGTCGGAGTGGTGGACCCGCCTGTCATCCTGCGGCGAGTAGGAGCGGTACGACTCGATCTCGGAGATATCTGCAACACACGTGAATTGAAAAATATCATAACCTTTCCCAATTTAAAGACTTAATGAGGTCACATATATTGCTCATGTTCAGGTATTAAAAGACTGTTTTTATTTCTCCTTGATGCAACTATATTTTGTAAATTACATAACGTGGCTTGCGCACGATCCAAATGGCCCACAGGCCACAACACACAGAAAGGTGCCACACGAGTGAAGGTCACATCGCTACAAAGTGGAGCATGCCCAGTAATTATGTACATTTACGGCTCCAAGGATCTGGACATTTAGAGAAAATAGGGCCAGATTGCATGATTGATAAAGCATAAGCAATCCATTAACAAAGCAAAATTAAGTAGATGCACTTCAGGTGATTTGAACCTTGGCAGAGCTGAAACTTCTCTCTCACACACACACGCACACACACACACACACACACACACACACAATCAGTCCCTATTGTTTTGAGAGAGGGATACTGGACGGCTGCTGCGGTCCCAACCTTAACATAATGAAATTCTCTCATATCCAATAGCAGGATTACGATGGCGGATTAGATCACCCTGCCTGAGGCGGGTGAGGACTTTCACACATGCAGAAACACATGCACAGATTCCCAAAAACCAGACAAAGTGGGTCACAAGTCTTGCGGCTAGCCCCCGCCCCCTCCTCCCTGCAAACATTTGGTCAGTGAACAATCCACTCACACCACTTATCTAGATTGGTCTCGACCAATCGCAGCGCGCCGTCCGGTCATGTGACATTAAAACCAGGTATAAAAGAGTGAGTAATCAGGACGGTGGAAGAATAATGATGATAGTTTGGTGAATCTCCGGTAAGCTCATCGTGCTAAGACTGCTTTGTTAGATTGTCGCACACGTTTAAATAATAGTAAAAACTGATGTTAGTAAAACTTTTATTTTATGAAGCGAAGACATGTTTGATGGACAAATACAACAACAACAACGTTTCTACAGTTGATTCATATGAAGTTCATATGCAGTGGGTTTATTTATGGTGATGGCGGCGGCTCGCCAGCTTTGCCTCTACTCTGGATAGGACCTGCTGCTTTTCAGAAGCGAGTGTCTCTCACCATCGAGCTCTGAGTCGCTGTCGACCATCGGGGGGACTCGAATCAGCACCTGCCGCTTGTCTCTCTGCACCACTAGCTGCAGCTTCCCGCGGGACTTCTCGATCAGCTTCCCTGCGTCGCTGAGAGACAGGTTTTCTGTCACCGTGCCGTTAATCTGAGAGAGTTCAGAGAGAGAGAGAGGGAGACAGATGCTCATCACTGCACGAAGGACAAAGAGACGATGCAAACAGTATGAGCTCCGTGCAGTTTTGCGTTTAAATTGTGTTGTTATGGAGACTTTGGAGGTAAAACCTTGACCCTACCTTTAATATAATGTCCCCTTCCTGCAGGTTCCCATCTCTGCTGGCGAGTCCTGTGTTGGTCATTTCTTTGATGAAGAGCTGACTGCCAAGACGAAGGCCATACTCTGGAAGAAAAGAAATCCCCTTTGTATAGTATCAACACAAACTATACAGCCTACAAATAAGATATCCAGCACGAATGACCTGTTTTAGAGATTCTTATCTTCTAAAATAAATATATTTTTAAAATTGGCAACTTTCTGAGAAATAAAAAGGGAACTAGCCTAATCCTATAAATTCTTATTTATGTCTTATTTTTCCTATAACTTGAATTTGTTAATCTTGAAGTCATTGAGAAACACTAAAAAAGAACTTTTAATAAAAAGTGTTTATTTGTGCAAGTTTAGAAGAAATAAATGTTACCTCTGTCTTAGTTTTGCCTTATTTTTTGTGTTTACATTATTGCAATCAGTTGATAGAACCTTTTCAAATATAAAAACTCCATAATCCGATAATCTTTAATCTGTCCACATGCCACGCCACATTTATCAGCGCACAGTGGACGAGAGTAGATCCTGAAATTAGCAACCCTCTGCACCCAATCAGGAATGGTGTTGAATCGAGAATCAAAGTCGGATAGAATCTGAAGGATTCACACTCCTAGTAACAGGATTAGTTTTTTCTCACCTTCGTTGGGCCGGTTCTTCAGCAGCAGCACATTCAGCGGTTTCTCCAGTGGCTCCAGGTCCTGGACGGGGCGGGGCAGCGGGATGGGCATGGCGGCAGGTGACGGCGAGCGCTCCAGACGGTCCCTGCTCCCACTGCGTTTCAGCGGCTCCTCGTACTTCCTCTGGTCACTGGGGATGCGTTCACGTCCTCGTTCAAAGCTGTGGTCGCGTCCGCGGCCTCGTGCTGGACTGTGGCTGTGGCTGTCATGTCCGTAGCGCAGGTCTGGGCTGTGTGTGCGGTCCAGAGTCCGCTCGCTGCGGTACCGTCTGTCTGGGCTGTACTCCCGGTCGAGGGCGCGCTCGCTGCGGTAGCGCCGATCGGGACTGTGGTCTCTGTCTAATGCACGCTCGCTGCGGTACCTTTTGTCTGGGCTGTAGTCGGGGACGGGCATGTGGTCGACCTTGTGGGGGCGCTCCGGGCTGCGTTCTCTGTCCAAAGTGCGACCTCTGCTGCCATCTCTCTTGTACTGCCGGTCCGGGCTCAGGTCTCTCTCCGTGCTCCGGCCACGTTCCCGCCGGTCATAGTCACGCTCACGCGTTTGGTAGCCAGAATCCATGTAGCCTCCGCCGCCTCGCTCCCTCTCCAGGCTGTGGTCCCGCCCGCCTCCACTCCGGCCGCTGTACACACTGCGGCGGTCCTGCTCGTAGTTGTAATCGTCATTGTAGTCGTTGTTGAAGACTCTGTCATCAGGGGACGGAGGCCGGTTCAGCATATTGACTGGAACCTTCCTGGGCCTCTTGACTGTCTGTTGATTAAAAGAGAGGAAAATAAACAATAAAATCTCATTTTTTTGTTGATAAATTAGATTTCTGAGGTTTTAGGCTTTTTTTGCAGGTGAAAGTAGAGACAGAGAGGAAACACTAAGAGACAGAGAGTGAGATCAAAGCAAAAAACAAACTGTACTTACAATTTTTGCTACTTTGCCACACTTCCTGAGGGTCTGGACAGCGAAGGTGTGGATGGCGCCCTCCATGGGGATGGCGTTCACCTGCACCACTCGGTCATTCTCGCTAAACACAAACACACGTTTATATACGAGCTAAACAAGCTGTTTTTTTTCAGGTTGCTAATGTGAACGTTCAGACATAACTTTTATATTTTCATTGCAACCCAAAGTGACGGGTCGAACACTAATGGCTTTGTCTCTGTTCAGAAAGTGGCTTGGATCTTTCCCAATAAGGGATGTAATGTGACTGCTGCAGGCTGGTAAATAAATCCTTTGAGCCATAAAAATATGCTGGACAGCTTTGAGCTTTTACACAAAAAAAATAACCAGAGGTTTATATACAGTAGATACTCAGTATATGTATATTTTATGGACCAATCCCTGTTGTCACATAAAAGTAAAATCGACTCATTTCATAAATCAATTAATTAAAGGTTTGTTTTTGGAGCATTGTCCATGTCATTTCATACTGCAGTATATTGTTCTGGAAGACTATGGATAAAACTTCTGTCCCAACAGTATTTGTCCAGCTTGGTGTGACACATACAGGGAATTATAATAACGGGGACAGATACTGTACCTCCGTATAAATGGCGTTGCACAATTCCTAAAAGCGGTCAAGCTTAAGTAATCTCACTATTGAATGGGAAGTGAATTGTACTATATGTAATATAAGCGAGCAGGGATCTGTCCTCACTGAAGGATTTACTCTTCCACTGATGACGCTGTGTTATCTGTAGTGTGGAGTTCAGGGATTTATACAAAATTGTGAGCGGCAACAGTACGCACAACAACAAGCCATCAGCAGGTCCTCCCTGCAGGACATCGGACACCACGATGGACGTCTCGCCGCTTTCCTCATTCGGGTTGTCTCGCCCCCCGGACACCGCGATGCCAAAGCCCATCTTCGGATCCTGAGGAACCAAAAGAAGAAAAACATGTAAATCACGTGGAGGCTCAATCTATTCTGCTTCACAGTGTGTGTGCGTGTGTGTGAGGTCCTTTAATCCCTATGATCAGATCACAGTGTATTATCATGACTATATGTGTATTGTACTTGGCGATTAAAAGGGATTTGGACTCGGATTGTGATTACAGTTGTGCATACTGGAGTCATGTATGACTCTACAGCAGGTCTACATGTCCATCTTCTGCAGCTTTGTGTAAATTGCGTGAAGAACAATAATGCTAATCCTTGGCTTCATAATGTGTCAGCGCACATTAGCATTCGATGCACAATTTTTCCAAGGTGTGATTTAGATTTGCAAAACATCCTGTTTTTAAAAGGCTTTTTGGAAACGGCTCCGAATGATTCTACCTGCCACTGCTCCAGTTTGCCCAGATGAGATTAGGTCAGAGATTTGATGACCTAGTCTCTTTATCCCCTCCCTTCCATCTGTACTTAACAAAAAAAAAAAAACTCATACAATTCACCTCTTCCCTCTGTCTCTAGCAGATGGCCGTGGAGGCAGTGGGAGGGAGAAAGTGCGAGCAGAGGAATCTACAGGAGGTAAAAAATGAAGGAACGTATAAGTACTAGTAGTAAGTACTTTCTCAACTAAAGTGAAGCCACGGCTGCCATGTTGTTTCAGGCAGGAGGTGACGGGACTTTAATGAGCACATCTGTGTGTACTGGGATATCTGTAGTGCCTTCTTAATAAAAACCAGTTGTGAATGTCTCTCGCCTCCTGCCACTTCCTGTTCCTGTACATCATTCATATTCCAGTACGATATATAGCGTGGGGGGGATTTCAGGTTACGTTTTCATTACTGCTGAATGTCACTTTCTATTATTAAGCGTTTCTTTGTAGTTGGGTGATAGCTGTATCAGTCAGAGGTTAAAGCAACACATTTCCTAATTCCTTCTCCTCCAGATGCATCCACGTACGGCCTAAAGACAGCGTGAACAAACGGTTTTTTAATCGCAGTACGCCTTGCTTTGCCGTTTGAATAGTGAAATCCAAAAATAGTGCCAGGATTCAAACTGTGCCTTTCAAATCTCTGCCGCTTTGTTAATATCCTCCACGTAGGTTTTTTACCCTGCATATAGTAACACACGGTTACACTGATTTACATTAAAACCCCCAGTTTATCTTCAGTGCAGTGGGTCTGCTGCATGAGATGTGTCATAGTGTTTGTCTTGTGTGCTTCAGTTTCATGTTTCTGCTGTAAACGCCATCATATCACTGTCATTTGTTGTCCTTTGCAATGTTGAGTCTGATTTTGTTAAGTTATATTACCAAATGCGCCTTTACGTTTCCCCTTTAAGAGAGGGTTTCAACGTCAGACCGTGTTCTCTTCACTTCCACTCACTGAGCGTCCCCTGGAACTGTTTTGAAAACCTCTGCTCTATAACATTTTATGTGACTAAAACAGTCAAATATGAAGAATGCAATGTTATGTCTCGGACAGGCAACCTCTCGTGGCCGTTTTTACTTTGTTCTGGCAGCGCTGTGGTGCCACGCCGGAGGCTGAATTAGCGATGCTACGTCAGTCAAAGTTTAGAAGTTGGGAAACATTTCTGTCTTTTCATTTCCCGTTCCTGAAAAATCTCGAAATCCTGCAGCAGCAGTGAATGACTTAAAGAAACGGCAGCTCGCCCTCAGTCAAAATGACGGACGGCCTTCAGATTTTTCCGTCATTATTTACAAAAAAATTGGTCAATGATGGAAAATATTTCCATATTTCCGACGCAACCGTGAAAGATGCGGTCACAGAACTTTACAGAGGTGCAGTTGAGATCAAAATGAAGGTTGATCTCAAAGATGAGTGCAGCCTGAGCAAGAGGGACGTCTAGCCTGGCTCTCGTTCAGAGGACTTAAATGCACTCCCTGTGAGGCTAAAATCTAAATATGTAAATGAGAGGAGGTCTGGTGTGTTGCGGGGCAGATGGACTCACCCTCTGCAGGGTCACGGTGTACTGCTCCCACACGGTCTCCTCCATGACCGGGTTCTGTGGAGAGAAAGGAAAGATTACCGTGGGTGGTTTCATTTCACTGAACAGATTAATAATGTATTACGTGATGCAACGACAAAGCCAGTTCATTAGCCTATGATGTCGTTACACAACCAGGAGCTCCCAGAAGAACAATGACGGGGCTCTGCTGGACCCAAAACAACACGTTTGACAGAGAAACTTCTGACTCTCGGGGATTCAATTATTCATGAGAACACTCGACATCAATTAGCTTTGTTGAACAAGCAATTAAAAATAATTCAGGATCAAAGTATTTCTTTCATGTTCCATGTAACCACCAACAGGTAACATCAACCATAAGATCCACGCCTGCTAAAATCAGCAACCACGAATCGTACAACTCGGCCAGGTCTAAGGCTGCAACTAACATTTACTGTCATTATCAATTAAAATAACGCTAACTATCCCCAACCTTTCCTTTTTAAAAATAATTGTCAGGGCTAATGAGAAATTTGCCCAAAGCGATGTCTTGAAATTTGTTTTTATTGTCCGTCAGAGTAAAAAGTCCCAAAGAGAATTAAAATCGTACAAAAAAAAAGAGAAAAACAACCACATCTGTGCAGTATTCTCTTCTTTTGTATATTACTTAAAGCAATTCATTATTATTAGTTTCCTGTTAAGTGACTGATCAATAATCCAATCAGTCCATATGAAGTACAAACAAATGATGGAAGATTATTGACAAAAGTTAAAGAACAAGTGAAGGTTGATCTCCAAAAATCCCAAAAAACACAGCATACGTCAATTTCTCTTAAAAAACGGGCCATTGAGTCACTTTGACTACATCAGCCGTTACCCTCTGAAAATATCATAATTCATTCTTAATCCCAAATTATCATTTTAGAACAGTTTAAAAAAAAAAAAAAAAAAACACTTTTCTGCAAATTCTGGATCCCTCATTTCAGAACAAAACTCCACTTAACTCAACCCATTTCCGAAACACCAAAAACACCACCATGACAGAACCAGTTAGGTCCAGCTGCCCGGCACAGCCACTTGCCCTGGACACAGATCTGATCAAATCTGTAGCAGAATCACACTCACGAGTCCCTGAAGGATACGTATGGTCTTGACCGCGTGGGCCCATTTCCTGTGCAGGCTGAGGACGGTCTTCATTGTCGGCGCTCTCCGTCTCTTCCTATCTGCGTCTCTCCCTGTTCACCGCCAGCGGTGCTCTGGCAGACTGATGTGCGCCACAGCCTCCTCCATGGCCACAGCTGCACAACCACCAGCAGCTCTCTTCCTGCATCTGCCCGCCTGCCTGCTTTGACGTAAGAGGGATTCTGCTGGCCTACATTCAGCACAAATCCCACCGTCTACTCTGCAGACAGTGTAAACATACAGACACACCAACTTCTGCACAGGCACACGGTGCAGAAGTGTTCGTCCCTTAACAAGAGCAGCGAATCGCACCACGTATTTTGGCTTTGATGGCTGCGAGACCGTAAGATATAATCAGACACTTTTCTAAGTTTTAGAGATTTTTCATACATCAGCAAAGACAAACGAGCGCTAAAGATGCGCAGTGTGCAAATCTGAGTTAGTGACAGCAAAATGGTTGGGATTTTAAATTGGGACAAACGCTACGGAAGAGAGAACACGGAGAGGATCTGTGTTTTTGCGCTGCCATTCGAAATGGCCACCTAGAAATTCATCTTAAGTTTAAAATAATCTGAAAAATTATCCGTTTCCAGAATGTTCTTGAACTAAGTGGCTTTCCCTTGAGCGCAGGGTACGCAGTATGTTTGGAAATTGTTAAAGTGCACAATAATTTCAAAAGTAAAATCATTTTAAAACTAGATTTTAAGATGATGAGACCAGCTGACATGTAAAGATGAACATTTTACTTTCATCACAGGTGCGATGTCTGAAAACATATTTTGTTTAGTTTTTATGCTCAACCGAGGTTTTGTTGCATCAATAAAAGGAAAGAAGCATTAAAATGAAATGCGTCTTCTTCTTGTTTGTTTGAAGAACCACGATGTGTGTACAGAGGAAACGTAATAACTCCTGAAAGTCAGACAAATGACTTAGAAGCAGCCAATGAACGTGCTTTGTGTAAGGCCAAACCAGCTTCAATCAGACCGTCTTCTTGTACCATGTGATCCAGGCCTGCTGGATAAGTTGTAGCCTCCTGAGTGTTGGCCATTACATAACAAGACACTAACACAATTCTAGGGAGGGAGGTTGAAATACTAGGTCATCCTCGCAGGCCGCCAAAACAAATTATTTAGAGAACAAGTAGACTCTTTTTAAAAAAACAAAAACTGAAACATAGAACGTGTGGGTAGATTTGAGTCAAAACTCATTGAAAATGCATTGAAATACAGTATTTTTTGGGGTGACATTCAAACGTTATGCAAAATCACAGCTGTTATTTTTCTCACAGGGGTAGAGATCAAATTTGGGGGATTTTGAGATGAATTACCGAGTGAGAATGTACACAATGTAAATGTATTTTCACACCAGTCTCATCTTTTGCTTTTCCATTACACTCTTTCATGTACTCAATAGAGCTGCAAATGTAACTTCTAATCTAGTCTATAAAATGCCAAATATATTCAGTTAACAAAAATATTAAACAGATAAAAGTAGCAAATCCTCACATAGCAGAGCATGACAAAAGTATTTATTGATTATCAAAAGAGTTGCCAATTAATTTCCTGCAAACTAATTGATTAATTGGGTAATCGTTTCAGCTCAGGTCTCACGTAGAGCTGCTATTGTTTAAAAATTATACTAGTTTCAGTTCCATTTGCAGCTGGAAACTGGATAAAGAAATACTGACATGTTTTGTGAAATTGTACAGGAAACATTTGAAATAGTAGGAGTACTGCACCTGTATAAGATGCTGAATTCAAAAATAAAACAGAAGTTCAAATTAAAAACTAAAATTGCCATAGTATGTAGAATGAAGAAGAAAGAAGTATGTTTTCCTCATGGTCATCTTTGATCCTGCCAACCTCAGCAACCTTTTTTTTTGCGCAACTAAAAAGATCTTTGGCCACAGCAGGATGTGACATATTAAGGACGTACTTTTGTTTAATTGATATTAGCTAGAAGGCAGTTTGTAACTTTTATATTCAGGTTTAAGTCAATACATTTACTGCATGTGTTTTTAAACTCAAAAGCACCTTTATAGGCAGTGTTTGCAGTGTTTGCAGTGTTTCCTGTGTGCTGCTGGGGCAGATATGTGTAGGACGTCTGCCCCCTGCTGGGCACCCAGGGGTGTTACACAGTGAGGAAAGACCAACACACCAGTAGAGTTCACACATAAAACCATTATTACCATTATTATAACTTATCCTTAACTTTGGATATGTTGTCATTTGTAATGCACGGTTAGCTGCTGCTCACTGAAAAATGGGGGAAATTAAAAACCAAATCAAATCAAAACCACAAAGAGCAGACACCTACAGTTCAACTGTAAATGACACGATCGATCACAGGAGATGTGGACGTATCAATAACAGCTATCGGGTTTAAACAACATTAAATATAATAACTTTAAACGTGTTTCTTCTAACTAACCTGTTAGCATACAGCTAGCTCACAGCTAGCTCCACTTCACAGCAGGTGCAGCAGGATGCAACAGGCAAACACAACAGATTCATTGGAAACTCCCGAATAACTACTTATCCTCGGGAATACACACATTCAACACTGTGACTTTTTAAAGTTTAGTGTTTCTGAATACTGTGAATGTCGCTGTGGAAGTACTTACGGTGAAATACTGAGTCGCGTATCTGCTCAGGGTGAGCAGCCCCCCTCCGTTTACAGGCATCACGCACTTTGAACGGCCCGGGACTGGTACTTTTTTTGGGGGGATTAAAAACTCAAAACTATAACGAGTTAAGATGTTTCCGCTCGGATGGAGGCCAAAGTCTGGGAGAAACGGACCGTTTCAACGTCTAAAAGTTGTGAAAGTCGCGTCTAATTTACTTGAAATATCGCAGTTTACCTTCTAAAAAAATTAAGATTAGACATTCAGAGCAAAAAAAAGTAGCGTCGTCGACTTCTTGCTAGGTTAAGGTTATACCAAATAACAGCACAGGGGGGGGGGGGGCATTTAAAAGCAACTGTGATTGATAACAGCTAAACTAAAAACAACATACTATAACGTCAACCTCGTTTGAATTTAAGAAACTACTAAATTAGTTATCAGTAAGAACGAACCGGTAATGACATTAAAGATACGTGTCTAGAGGGGGCTTGCACTTCTCTGACCGCTAACATGGATCAGTCCAAAATTCCCATTGATTTCAGGGAGCCTGCTGTGAGGCTCCCAGACAGACAGACAGACAGCACAACAACAGATTCAACCAGCACACAGCAGAACATAACTCAGAGAAAGACATGCAATATAAAAACACATGTCAGCAGATAAAAGGGAATTCATTTTACATGCATTTTAAATTAAAAAACACATGTTGGGTAGCCTGTACTTACAGCAAGAAAAACAATGTACATTTAAAGATTTAAGATAGCAATGCAAAAAATACATGAAACCTATGGGCCCAGTTTTTGCTCACAAGTATTTAGATCAGACTTAGAAAATGGATCACCAGATCTTTTTCTTTTTCACTTATACCTCCAAGACTTTTGACAGGGAAAAACATAGTTTCATATTGATCCTTTTCTCTTATTTCCACATGCCTACAGCCATTTTTTATATGCTTTGTTTTTCTTAACAAGAGGGACATGCAGTGCAGTGTAGAAAATACACTACATCATACACCTGCACATTAAAGCCATACTGTATGTGATTGTTGATCATACCATTCCAAAACCATGGGCATCAATCTGCAGCTTCAGCAGCCTCCACTCTACTAGTTTCAAGACTTTCCACCAGATTTTAGAACCTGTCTGCAGGGATTTGTTCCCATTCAACCACAAGAGCCACACATCAGTGAAGTCCAACACTGGTGTTGGGTGATAAGGCTCCAGTTCATCCCAAAGGTGCTGGATAGAGTTGAGATCAGGGCTCTGTGCAGACCAGTCAAGCTCTTCCTAACCAAAGTGGGAATCACATTTATTTATGGACCTGCCTTTGTGTGTGAGAGTATTTTTGAAACAGGAAATGACCTTAAGCAAACTGCAACAGAGTTGGAAGCACATTATTGTCTAAATTATCCCTGCATGCTAAAGCATTACGATTTAATTTCACTGAAACTAAGGGGCCAAAACCATGAAAAACAGCCCTGGACCAAAGTGCATACATGTATGTGGAGGTTATAGAGCTACAGTATGTGAAAAATGTAAGGCTCTTATACTTGAGCAGCTGAAGCAAAGATTTACAAAAACTACGCCCATGTGCAGCAGTCCCACAATAACCTATTGTTGTTTTGTGTGCATGTGTGCGTGCGTGCGTAATACTATCCACTCTAACTATTCAAGCCTGCCCTCATCTGGTATTTTATCAACACGAGACAAATCACATAAGAACTTGACCTCAAAAATATCCTAAATCCCTAATACCACGTAAAATTAAACCGTTTCTTGTCATTATGCACTATTTTAACAAATGACAGAAGCTTTTCTGCTAGCAGAAAAGACAACATTTTATTCAAAATGTTTAATTTCGGAGCAGCAACACTTCAGGAATGACGTGATGACAATAACATATCTGACAATTTCAGGTCAAATCAAGTCAAATCACCGCATTTCATCAACTGAAATATGCAAAATTAGGCCTTAAAATAGGCCATTCTAATGCAGAACATCTTCACTGGCCTGAATAATTTGTGTGACCAAGTCATTAAAACAATGAAGCTTCTGGGACATGACATGTCTCTGGTTAATCATCATCCTGGATGCAGGAGGGGCCACTAAAGCGTAGTCGTATTCAAATAAGGAAAGAAGTCTGGGAACAGACTCATCAACGCGTCAGAAGAGAAGCAAACTTGTATGCAGCTCATCAAATACTTTTGGATAAACCCAAAATAAAAAAATGCATGCATGCATTTTTTAATAAGAATTTTAAAAACTCATGAAATGTTCGTCAAGAGAGAAACACAGAAGCATTCAAGTGATGTGAAAGCGTGAGAATCACTACAGCAAGATGGACTGTGTGGGTTTCAAATACAGAAAACATGCAGAAAACATGCAGAAAATATACAGAAAACATGCAGACTGGAGAGTAGAAACACAGAATGAAGGACAAACAGATATCATGAGTATAGCTGCATCATTATTCCATGTGACTGGAGTCAAAACTATAAAGTCCCCAGCAAAATAAACGCTGTTGAAGAGGGAGTGTAGACATGTTGGGCTTCAGGGGAGACTACAGGTGAATAGGATAAAATGTTTAACTCATTATATCACCTTGAAACTTACATTAAGACGCTTGTGTTTTGTATTACAAGTTTTCTCAAATGTTGTGTTTAAAATATGCAAATTAGACATTTTCTTATTAAATATGTGCTAATTTGCATACATTTCTGGAACAGAAACTCCTTCAAAAAAGGTTCAAAACTCCCGTTTCATTTTGTTGATTTGATGACATTTTGTTGTTGATTAGAGTCAAAAGTTTTTACCAAATCTTACTAAATACTGTAAACAGCCCTTTTAAAAAAGAATAACATTTTGCCATGTTTTTAGGAATACAATGTTGAATAAATCAGGCTATGAATGATATATGAACAAACTCCTCAGTAAAATCCTTCAGAAGATAGAAAGGAATGAAACTGGAAAGGTACATTTTGCAAGACATTACAGGTGAATTGTGAATGTGACTCAGATCATTTTTTTTATAACTGTGTCATCAGATACAGGTCTGATTTTCTGCCTGAAACCTGAGTCTGAACAATCATCGTAATTCATTCGACTTTTATTGCTCAAAAATCTGATCCGAGCAAAAAATTCCCGAATTGAGCAATAAAGCTGGTCGTGTAAACGTAGCCACAGATAACACCAGGAAACTTCCCCAGCTCATTCCTTACATTAAGATAACTACTTTTTGTATTGCAAGTTATCTGAAATGTTCTGTTTAAATATACAAACGAGGCTTTATCTAATGCTAACCTGATGAATCTAGGAGAAATCTACAGACGCATAGACAAAGTGAAGTAAAATGAAAACTTAAAGATGTATTTGGGATTTTTTTTCATTACACTACACATGCACAAACTCTCAAAATCTACCAGAGCATGAAGAAATATATGTTTCTGCCTGTAGTGTCTCGCCCTAAACACTGAAACACATAGTAAGGAGTCAATGGGAGCACACACACACACTGAACCGGACTCTACGTCCCTCTGAAAACACAGCATCAACTCTAAACATCATGTGAACAACGTACCATCATAATAGCCGAGTAGCTGCGTGAGGAGAGGCGGCGCAGATACAAGTATTGGGCTTCTCTGGACCAGCGGAACTTGTGGTTGGACTTGAGCAGGTCAGTGCTGGTCTGCTCAGTGCCAGGCTGGTCCCTGTGCACACACAGAGAAACACACACGTTTAACTGACAAGTGTGTTACACATAAAGAAAAATGTTCTCAATAAAGGCCGAGCATTCGTTCTGTAGATCTTAGTCAAGAGAGAGCCGTGTGACCCGAGTATTATGACCCATTAATGAGGCATTTTATATAAAAGCGAGCTGTGAATTTGCAGATTAGTTCTGAAATGATTGAAGTAGCACTTCGCTGATTTTACACACACACACACACACGCTCGTCACGATTAGTGCTGCTCAGCCTGTGAAAACAGTCAGATAAAGTCACGTTTGACAGAATAACCTTGATGATGTCAGAGATATCTCAGTTTGAGCTTTCACACTACACATTAGAAGATAAAGTATTGTTACAAATAGTTTGAAAGACGTGCGCATTTACAGCAGAAGAGAGGGGCTAATAAGAGACAGTTGCATTGTGGGTAATGGAGGGTTCTTGGGGGACCATGCCCTTATTAGGGACTAAAAGTCAAGATGTCTCAGCCTGTGCTTCACGGATTTTGACATTTACATTTGATTATTTTTAAATCTGTTTCTTGTGAGTCCCCCAACTTTATGGAAGTGCAAAACTAAATCACTGCATTTTTCCTTTAAGTGCAGATTTGGGCAGAAACCTTGTACACTGGCATATAAATTGCTTGAAGTTATTAATGCAGTAATATTCCTTGTAAAATTTGCAATGTGGACTTTTCAAAATCAATCTTCCCGTACAACTTCATTACCATGTAATGATAAATCTTTGTCAAACTGTGACTCATTACACAGTTGTAGCAGGTTTCATGACGTCTGCCAATTTATTTTCACGCTGTATGGACACAGATTATACAGCACGCATTCCTAATTGTCCCGTTGTAATGTAAAGAGTGCAAGAGTTGTCCTTAAGGAGATGCATTTATACACACAGTCAAAATTAATCCACACGTAGGCTCCAGATTAAATGTTTTTAAATGCGTCGGTATCAAGCAACAAGACTAAGAGTCGACAGTCAGACTTTACTGTATCAGACTGTAATTAGGTGGTTCTTTGAGCTAAATTATAATGTCAACAATGCCAATATGCTGACAGGTAATGTTCTTAGTTGCTAATTAGCACTAAACACAAAGTACAGGTGAGGCTGATGGGAATGGCGTCAGTTCTGCAGGTATTTGGTCACAAGACAAAAAGTATAGGACACAATTTAACCTGTGGATGGTGCTGGATGATAAGGGATCACCAAAGTGCCTACAATTCACCATGTGAGGGACATGAGTGTGTGTTTCAATTTGCATGGGAACATAAGTGGAAGACACACTCCTGAGCCACAGCTGCTCCATGGAAAAATACAAAAACGTACAAAATGATATTGAGATATTTCACCGAAGAAGTGAAAAAGTGGTCGTTTTTGCGAGAGGAAAAGTCAGTGGAGCACCACAGTCAGGAGCGTTAATCTCTCTCTCTCTCACTTTAGAATCTGCACTAAATTGCACAGCAATCCACAAGTGTTGAGATATTTCAGTCCAAAGTGGAGCGACTAACCAGAAATGCCAAAACATTATTCCGGTTCCAGCTTCTCAAATGTGCTTCTCTCAACCTTGGCCTCTGGGATGTTGTGACAGACATTTGTTTGGTAATCTTTTTACGGTAAAAGATAAAAGAGAAAATAAACTATATCCTCTTAGTCAGAACGACAACTAAAACCTTCATTGTTGAGGAAATATAAACCAAATATTTTAAGACCAAAAAGGAGAAGATGAGGAAAAACTAGAGCTTTAAATAGAGAATAAAAAGCCCCATTTCCCAGAACTAGGCCAGCATGGCTCTGAGTAAAGCCAGAGGAGACCCGGCTCACACTGATACCGACTAAAACACCATAATCTGAAGTCTCACTTCCAAGAGCAGCATCTCAGTCTGACCTGATTGCTAACATGTCCGAACATGTGGCGTTCAACTCGTTTTTTTTTCTCAATTTCATGGCAGCGAGTCAGACGTGAGGTTTCTGATGCGTTCAGATGGTCGGGCTGGATTCAGCCAGAGACTGCTGCCATACTCTGCAGACAGTGAAGACAGCAGGTTGCATCTGCATGACTAAACCTGCTGCGCCCGACACAGGAAGCATAGATTTGTATGTTCAGCTTGGTATCTCCAGGAATAAGTGAAGCAACCAAAAAAGGCATAAATCTCTTCACTCCTAGACATGAAAAGAACAATTTAGACTTAGATTTAGCATTAACCTTTTAGGGGGTCCTGGGGTATCCAGACTTTTAGTGCCTCGTATGCGCCAAAAACTCTGGATCCTACATGTTAAAACTCAATAGCGTCTTTCGTTAGACCCTCGCTGCCTGGAAAACAGCCACATCACCCACTCCCGCAGTTTGTAACTCCAGCTTTCCGTTATAAAAGTCTCTAGCTCAATCCGAGATAACTTTAGGTATCGTATTGGCAATATTTACAAAGCTCAAACATCACCCAACCCTGTCTTAACCTCTGTAAAGTCAGCTGTACCTGCACAACTACTCAGATACTAAGATATAAAAGTAGCAATGCACCAAAACTGATCTGATATCGGACACCATTATTTTAATAAATAACAATTCAGTACATTTATATCTATGTATTTGTAACATTTTGTTTTACAAAGTTAGGAAAGCCTTGTTTAAGTCAATTTTGCCGTAACATAAAAACATGAAAGAATAATCCCAGTCACTTGCACACAGATGCATAAAGTTTCTACATTAAACTGGTATCAGCTGATACCCAAAGTCCAGGTATTGGTATAGGGAATGAAAAAGTCAGATCGGGTCATCCCTATACGATGGATTATATTTAACCTGCTTTACAGGAGATGCAGTTTGCCAAACTAACACCATTTAAGTGCCCGTTTGACAATTCAATAAAAAAGGGTTTAACTTCTTTCCGTGGAATCACATTATGATGAAGATGCATGTCGTGACGCATAATTATAGCATCTAAAATCATAAGCAACTTTGTCGTGATGCACACAGTAAGTACCAGTAAAACACATACCATTCAGCATCTAATTAGACAGTGCAAAGGGTGCGTGTAAAGAGGAATGAATGTACAGAATGCAGAATAAACTAATTGGCTAGTCTAGTAAGAAGTTTGCCCAACCCTAATGACAGCAGGGCAACTGTAACCTCAGAAATATGGAGTCTACGTAAAAGCAGTCAGTCCACAAATATAATAAATCCTTGAAACCTTTATGTCCAAATGCATCAGGAGGATCCGATGATCAATTAACGCTTTAAGCTCCCAGAAGACGGCATTCAAAATACATCTACATACATACATACATACGTCTGTCTGAGATTTCTTAGTGCACTACCCTGGATTATCCAGAACCACAGAGTCTTTCTAGAAAGACACGAGGACAATAAACAGAATACCAGCAGAGACAGAACTTTCTCAACACCTTGACATATGAAACCACAATCCTCTGCATGAGCACTAGAAGTAAGCAGGTCTTTTTGTTTCCCATTCTTCCAAAATCCATCTGTTGCTTCCCTGAACTAGGCACAAAAAAAAAAAAAAAAAAGGTACCCGTATTTCTGAATCATCAACAGGATTTACTGCAAAAGTAGATCTGTTAGAAATAAACAGCAGCTGTTACAACATGCAGTGTTCTGCCAGTGCACAGGCTCTCTACGCCTGTTGAAGGGAAGGACACGGTGATCCAACTCACCCAGGGGGTCTCCACAGTTTTCTGCCGGGTGGCAGGAGCTCCCGTTTGTTGAGGGGTACAATCCCTATGGCTGCCTGCATGATCGTGATGAACTTCTTGAACTTCATCTTTTAACTCTCCACTAACGGCGACACCACGCTGCTCTGACTGCGTCTGCACGTCCACCCATCATTTTCCAACGGAGTGCAAAACCAAGAGGCAGATTTAAAATCTCCACATTGGCTCCTCCTCTTATGCAGCATCAAGACGACCAACTTGTCCTCTACGCGCCAACGAGCCGCAGCTTCAGCACCCGGAGCGGCGAGGTCCTGCGAGTCCCGTCCCCGGCCGCCGACACCGACAGATGTCCTTTTGGCTTTTCGGAGCAGCGAGTGAGGATAAAAAGAAAAACAATGGCCACGTTCCTGCCAGGCGGTGGGCGGTCCGAGAGAGGATGACAGCGCGTCACTCTTGCGTAATTCTGGAGCTTCTTTTGACATTACACTAATGAAATCGCAGTCTCTGCCACCACCGCCGCTGCTGCTGCTGCTGGGATAATTGTGGTACTAAGCCCTGACAGATCATACATGCTCCCTGCCCCCTTCTCCTATAATCCCCCATCCAGGCTTAGTCTTCTCGCCATTTACACCCAAACAGGCCCATCTTCTTCACCCTCACATCCTCACACACCCCTCTACCAGGGCTAACCCCTTATGGAAGTTTATTAAATGACACCACTACTACTTAACACATTTAAGCTGCAATCAATCTGCACTTCAAGATTTGAGTGTGCATAGGGACAGATTACGAAATGTTTCCAGAGCGGTGTCCTGATTTTGCGCAAGCTTCGTTAGAAATACGCTCTCATTACTTTCTCCAGCTGCTTTGGCATATTGTGAATGAGGAATTTGATCTTACAATGGCAACAATTAAAAAAATTACACTATACTTTTACACAAAATAAAAATGTTGCCGTTTCATAATGTTATCACTGAATAAAGACCAACAAAGTGTTGGTCCGTCTGTACACACACACACACACACACACTGTTAGTAGGATCAGTTCATTGTTGGTTGTTTTTTTTCATGCGATTTGTTGTTGACAATAAGAAAAATATCAAATATCACAAGACATATCTTTTAACACAAATTCAACCAATCCACGCAATATTTGTTCTTTCAGATTCCTTCACTTTTTCTGCAAAGAAATTGTCGATCTGAAGGCACGTTTAACGTTTAACAATTTTTACGAATCACCACAGTCATCCACGTACACATAATCTATCTATCTATATATATAATCTATCTATCTATATATATAACCTATCTATCTATATATATATTTTTTATATATATAGAAATAATCTATATATATAAAAAATATATATAAATATATAAATAAATATATAAAAAATATATATAAATAAATAAATAAATATATATATAAAAATATATATATATATATACATATATATATATATATATACACATATACATATATACACACACACATACATTTATTCTTCATAAGTGACTTCTTTGAAACTTTGCTTTTTGTTTAACAGCTGACAAATCATTTAAAAAAATATTACTCAATTTATTGTTAACTGTAGTAATATAGTACTATATAATATGTTATAACACATTTTAGCACAGTTTTTGGGAAAGGTGCTGCAAAATTCTGATGGCTGTTAGCCGTACGTTTTGCACTCACTCAATAATTTGGTCTAAAATACAGTTCCATAATGCATCCCCAGCTCCCTGATAAGAAAGCGCCTTTCTCCACTCCCACACTTGTGCAAACCCTCGGCGTGCATGGCACGCTGCAGCACAGATTAAATGTCTATATCTTGTCGTCCCCGAGTCGACAGCAGGCTGCCATGTCCTGAGAGGTCTAAAATAAATAAATAAATAATCTCTCTGGCCTCTTGATGAGCTGCCAACCAATGCAAACTCCGGACAGGATTTATATTCCAGCAGTTTGGACGTCTGGATTACGGCTCTGGATGGTCGTGCCATGAGAGCTGCTGCAGATTTTACTGAGCAGCAGAAATCCCCCAGCACTCCAATACCAGGAGCGCAGCGAAGGGAGACACGACCTTAACAAGGGTACAAGTACAGCACAGGAGGAAGAAGATGAAGAAGAGGTAAATCCACCCTGTGTGTCACCTTTGTAAGAGGAGAACAAACCAATAAATTGTGCAGCAGTCACACAGCAGCATGATATTCACAGGCGGTTTTATCATAATCCAACACCTTACAGTAATCTCACAGAGAACACTCATCCAGCCCAGACTGCATGTAGACGGAGGAGAATGTGTATGTGGGAGGAGGGGGGGGGGGGTAAACATCAGACAGATAAAGTACAACGTGATCGTGTCTGCAATCTAGGTCTGCAACTGGGGATGTCAGGAGAACCGATACTTCGGTACCATGGCAAAATTCTGAAAATGTGTTTTTCTGCAGTACGGCAGGTACCAGGGATCACGGGTCGAGACTTACGATGTCCCGTCGTCCCTATTTTCCCCCCTGATAATGCGACATTGTGAACCAACACATCTGCGTTGAATTCAGCAGGGGGAGAGCTAGTTAACATTAGCCGTTAGCCGCCTGTCGGAAGCTGCTTTGGCTTAATAACTGAGCTAAAAGCTAATGTTAACGGAGGTTGCATTGTGATGCGTTCAGGCTCTATTGTGTAACAATTAGTATTGGGTGAAAGGAAATTATATTGTTATCATGATGTGTTCCAATGTAGTTTTCTTAAATGTAGTTTTTGCTGAGAAATTTGAATTAATGCAGCTGTTTTTCTGAACCAACAGAGAATTCTCTCCAACACTGCAGCTCTAATGAGCATTTTACCCCTTTTTAGCTCATGGTTTTGATTTTATGGCACATTCCCTGTTTGCTTCAGTCTCTGTGCTCTTATCAGCCCCATTTCCAGCAACAGCAGAATACAGTTCTTATAAACCCACGATACTCAACCCGTCCAGCACCTAACAGACACATTTAGCAACTAGCCAGTGAAGAAAGTTAAGCTAAAGAGCCAGATATTTCTCTGTTGGACACAAACACAACTCCAATGGGATGATAAAGTCGCTCTGTGTCTGCTGGATGTGCACGATGGCAGCTGTTTGCCAACTCATTCACCACAACAACCTTATAAGGCGATAACAGTCTTTAATACACAATCCAGAATTGTTCTCAACTACCAAATAAGTACAGCCATCTGCTTCAGTCCGCACTCTCAACAATAACAAACCTGATGAAAATAGCATAATTCCCGAGCGCATTCACAGCATGTTCTTTTTAAGTTCAGCGCTTTCATGCACAAAACACAAACGTTTGAGTCTTGGTTTGAATAGTTGGTTTCACCACAGTGACTTGTGGTCGTTTGCTACCCAACATTTGAAAAACATGTTAAGCTTCTTGGCTTTTTTTTTTTTGGCTCGACTGCTCCTGCAGTTTTTAATAAACTTCAACATGAACCATTTTAATCTTTTGAAACGTTAGTGTGATCTCGATATATAGATATATATATATATATATATATATATATATATATGCACTTTATTTTAGTTTCAGAACCAAAATTCAGGCAAATATATTTTTGTAATATTATCTAAAATATTCATATTATATTAGCAAGTGTTATGCGTGTTTTTTTCTCCACCTTAAAAAACCTAATTTAAAATCAGTATTTTTGCAAATCTACTCAAAACAAATATTCTGAATGTGAATTGCATCAAACCTAAAAATCGGGGCTTTTACTTTTTTTTTTTTTTTCTTTAAAAGCCTCAGTTTTAAATTATGAAAGGAGAAGGAGATTCATTCTTCCACCTAATTCCCTTATCACTGCATGTTTTCACTATTTAATGAGAACATCTTCTATTTTCCCTTCTTTTTCCACAGGGTAAGAAGATGAAGCTGAAGCCGTTTGATCGTCTTAACGCTTTTACATAAGCAGTTTGTATCTCTGGCCCTGGACACTTCCCCAAGTATTGGAGTGGCACTGTAGCGCTGCATTACTCAGGCCCAACGCCATTATGCAATGCCCATATGCAAAGCACATATGCAATGCATGTGCGAGCCAGATGGAGCGACACATGCCACTCACAAATCTGCGATGATAGTGTAGAGATGGAGGGAAAGAGATTGACAGGCGGAGGAAAGAGAATCCGTGTGTGCACGTGCCCTCCACAGGTGTAATCTGGATCGTCAGTGGCCTTGAGTGACCTGGAGAAGCAAGCTAGAAAGAAAAAAACGATAGTGGAGGAGACGCAACAGTACGAGAAGAACATGGCGATGTCCTTCCTCATTCCAAATCAGTGTGTTTTCTTCTGATCAGGCCCAATTCAAAGTCTCTAGAAGTAGTGGGGGATCATGGGAGTTGGTCCAGTGTCAGGCTTTCCAAACACAACATGGGAAAGTTAGGAGTTCAATACCAGGCCGGCCACCATTGGCTCCAGGGGACTGTCCCTGTAGTTAGTTCACTGGAAGTCACTCTCTGCTAAATGACCTGTACTGTAAATCATATGGTGTTTTTTTTTCCATGTTTCCCTGGAAGTTAGAACTACTACTGTGGATAAAGCGGAAATTACGCAAAAGGGAAAAACAATCAAATGGCACCTCCGCCTTGAATTCAATTACACGTGGGTTTGGCAACATTTGGGATAATGTACAACTTCACAACATATATAAACATAAGTCTGGTCGTTTTTAGACGTTTCAATGCGCATATGTTACACATTAGACATGTAACCAGTAGCTGCTGCTGTCGGATAGATGCAGTGTAACTAAAGACCTGGAGATAGTTTGGAACAGGCTGCTAAATAACACCTGTGGAAACTAAATGCGGCTGCACAGCCTGCTGCACGGTAACAACTCACAATGAATACACAACAGTTCAACAGCACAATGCTAGTCCAGCCCCACTTTACGCACACACAACGCACGCACGAGCGCAGACTCACTAACGGCACCGCGGAGGCCTGCACGCCCTGCAGGTCACATTTAGCCTTAAAACAAAGATAAAAGTGAACATAAGCCTCTGCTGCCTTTAAGAGCACGTTAAAAACGGGGGTTTATTACTGAAACTGTCAAAAATAAACCTGTATGCGGTTTATAGGCACCAGGACAATGCCCCAATATGGCAACGAGCGCGAGGAGCGACGGTGGAAACATGTCGACATTCAGGGCGAGCTACTTACCAGGTGAAACTCTGGGTTTGTTTCCCTCTTTCTGTGTGAGCGAGGCAGGTTAATCCGAAAAGTAGAGGTGGAAGTGGAGAAGAGAGGCGAAGGTTTCAGCGCGGCACAGTTTTGGTGGGTATCTTGGTTTCGTCTGGGGGCAAATAATGTGATTTCCTGGTTCTCGCAGGTATGTGGGCGTGGCTTACAGATGCAGGTGTGTGTGTGTGCGCGTGTGTGTGTGTGCAGGGCTGCAGCCCAACGGTAGTTTCAACATGTGACACCCTTAGGGTGCGGAAGGTGGTGACACATCCTGAACTCTGACTTCATTTGTGACACATTTATAAAAAAAAATTATTAAAAACGGAAAACATGAGCGAGATGACCATAAAAGGTAAAGTCAATGAGACTGATGGGAAACCTGTTATTGACTCAGTGACAACTGCTTTTTTTTGTTTTTTTAAAGCAATTTCTAAAAAAATTACTAAATTAAGATAAAGTAAATATTAATTAGTTATGCTTGGATTTGTTTAAAATAAATAAATAAATAAAATGCATGTTTCCTTATCACAACAGGTTTTATCACTGCGCTTAGAAAATGCAAATTCTTTACGTTTCCTCATGTGAAATGTGTTGGACCACGTGTGTCATGTAAATGGTTATAAAGCATTTAATAATTGATATCTAACTTTTATGAAGAAACTGATTAAAATGAAGTTATCTCATTTATTGATCTTTTAATGCCTGGCCAATAAAAGCTGTTGAATGTATTAATCCATCAATAAATATGTAAAAACAATATATAAAAATTATATAAAACAATGAGGGATGAACGTGATGAATGATAATGATGAATATCAATGATAAATGTGATAAAAACACGTGTTTTTTTTCTTACATTTCACATGTGAAATATCATCACATATAACACGTGAATTCTTTGAAACCCAAATCTCTATATCTGACTGTTATACATGTTAATAGTGTTCAATTATGTGACATTCAAGGTCCCGTTTAGGAGCCTTTTCCACAAAACTTTCACCTAAAGGAATCAGCCATGGAGACAACTGTTGAAAAGTAAAATGTGTTTTACGTGCGATACATTCACATGTGCTTAATTTGTGAGGGTGTATATCAAAAGTGAAAATAAAAAAATGTATTAACAATGGAACATCACCTACATTTTTCTTTTTTTTTGGTTCTACAAAAACCTAAAATCTCCAGTTTGTGCTATTATTTTTTCTTGCAGATTACAGGCTCCTGTGTAGATTGAGAAAGTGTGGATATTAATGGCAAATATGCAGTGTTATCTAAATAAAACAAGGATGTATGTTGTGGTTATCACTCTCTTACTCCGTCAATGTTAAAGCATTACGACGACCCTTCTCCAAAAGTTGCATTTGGTCTAAGTCTAAATGAAACTTTTTAAAATTATTTTTCCTGGAGCATTTCTTCTATTACAGTCTATTAATGTCCACGTTCGGTATCACTTAAAGGAAATTACAGTTTGTTCTTGTAGGGACATCAAGCTCAACTTTGCCCTGCAGGATATAAAAATACACTTATTTAAATGTATTTCTTTCCTTTCCTGTGCAAACACTCACTGATGGTAACAGCACTATGCATTGACCACCTGATGCCACCTGTGCACACACTAGTTCTATTGTCTGCTGCTACTTGTGGGCTGTGTATTTGGGGATCGTCCGACTGGTTTAACCAGATTTAGACCCTCTGCCACGTCTGATGTTGGAAAAGAGAAAAGCCCATAAAAGCTGGTAACACTCTGCAATGTATTGTCTAGGACGAAACTCCCCCTGGTCACAGCTCTGAAACTCACACCAGTCATCTAATAAAGCCACGGCACATCTGCATCAAATCATATATATATATATATATATATATATA
>CALSBV010010773.1:464131-482159 GCA_943590825.1 Bovichtus diacanthus
AGTTTGTGTAATATAAAATCAATAGTTAGTGTGGAAATGATTATTGATTTCAAAAATGTGTTTAATATATTAAATATATTATTTGTATCATAGCTGATAGGAGACACTTTTATTACATTAGTAAACTATTTAACAGTTTATTGTTTCACACAGTTCTGCACTGTAAATACTATATTAGGTATTCTTAATAAACCTAGCTATCTAAATAACGTCTATAGATGCGTCACAAAGTATTATATATATATATATATATATATATATTCACCAGCGATCTAGATAATGTTCATAGACGGTTTGCAAACTAATTATTAACCATAACAACAAGTCTGCACCATCTATGAAATGTTTATACGTGTTTTACAAATCATTCAGTAATCATTAATAAATACTTAATATATTATGTGTAATGTACGTGACAATACATTGATAAAATAACATAGTAAACATTGTTAATTATCATTTCATTGTTTAACAGTGAAATAACAATGAACTAAAGTTTAATTAACCATCAATTAATTGATTAATGATGGTTATTATACTGTGTTACCAAACTTTTGATAGAATTTTAAATTAATCTCTTATATTTTGACATATGGGACATATAAATTAAAGCTTTCCCCAAACTTTCTGAACATTATATTTCTCTTCTCTTCATGTATGAAATACACTGAGAGGCTTTACTACTTCTACTTCTTATGAAATATGAAGTGTCCTTAATATGTATACTGTATATGTATATGTCTAATACGTTGTAGTATTTTTCTTTTTAGTCTGTGAATAAGTTTACACGATCATTTTCAGTTTTAATATCAGGAATGATTCATGACGTGCACGAGGCTAAACTTGCCCTCTTTGGCAGAGCTGCAAATAGCAGCTGAAAACAAATAAATATTAGTTTAATCTTTGCTGTTGTGATTGCATAACAACGAGAAAGCCCATAATTGCTAAAGTTCGACCAAATTAAATCACTATACCATCCAAACGTATTACTTTTCACCTTGTATGTAATTGATGAATGCAGTTGTTTTTATGATCAAAATGAACTGAATTAGATTCTAAAGTTGACGCAGCGTCTCTGTTCTAATTAGCTTAATTTGGTTGTTTTTTTTTAAAGAATTTATTCAGGACTGCACAAGCATTTTTCTAAAACAACAACAACAACAAAAACAACAACAAAAACACTTTTGCATGGGGCGGAAGTTTAACGTATATACAAATGGCATGAACGCAAAAAGGAGAATTTTCAAACGAACGCGTTTTACTTCAAACGTGGTCTTTATGTGAACTCACAACAATACTGTGGAGTTTTTTAAATGTCATTAACCTTTAACATCTAAAACTGATTTGTGGTAAGGTAAATGACCATATTTGACCCCATTCAGGTCCATGTTGATGGGGGGGGGGTCTGTGCACGTCCCAGGACGGATGTTAGAGATCGTTCCTTCCTTGGAAAGCATTACATGAATAAATAAGAATGACCTTACCTTTTTATGGTCCTTTGACGCTTTAGAGGGCTTGGTTCCACTTCCTACACCGTCTGCCGTGGCGCTTGACATCTTTGTACAGAGAGAACTTGATAGCAGGGAAGCTCAACGTCCTTCCTCCTTCCTGTGCCTGACCCGAGTTCCTTGTTTCCCCTCAACGATAAACGCCCAAACGCAGTGATTGTCCTCGCACGGGCTTTACCGAAACTGCACTGTACAGGTGCACCACTCCTGAGGTAGAGAAAAGAGAGCAGTTACACAGTGCATTCGCATGAATATCCATGCAAAGCTGCACGACCTCCACTGATTACACAAGTTGCATCAGAATTTCAGGGCTTACAACGAACTCTTGTGTCGTTCAGATTTGCCACGAGTGTCTTTCGCATGACTTACAGAGGGTTGAAAGGGGCAGAGCGCTCTGTCCGGGGCACTGCTGAGTTCTGAGGGAGCACCGTGTTCATGGGAGTCTTTAAACTCCAGAGTCCCTTTGACAACAAGCCCTGATCCTCATTAAGAAGGATTGGAAAACCATTACATACCAAAGTCCCCTGTTTTATAACAGTACGCAAAGGGGGCTCAGTGCTCTGCTGCTTACGTATGTGACCCTCAACTTCCTAAAAAAGCTTGAGTGATTATGAAAAAAGAAACAACAAATACCATAAATGAACTGCTACAGTACTTCTGGTGATAATGCTTCTGCAGAAATATTGCAGGAAAATCCACGGTTGATTAAAAACGTTGTTTTTTCATGCACTGGTCAATTTTGCTTCCATAACATGTCTTCATTTAGACTAGTGGAAATAAATCATATAAAATACACATTTAGGTGTTTATTTGACTAACTTTTTTTCTATTCATGTCTCCTAAATTCACCAAAAGTTAGCATTAGATAATGCTATTTGCATAATTCTACGTAATATTTTCAGAGAACTTGTTAAAACAAAAATATTTGTCTTAATGTAATAATCAAGTTAGTTAGTTTCATGCTGATATTTCTTAGTTATTTGTTTTACCATTCTTCTAAAAGTATTATGCCACATGTGTGAATGTGAATGATATAGAAATGAGCACAGTTATGGATTACAAAACAAACCCTGCAGTAATGATGGTTTTTAATTAGCAGAAAGACATTTTCTAATGCAAAATACTGGGGATTAGTCATTAAAAAGCACAAAATACTTCTTTTCTATAAATCAGGCACATGAAATGTATTTATTTCAGCCTGTAAATGATTAAACAATTTGGGAAAATAGAAAAATAAATAAATTACAATCCCTATAAAACAGTACCACACATGTTCAGTTCCTCACTACAGCTGTCCCATTAATTCAGCACTTTAATATAAAGTATAGATATAAAGCTCGTCCTGATCCTTTGTTTCTTAAACTCTCAAATCATATCAACTTTCTCACTTGAAACAAGTTTTGGTTACTTTCAGGTTGTAATTAGTTTTTTACACAAACACGCACGTACGCATACATACATTTACACGTATGCACATATATAAAAAAGAAATTAATACATGAACACATAAACTTAAATAAATACATTTAAAATGTATTTAAATGAGGAGAAGTCCAGGGGAATATTATTATTTATATTTATATTAGTATAAACTGTGAATTGCCATACTTATACACAGCAAGTAATGCATCTATTATTAATAATCGCTCCCAAAAATGTGATTTCAGACACTTTTAATTTCAATATCTACTATTGTAAGTTTGTTATAATCAAACCAAGTATGGAGACGTTTCAATTCCTTTTCAATAGTATATGTTTCACATTATTCACCAGAACAAGTCAATTGCATTGTTTGCAAATAGAATACATTTGAATGTTTTAGAAACCTACAGTACAATATACATTTAATATATTAACATTATAAATAAGTACATACATACTGCATTTATTTACTAAATAAACGAGAATGGTCCCAACACTGAGCCTTGAGGAACTCCACGAGTAACCTTCAATCCCTTTGAATCAATATCTTTGATTATATATAAATATATTTATATTGATACATACTCTCTATGTCTCTATGTGTGCAATCCTTTTAATGCCATGTATGTACTGTATTCATCTGGATAATTGGGGATTATAGAGAGTGGTCTGACATACTTAAGTGCCGAAGGTGTTTTTCTTGAATTGTTTGTTACTTTTTAGGCCCTGCAGCAAAACTGCAAATCCAGCACAGATCCTAACAGATAAGCCCCTGTTTATTTTAAGCACTGCCTCAGGATGTGGTGTTGTGGTCTGACTCAGGGAGAATGAAACTGTTAAACAAGGTTCTGCGTGTTTGAATTGGAGGCGGAATAGATTAAGAAACCTGCTAAAGTGTATTCCTTTTCATAAATGGACTTTGGGATTAGTGGTTAGTGTGGTGACTAGGTTTTTATTATATGCACATAGAGTCTTTCACAGTTTATTTCAGGTTTCCTCTGCAGCATTTTACATATTGAAATCAAACAGCGTGACGTAACAGCACAACGTGGCTGAAAACATCTTGGCTTATGCGTTCGTTTGCCTTGTGCATATTGGAAAGATTGGATGTATGGCTTTCCATTCAAAACAAAAACGAATTCTTAGTCTGCTAGTCGCTAATAATTAACACTAATAAGATTGTTAGATAATAAAGCGTGAGAATGAGAAGGCAGAAATGAGCAGCTCTGTGAGGCTGTACCCAAACACAGCGAGCTTTGAGCTAATTGCTAACATCGGCATGCTAAAATGCTAACAATGGCAATGCTAACATGCTGATGTCATAATGTTGATCATGTTCAGGGTCTTAGTTAAGCATCTTCGCCCGCTAACATTCGCTAATTAGCACCGAGCGGAACAAGGAAGTGCCAAAAACTGCAGTTCCTCAAATGGCCACTTGAGGCAGGTTCCAGCAGCGAGTCAATCCCCATAGACCCCCAAGTTAAAATGAAATAAACATGTTTACAGCCTGATACAGAGAATGCACTCTGCCTCTTCTGCTCTCCACATGGCCCGTTTACCTGCACGCAACCAAAGCCTGCTCAAACCTGATTGGTCAATACTCCTCGTACTACAAGCGGAAACCGGAAACACCTCCGATACCAACATCTTGTTTCCTACAGATTCTGCATTCGTATGCATATACAGTATCTGATTATAGAGATTTGGGGTTTGCCCAACATCACAAGGATTCATCCTCTGGGCTCCACAGATGCTTCTACAACAATTCGTGACAATCTATAAAAAGTTGAGATATTTCAGTCTGAACCAAAGTGGTTGAACAACAGATGATCGTAGATTTATTGATCATACCTCTAGCACGGCTAAAAAAAAAGGTTTTCATGTGTGGCACAGCAGGTGTCAGGTGCTTTATGTTATTAAATACTGACAGAAATGAATTATACATTCACTGGAATTAAAAAAGTTGATAATATCATGCGATAAAGAATTGTAGTCTATGAAACGTAGCATAAACTGGGCCTGTAGCTTGATCTATACTCAATGAAAGCACTGCGTTACTTTTAGGCTGCATACTGTACATTATATAACGTGTTGGACTCGGGTGAATATTGAAACCTGTGCACTCTCACACAACATGCACGCTCTTTTACATACATGCAAATGATGCAGCTCACTGCCGACATTTTACTTTCTGTCTCTGACTGAAGGGAAGTGCAGCTAATTTCCTCTTGTGACACTGAGTTCATCTTCCTCCTGAATGACACAGAAATGTGACATTATAATTCTGATTAATTTATTGTTGTTCGCGACAGTAAATCGACAAACACCCAACGCTTTAATGTTTAACAGGCACGCAACTTAAACAAGTGGCTTAATCCACACTTTCTAATAAAGTGGGGAGGGAGGAAAAAAAACAAATTTCAGCAGAAATGAACGCTCTTCTTACCTTAACAGACATGGTCTTATGATGACGGCGGGGAACGCAGGGCGGTGGAATAATGATCCTCCGCTGGTGTGTGATCTGAACTCTGTGGCAGACTGACTGACTGTGGTGATGAGGAGCAAAGTGCTGCAGCTAGTAGTGCATCCTCACCACATCCTACCCCCCCCTCACACACACACACACACACACACACAGCCGCTGCATTTCTCTCTCTCCACCTACCTGTTGTATTGTTTCCCAGAAGCTACATGAGTCAGACAGAGTTGTAGTTGTTAGTATTGGATATAGAACTCTGTGGGAGAAAAATATGAGAACAAGCAGAGCCTTCATAACGTTATCTGCTCTCTTTATGCCGTTACGCTCTTACTTTCTTTTCTTTTATTTGAATGAGTTTGTCGTCTTTATGTGTCCTTTGTAACGTGTGATAGTCAATTGTTAATTTTTACTATAATGATGACAATTGTGGAAGACGCAGGGGACTTAGTTCAAATGGTAGTGGGAAGTTAAAAACAGAAAAGGTCATTCTACAATAGCCTTTAGAAGCTGTTTTATTTTGTTATTTTCTGCGTCAATGAGTCGATGCCTGTGCGTTTAAGTTGTACAGAAGTCAGATCAGAGAGGTCACAAGATTCATCGCGTTTCAAAAAGATTCAAAACTCCAGCGAACGCAAACAAAAGCAGGCAAGGTAGGTTCAGTGATTTAATAGGGAAGTTGTAAAAATGTACAAGGTCACAAGGCAGGCAGGGGTCAAAACTGGGGGAGGCAGGCCAACAGGCAAAGCATGAAAAAGAAGCAGGTAAAGAATTATAAGTCCAAGGATCAGGCAGAAGGTCAGACAGTAACCGGAGTCAGAGGCACGTGTAACCACGCTGTGGAGGAGAAAGTGGAAAAGGCCTGATTAAATATCTGCAGGGTGATGAGGGACGTGGCAACAGGGGAGTATATGGACGTATATTTAACTGGGAGTTAACTGCTGCCAGTGCTTCACGTAAAAAGTATCTTCGTCCTCCGTTATTTCCCCTGCATGCTCTCTTTGTGTCTCTCTTCCTTCTGTCTTTCTCTCACTTTAATCCAATGGCTCTTAAATGACATGATTAGCATATTGTTCATCGAACACATACAGAAAAAGCATGAAGGTGTGAGGTGGAACAAGAGAGCCACACTGACGGTTCACAGCTGTGACGCACATCAAACCCACATCTTACACGTATACCTTCTTTTTTTAATTTTTTATTATATAACCCTCATTAGCTTAAACAATCTCTCATCTCATACAGTCATAAAGCATCAGTCCGCACAGATACGTATGAACAAACAGTGTTCCCCTCTGACCTCTAGGGGGTGCTGTTGCATCTCTGACACACCTGCAAAACCCTCCAATTCCAAACGGATAACTTCCTCTTCTCCCATGCACGGCAACGCTTCCTTTCCTTTCCCCTAGTTCCTTCCTCATTGTTTTGCACTCGCTCGTCCTTCTGAGGACAACTCTCTGTGTCTCCCTCTCTCGTACCGTCTCTCCCCAAGCTCTTTGTTCCCCCCCCCCCTCTCAAAGTGGGACAGGGTTCGAGTTGCTGAAGGTTTGTTTGGGAACACCAGAGGGGGACCGGCTGTCAAGACGGTGACTTGAGGCCATCAGATATCAGCTTGCTCTTCCACGATTCAACACACGACCTTTGTCACATTTGGCCGCGAGAGAGAGAGCTGCTGGTGGGACTTCCTGTTCCTGCACATATACAGTACTTCACTGGGCACAGGACCAACAGTGTGGACCCCCCGGTGATTAAAGAATGTGAGCATTTGTTGTTATGTGAGGCCACATGTACATGCAGCGCCTCACAATTCAACCAAAAAGGGATTTTAACAGTAGCAACGTCCCATTTTTCTTCCCCCTCTTGATCCAGTTCCTTATTTTTACGCATGAGCTGATACTGACAGATATTTGTATTTTTATTTTACAGCTGCACAGTCCATACTTATAAATCTAGATAGTACATCTACAGTCACCTACAGTACAGTGATGTCAAGTCTGCATCCTCTCAGGAAACTTTAGCTCATATCACAGGTCTTATTGGCTTCATTACTTCTGTTTGTCATAAATATTTCAATTGTTTAGGACCAGAATACATCTCTGATCATCTTTCACCATATGAACCCTGGAGAAGGTAGATTTACTCTGACTTTGTTCGCTTTTTATTTGTTTTTTTCAGAGTGTATACATGTCCAAAGTACATTTATTAAGAAGCTATTAAAACATGAAAAATAAATCCATTTAAAAAACAGACGTAAGAATCAGAAAATGTACAAATCAATGTTTTACAGGTGAATTATGAGGAAAAAGCACTATTGCAAATTAGTTGAATTTATTGCAAGTTCAGTTAAAACATACATATATATATATAAATATATTATTTATATATATTTGTATATTCAAACAAGATGATATAGAAAAAATAAAAAGGGAATAATGTAGAGAGAACAAAAAGTTAGTGGATGTCGAATAAGTCAAAAGTGCTTTGATAAATCGCGTTTAATTTAGAATTTATCTTCGACTTTGACGACTTTTAATTAAGAAGTTTAATGTTCCATTTTATCCACCTCGCGCTGAGCATTTGGCCTAACTTGTAGCATTTATACTCTAGTATCTTGTATTTGTGTCTTTCTTATTTCTTTTAAAATGTCAAAATCTTTTCGATTTTATCTTAACGTTTTAAATGCATTTTGCAAAGCGTTGGAGATGTGTCAGTGCGTGAAATGTGCTGTAAAAACTAACGGTTAAAATGAGTTGAGCAGATAAAACTTGTGTTTGACGGATGAATATCTCTCAGGTTTCCTTCCAGTATCTCGATAGTATTTATCGTATCTGTGAAGAGGAGCGTGATTCGATTCTTCTTCTTCATAAGACTTCCCAGAATGCAACTCGACCTCTGACGCTAACGTACCCTGGAGCTGCTAGCATCAAGCAGAGAAGAGGAGCATGCAGAGGTCAGCTCTACATACATTACGTTTATTTAGGTGAGGCTATTATCCAAAGTGACTCACAATCAGTGCGTTCGACCATGAGGATACAACCCAAAAAAATGCAAGAATCATGCAAGTGCATCAAGTTTTTAAGTGTTCGGTGGCAGGTGTGTGTTCTTCTGTGCTGAGGTCGATGAGGGCTTCATTCCACGGTTGTTAAACCAGGACAGCAAAGAGAATATAATTTTGAATGCAAGAGGAAATTACTTGCAACATATATATTTTTTTTGTCTTTCCTCCACTGCCCTTGATCATTATCTGATAACTCTGCAGAAATGTTGCTGCTGTTGTTGTTAATCTCACCAAACACATAAACGCATCTCGATTAGATGACGAAACGCTCAGCTGTGACTTCGGGATGCGTGTGTTTATTTGTGTGTGTGTGTGTGTGTGAGCAAAGTATGTCTCCACCAGGCGTTTCACCACCGCTGTCAACCACAATATTTAGGAAGTCAGAGCCACAACACGATGACACAGGAACAGCAACCTTTTATTTTCAAACCATTTCAAACAGGTGACGCACGCAGGCGCTGGTTTGTCTGTCGACACGACCTATTATACCGAGAAACCCAAATGTGCACGTATTTGTTGATCGTGGCACAACCTTTTGTGCGTTTCAGAGCAGTTCATTTTGTCACAAAGTCATTCTGGAGGCACCTTTACGAGCGTAGTGGATGTGTTGATGCAGCTGTGCTCATCACACACAGCCGGAGTCAGAATCTGCCCTCAGCGCTGCTGGGAGGCTCTCAGATACCTAGAACAAACACACAGACACAGGAGAGGTGGGAAATAACCAAATGCATCCATAGAAAACTATATATATCTATATATATATAACAAAACGTCCAGTCCTTTAAGTTACGTTGCTTCAGTTTCAAACAGCGTTTTACATTTAGAGATTTCCTTATGGATGAAACACGGCAGTAATAGCTATTAAGTCAGAGAAAAACCCAACGTACCTTTTTTTCCAGCTGGTCAATGTGTCGCAGGCGCCTGTCGATCATTCGGTCTCGGGCTGAAACTTCTGAGGTCAGTCTGGCGAGCCGGCGGGCCCGTTTATCCACGATAACCTACGGCACAACAGAGATGTACGGTTAAATCTGTCACGTACAAACAAACATTTGTCCACTAAAACACAGAGACTTTTGGGGATGTCAGGTCTCACCAACACGAGAGATATAAAGACCCGACATCTAACCTGGCAAGGACTTGTCTGTTTGACCCCGCTCATCCCTTCACCCACCTTCATGGAGCCGGCGTCGAGCTGCGTTTGTTCCCCTGACTTCGGATCGGTCAGGCTCTTCACTTTCTGGAGGATCCGGTTCATCCGGTGCTCCATGGCTCCCTGCTCCGTCGCCTCGTCCTCCAGCTCCCTCTGCAGATCTTTGGCCGCCCTCCACAGCCGGTCGGCCCTGGCACTCAGTATCTGCAGGTCCTTCCTCACCTCGACAACACAACATCATGCACTACTTTTCACTCTGTTTTCTCCCCTGAGCATTTCTCAAACCAACAGAGAATTATAGAGGAGCCAACACTTTACTGTTGAAACCACGAGGTAATGAACTGAATATCTTTAGAGAAAAAAGGTTATATTCTTCCTCACCTGCCTGCGGGTCCGTCCTGCCTGTAAACTCTGCTTACGAAGGTTCTCCAGACTCTTTGTTGCCCCGTCCAGCTCCGCTACCACCTGCTCTCCCCGCTGCTCCAGCTGCTCAGCGTTTTCCTCCACACCCTGCAGCAGGTGAGCCAGTCCCAGGGCGAGCATCCTCAGCTGGGACGCGGGGACTTCACCTGCCTCCTGTGATGAGGAGGATGGAGGCGCACGTTGGGCCTGACAGAGTCCCACCAACAAAACAGACAGCTGCAGCACTCGGCTCACCCACATACTCCAGGGGTTCATCAGGTGGAGCCTCTACGTCCTTATCTGCAGGTCTAAAAATCTAGATGCTAAATCTTGAGAGCCTAGAACCAGATCTGCGGCTCCAGGAGAAGAAGTGTCTCTAGTGTCCTGATGAGCCTCAGATGTTCCCCGAGGAGGTCTGGAGCTCGAGAGTGATGAAGGATGTAGGAATGAGGAGAGGGAGGGAGCCAGACAGAGAGAGAAGGGGGGAGTTGCTTCTCTCTGACGCGTATACTGACGTTATAATAGGAACATTTGACTGTGAATATTCTATTTCTAATGAATGAACTGGAAGGATTCCTGTAGGACGAGTTAACGAGACTCTCTGTTGCCCATACATACTTATAAAGTGCATAATGTGACGCTGCAGGTTTACTGTCGTCCACACTGCTGAACTTTGGACACGTTCCTCCTCGGGAAGATGAGCCTGTGTGGAAGTGATGGCGTTATAGTACAGCAAGAGAGTCATCTGCTGGCTGTGTGAGGAGCTGGAGCACGCTTATATATAAGGGTATCAAGTGTACTCTTAAGCCTCGAAAAATGGATTTGCTATGTTGGTATAAGAGTGAGATGGAGGAACAGAGCGGTGAGACGTGTGTGTGGCGATCAAAGCGCCGTCACATGACCTCACGATGCCTGCGGACAGAGGCTGCTGGTGTCCTGTGTTCAGAGCGGGCGGAGAGGAGGAAACATAAACAGCGATGAATCATTCATCTCAGTCCAGAGTTCCAGTTAATCTATTCATTTATCAGAAGGTCACACAAATACGTCACAAAGTTAGGCCTGTGTTCTCACATTATGCATCTTTTGTTGTTTCGTTTTGTGATGTTCGGGCGGAACATCTTGATAAAGCTGTGTGTTGTAATGTCGTAAATGACTGTTTTAATCTTTGTTTGAAGATGAAGATCTCGGCGTCTTCGTTTCTCCTCTGCCGAGTGTGTCGCTCGGCCATGCACTTTGTGTGTCAAAGTTCAATCAGATGAATTCATGGGTCAATTCACGACCAGAAGGGAATGTGTGTCGCACTGTTCCACATGGAGACGAATGGGGAAAGGATTTCAGTCAGACTGAGAAGGAGAGAGGCCGGGCGCTGGTCTCTGGAGTTACGGAGAGTTCCCCCCCTGATTTCCTACATTTTAAATGATCTTCGTTGCATTTCCCAGGGTTATATTTCACGTCATTCATATTTTTAATAATCTGCACATACTCCTTAGCTTGGCTGCAGAAGGTTGCAGTCAATGGCACCCCCTCTTGGAAACCTTACGGAATAATTTCAGCACAAGTTATGATTCTAATTTAAAACCGGGACATGCCTTTGATCTAATACAAGCCCTCGTTTATTGCTTAATACCACAAACTCACTATATTTTGTGCAAAATATTCTGTCTTTATCAAGTTTTTTTATTGCACAATTTTTAACTCCCATTTTATTGGAGTAATGTTTTGTAAATAAAGTGTAATTTTCAGATACATTTGTCACATCGCTATGACCTCCATATATAACATCGAGCACGAGTTTAACAGCACAACTAGTAAATAAACACTCTTTTTATTGGGGACCCACTCAAATGACCATCTGTGGGCCCCGGAGACTCACTACAGTGAAAACCTATCAACATTATTCATATATTATCACTCTGGGGATGCAGGGAAGTGTATGATGTGTATTAGAACAACAACTTTGACCTATAAATGGTTTATTATTGGTGGCATGTGCTGTGGCGATCCCAGGAATTTAAACCTGTTCTTCCACCAACTCCACCTTTCACAAAGCCCCCACCAAGTCAAGCATGATTTGATTGACTCCCAGGGGTTTGCGGGTCAGAGGTACGGTGACCGAACAGCTGGCGGGGGTCACATGCCGAGATCACGCTCGGTATGACCCGCCTCTGTGGATCAAACATGTAAAAACTGAAACCCCAGCGAGCAGGATCGAGCGTGTTGTTGTAGTGTGAGTCTCTTTAAGTCACACGAAACACTCGCCACGCTGCAGGATCCTGTGGTAGCTTCGCATGAGCCCGAGCACGTTTAGGTTGAGCGAACACGATTGAGCAATAATTTGTCATTTATATGACATGAGACACTGGGATGATTGACAGATTTAAGAGGCAGCGATGGAGTGAAGCCACACGACCATAAATCATAACTTATTAGTTGAGGATCATTTATTCTCTGCTGGCAGCGTATTTCAATTTTTCTTTTTTTTTCTGTGCACTTATACCTTCAGATGAAAGTTACAAACATGAATCTGAACATTACCCTGCAGAGCTGATTATGTCAACAAAAAAAAAAGATGTGATATTCAGCTTCAGGCTCAAACTGATAGCATGATAAGAACAAAGAGTTCAGTCGCGGCAGGATCGTGTTCTCACATGCAACCTGCACTGCACCCGCCAACATGGGGCCGTGTATAGTAGTCTCTGCAGGGATTAGTAAAGGTCAGGTGTGTGCATCCATCACCATAACATATGTAATATAAATATAAGACATAGAGACACGCTGTAAATGAACATAGGTTATTTATAGTGATGGTGCATCGCTCCAGGTGCGTTGTCTTTAAAGCTGCTATAATCCTCCTTTTGTATTAACGATGGATCCAATGATTACTCGTAAGTGAAAACGGGTCGTTTGTAGAGAATGAACCCACAAAGAATGATCACCTGTCTGCATTTAAGGGTCTTATCACACTAGGAACAACTGTGTGGAAGTGGCACAAGTCAATAACTTCCTCAATTGCACACAAAAGTTCTTACGCTAGATTTTTCGCCTTTGTCGAAAAAGAGTAGTTGCGCTAATTGGGACCTCAAAACGCCTTTGCATAATAGCTTCTGACATAGTGAACGTTTAACTGACCGATCAGCTGTTTCTCTTGCTTTGTGCATTAGAATCATGGCATTCATTTGTCTTTGTCTCCGGACAGCATGAAACATACTAGATTACAATAAATGAAATGATAACTTTCCCAATCACGACCTCTACTTCTTCTCCTCTGTGTAGCCAACGTCAGACAAACCTACGCTTTGGGTAGAATAGTCTACTCGCACTAAACCAGTGGATGATTTCCGGCACTAACTCTCCCACCCTCCTTAAAATAGTAGACGAGGAAACAACAAACAACAACACGCAACAACAGATGGAGGCAGAAATGATTTTCTCATTATGTCCAATCAGTGGCCGTTTAAGCTCTCACACCTGCCATGAGACTTGCCCACCCAGCGGAGCGAGGGGGGGGGGAGAGGGGGCGGGGGGGTGATTATCATTAGTTACTATCAGAGGAGCACACTGTCATTTTATTTCAGAGCCAGACTTCCTCGGGCCTCTCCGGAGTTCCTGATATAGGCGTAGCAGTTAATGAGGGAAATACCCAAAGTTAAACCGAGCATGGGAGCCAGAGAGGGGGGAGTGGGGGGGAGGGAGGAGCGGAGAGGCTAGAACGTGAGAGAAAAAGTAGCAGGAGAAGGGAGAGAGAGAGGGAGAGAGAGGGAGGAGGGCAGAGGACGGAGTGGTGTCTCTGCTGTGGCTGTGTGGGTCTCTGGCATGATGATTTGGGACAGAAAATGAAAATCACATTGCCAGGGATTACAACACAGCTATGGTGTCCTCTACTGCTGCAGGAGGAGGAGGAGGAGGAGGAGGAGGAGGATACCTGATCTTTGATACAAGGAGTGTCACTCTTTCTTCCACACGTCCAGGAGACGAGTGCTTCCAGCCGCCTGTCTGTGGATCCCTCTGAAAGAACAAGCTTTGAGGGCGAGATCAGTGGATTAGTGTGTTTGTGTGGTGTCGTGCGTATCCGGGCTTCTGATCAGGCGCAGAGCTTAGTCGACTGCTGAACAGGGAGTCTTAGCAATTTTGTTCACAGTGGCTAAGTTCTTCACTTGTGCAGAGATGAAGGTGAAAGATCAGGAGTTGATTACTCGCTGACGATGTGTTTAATGTCGTCCGTGAAGGAAAATCCAGCGTATTCAGGATGATCTCGAAGCGTCTCACGGAGAAAACTAAAGAACGTCTGAAGAGTTTGTGCTCAAACTTTAAAAAGTAAGATTTTTTTTTACATTTTATTTACTTTAGCGTATAGACATTTAAAACCAGTTTGTGTTCGCACTCTTTCTGTCACTGATGGATAATGTTGACCACAATATATTATGTTTTTTTTCAAAAAAAAAGACCAAAACCAGCAATTAATTGATCGACTAACAAACGTGTGTGTATCTTCTTCCTCTTTGCCATAGAGCTCCATACATCCTCATTCTTTACCATGGACACACACACTATGTAGTTTTCTTTGACTCCCACATATTCAAATGTGTATTAATCTGTGGCTGAAAATAGTCCCCAACAAATGCACAATTTCCTGCTGTTAAAGCAGATTACTGGGCCATTTTGAAAAAGCAAAGAGTGTATTTGTGAGTGTGACAGACAGGGTGGGGAGGTCATGAGAAGTGGACTAACACATTGGTGGTTTGGCTCTTTTCTTGGGATTTGGTGACAATAATAATAATATAGAATAAAAGCAGCCAGCGAGTCGTCCTCACTGCAGTATAACTCCCTCTCTACGCCACAACAGCCGTGATGTGAGGTTAGACTGTACACAAGAAGCGTCACGTGGTTTCTGGAGCTCAGTTTTGAAGCTTCGAGTTTGGCATCTTGGATTTTTTGGAACCAGAAGTGACACAAGAAGGTGGAGCTAAATACAAGCAAACGCTGGGAAAGACATTTTTATTTAATTAACTTTCAAAGTTAAGGTCAAAGTTCTAAGTTGATTCCCAACTTGCCGTATAATATTTATCCAGACACTTAAATCAATGTTCTGATTGCTCAGAATTTACAGTTGACACAGTAAATATATTTACTGTCACAAAACAACAATTAACTAACAGCACGACTCGTTTCCAGACAGTCGTGACATCTTAACTCTTAACGCCTCTCAAAATAATAATAAAAAATGTTGTTAAATGTTTACATAATGCCACTGTTGTTTTTATGAACGACAACAACGAATGGAATTATTTTATGTTTACTAAACGGGGGATTGCACAACATTGTTGGTGCAGAAAACCAGGAAAATAGCATGTATGAGAAAATTGCTCAATCTGGTAGAAAACAGTAAAAAGGACAACTTTGAAGCCAGGGCTCTGCATTGAAAGAATAGTGTAATAGAATTTATGATTTTATGTTGTAATGGCCGTGGGATCAAAAATTGTGTCTTTGATGGGTTTCAATGGGGACATTTTTGTCCTTAAGGGTCCGAGTGTCTGTATTTTGGATGCACAATTTTATTATTATAGAATTATTATAGGAGCCGAGGTTGAACTTCCAAAATTTGATAAAATAAAAAAAAATTCACACCCTCGATAAATTCTATGCCATATGCATTAAAACAGTCAACATGATCTGAAAAAATGAAAGTATTGACAATTCCAGGATCAATATCTCTTGTATGGAATCACTTTTATATAATTAGTGTTGAAGAACATCTCGTGTCACATTAATTTAAATAAACTGGGACAACAGTAGGTAGGTGTGGACTATGGGAACTATGGGGGACAGAATATATTGTGCGATAGAGTATCTTCAAGCACCAAAAACAAGAGATAAGATAAGTATCTGTGCAGCGCATTTCAGAAGCGTTTTCGGATAAACTTTGGGATTGTTGTTGTCACATCTCAGCCATGACGGCTCTTTCTCCATCTGCCTCTATCGGCCACATGTGGCTTTTATTGTCCCGGAGAAGGAGAGAAGTTGCATGCTTATCAGATGTTTACCAGAGGTTTTGTAACATCTCTCCCTTTGATGTGCAGAATGACGGACGATTTTGAAATGTTGCCAGTCGAACTGTAAAGGAGGTTTTTCTCTTTAACAATTAGAAGATGGCATTCAACGTGTGTTTACTTTCCCCAGGACTGATGCTCACGGATAAGATAATAGCGTCATATCAAATTAGAAAACATAAATGTTCGATGTTTAGTTGCCTGTGAGCAATGACTGTGTTTTGCATGGAAATTAAATTCCTGCCATGTCTATTTTAATGTGCAGAATGTGACACTTCTCTCATAGGCTTTGAATGGAGCCACCAGAGGGGCCACATGTGGACCGTGACATAGATCCAAGGAAACATCTGGCCTTCCTCTTGTGCCTCCTGATCTGACAGCAGTTCTGTTTAAGACACTGGCTCAGTTCAGCAGGAACAGGAGTCAAGTCAAAACGCAACGTGTGTGTTGACATCTCGGGGCAGAAAGTGCAGGGGACACATGGCACGAGCCTGTGTGTGTGTAGCATCATGGAGCTGCCGACGTGAAGGGAAGGTAACAGAGGAATCTTCAGGAGAATAGACTGAATGTGTGTGTACGTGGACTATTATGTAAGATGCTGTCCAGACAATACATTATTATATATGATAGATTAATATAGCATAAGATTGTGCGCCTGCAAGTGGTTTTATTCAAATGTTTTTTATTTTTTTATTTATTGAACACAAATGAAAGAACATATCAGATCTCACAGATATAAACGTTATCAAAATAAATTAAAGAAATAAAATAAAATAATGGGAATTTATGTAAAAGAAATGTATATATATATATATATATATATATATATATATATATACATTTCTTAAATCACTCGCAAAAAAGAGAAGCAAGGTCTTCAAAAATAAAGGGCATAAATACAAACAATAAAAACATTTTTATATTTTCCCACAAACTTCCTTGCTATTTTTTTACTGGATTAGATTTTTTTAAGTGATGAGAAAAAATATTTATAAATATAGTTTCTAAACCAAACATAGGAGGGCTTACTATTCTCCACTTGTTCCAATGAATATGATATTTACCAATAGAAATGATCATATCAATCATGTCAGAAATATATGCGTTTAAATGATCCATATAAAAAAAAATTACAAATTACAAAAAACAATATTATATTTTTTTCTCATTTGATTTACACAAATAAATAAAGCTTAACGTTTCTATAAATGTGACCACATTATATATAGAATGTATTATTGTGTGTGCAAACTTTGACCTATAATCAGTAATATTTGACCTACATGTGAGGGACATGTAGGTCATAATAGCTGTATATTTTTTTATGAATGAAAAGAAAATGACTCAGTGATGATGTTGTACCAGTTCCTCTCCACGGGAGGGCGGAAGTGTGTGTAGTCTGCAGTGAATCACACGAAGAAGAGCAGGAACGCGGAACATCAACAACACAGTTTGGTAAACTTTGCTCACACATTCAGGGGAGAAAAGAAAGATCGCCATGTTTGTTGTTTACTAAGTAAAACACAGTTACACCGTCACGTTACTCACAAACATGGAGACTTTCGACACGCAGATCTCTATTTTAATGGACACCGCGGTGGGAGAGGCAGTGACGGAGCTCGGCAGACTTCTGGAGCAGTGCTCGTCCGACCTGGCCGCTCAGCGCGCGTCTTCTCCGGCTCCAGTGACGGCGATGAGGAGCGAAGAAGAGGAGCGCGTGGTGACTCCACCGGAAGCCAGACGCCTGTTTAATACAGCTGTAACGGTCGGTAACACAGACACGCGCAGATTGTTCTAGAATGTTCTAGAATGTTCCGTGACAATGCGCAGCCGCTAGCTAGCTAGCGCCGAAAACTACAGAATGGACTTTAGGCTAAGCGTAAGGTGTTTGATGCCTGACGTCACTAAGAACTCCACTACCCATGAGCCTTATCGGTTGTTGATATGAATTGGACCAATCAGAAC
>CALSBV010010773.1:513521-529761 GCA_943590825.1 Bovichtus diacanthus
TCTATCTATCTATCTATCTATCTATCTATCTATCTATCTATCTATCTGATTGTAGGGTGGTTAAAAAAAAAAAGAAAAAAAAAAAAGGGCTATAAATACTTTTACCCCGTTGTTAAAGTTTTATTCTCAGGGAAAAAGGTGAATGGTGCAAATAGTCCAACTTCTCTTAAAAAGTATTAAAGTACTTTTTGTCTGGGTATTTCATGTGTCAGCAGATGGCGGCCCCGAGGGAGCGCAGTGTGGCCCTCTGAGCGACCTGTAGCATTCTCTAACAGCTTCATTTAGTTCCAGGCATGGTGTCTGGCTGGGTGCCGTAACCTGGTTGGACCCTTTAGGGCTGCCAAGCACCACAGCACCAGCCTTATTATTCCCCTCTTGCTCTGACTGTGTAATTTGATCATGTTATTCATAACATTTCAGCTGACGCCTCTCCCTAGAGTTAGCGTGACATTGCTATTTGCAGAGGATAAATGCATTATAAGATGGCCCAGTGCTAGGAAATTGAGCATTAATATTTGCTCTTCATGTGATGTATATAAACAGACAGATTTGCAGGCTCTTGGCCCCACCATTGACAACACACGAGGGAAGGTGGCTGAATAGTTGGGGGCTGATTTGAGAGACGGGTGATAGGATAATAATAATAACAATTCATGTTTGTGTTTTTATCTGCTGGGAAGGCAGCCCGCTGTTTCCCGTCTCGGCAGTTTGCTTCTAGGTGAGCTGGTTGGCAGCTATCAGCGGGGTCCCAGTGGCACATCAGTCGTCACATTGGGCTAATTTCACTCAGAAAGCATGTAGATGCAGCCGGAGAGGGGGGAATGCAGATGAAAGCAAGTTGCAGGAGGACAGACCACTGGGACCGTCGCTAGAATCCAGTCAGGCCTGGTTAAATCGATGCAGCCATTTTCTCTCAGAACACCAAAAACTGCGAGGCGCTGAAAGCATTTTCCTTTTTTTTTCTAAGGGGAGAATCCATCTTTCAAGGCTTCCAATCTCTGTGTGAATCCATTCAAATGCAACAATAAAAGCCAAAATACATCCCCCCATACACAACAGCCCTCCCTCGGGCCTGTGAGGAATACACATTTTTTTCAGTCCTTGGGGCCCACACGCCACTGTTGTTCCACTGGGATCTACATTTTCTATCTAGCATCGCCTCCCGAAATGGAGTCGCTCAAAAAAAGCCACAGCGTCGAGTTGGCCTTGCAGTGCAAATAACACTGTTTGACACGGAGGTCTGTGCTGGAGGGATGCAAGTTTAAAGTGTGTTGGACTGCACAATAGCTTCGAGGCTAACACTAGCCGGGACTAACCCTTCATCTCTAAACATGAAGGGAGGAAATGAACAGGTGTTGTTGTTGTGCTGTCAACAGGGATCCAACTTAGCATTTTGTGGATTTATTGAGAGAGCTAAGAGTTGACTTTGACTTTTTTTGACACATTTGCATTAGAGCTAATACATAGCGCACATTAATGGATTAAGTTAAGTGCAAAACATGCCCTTAAATCCCTGGTTCAAGCCTCTCACGTGAACATTTGTTATTTTTCTTTGTCAAATATGATGGTGAACTGAATTTCGTTGACTTTTTGCACTGCTGGCCTTATAAAACTAGCAATTTGAATACATCCCCATAAGCTGCGGGTTAGCTGTTAGTTTACAAGACAACATAATTAATGGAATCGAGAGAATGAGCAGCGCATTCATCAACAATGAAACTCATCTTTGACTTTTGAACGCCCATGGCTGTTCTGAATATTGCTGGTTTGACTGTTTCTCAGAGATTAAAAGTCACAGAAAGAGTTAGATTAATATCCTGTGCAGATCCTCACCCGCTGTGCTGACACTCATACTTGCTTTAACCCTGTGTTTATTTCGTTTAAAGAACCTGAAGATGTGATTATGTGATACTCAGATGCATTGCCATGTAAAATATGATTAGTGCACTCCCGTCACGTCGTACCAAACCTTAGGGTCTGCACAAAAAGTGTTCGGGTTGTGTGGGTGGGATTGTACTGTTTCTTCTGGCAGTGTAGGGGGGTCTGACTTCATTTAGGGAGAGCAGGGTAGGGTCTTTATTCTGGGCGAAAATCAGGGCAACTTTATGAAACATTGTGCCACTGTTTTTCAGGGTTTTATCAGTGTGTGAATTAGTGGTCTACATTAGGAATTCCATTCAGATTTTAAGGTTTCAATTGGTGTTGACGATTACACAAGTTGCACCACTGACGTATTGTTTTGACATCAGGGATCAGGGAAGGTGTAGTAGAGGAGTCAAAGAAAACATTCATAACCCTGAGGAGGGCCTTACTTTAAGTTGTACAAAATAAGATTTGTACAGTCCTTTACTCCTTATTATATATACCGTATTTTCCGCACTATAGGGCGCACTGGATTATAAGGCGCACTGTCAATGAATAGTCTATTTTCGATCTTTTTTCATATATAAGGCGCACCGGACTATAAGGCGCATTAAGCGAAACAAAACAGTCAGATAAGTCAAACTTTATTAAACGTGTTCACAAAAACTCTCAACATTGTTCAAACGTTAATGAGCGTATTCACAATAACTCCCAACCTTGTTCAGTTGTAACACGTAAAATACAACACAATACACTCACTTGCAGCTGCTCTATTCCCATGTTCTACTGCGTGACTGATAGCCTTGAGTTTGAAGTCCGCGTCGTAAGCGCGTCTCTTGACAGGCGCCATTTTGGGGTCCTTATCCACACACACACGCTGTAATATTATGGTGAAGCACAGTATGTATCACTCCGCGACGCTCCTGACCACGGTAGCCGTAATGCTGCAAGCGGTGCAGCTTTGTAGTTTACCAAAGTCGTACTAAAACATTTTGACAGAGCGCCGTGAGCGCCGTGTACCACACAAAATCGCTTCGAGGTCAGTAAGCACAACCAGAATTAATCCATATATAAGGCGCTCCGGATTATAAGGCGCACTGTCGTTTTTTGAGAAAATTAAAGGCTTTTAAGTGCGCCTTATAGTCCGGAAAATACGGTATATATATATATATATATATATATATATCCTTTCTTTAAGCAGGTAAAAGCCTCATTGAGATTAAAATCTCTTTTTCCACAGTGACCTGGTCGAGAGCGCAGCATGAACATTGTTTCACAGAAAACAAAACAAACAGACACACTGTCACACACTACAGAATGAATGAGCATAATATCCAGTTAATATGCAATATTAAACAGTTAAAATGCGTAAAACAGGCACAATGTATATCAATCACATCCACCAGGAGACCTGTTTTCTCCATCCTTTGAAATGGACTTAAATTATTGGCACAGTTATTAACTCACAGTTTCAGCTCTTTCTGCACATTATTGTAACATAGTCCCATCAGAGTTTGATATTGTGTTCAGAGACATTAGTTCAGCGAAGGTAAAACAGGTCAGTCACAAAACCCATGACAGAGAGTTTGATTGTCAAAGTGTTGGGAGGATGGTTGTTCTTCTTGCTAGGAACCAAGTTGCCTGTAACACAATAACAATACATCTAGAACTGGATATATATTTGGAAGTTGAAACAAAGGTGAGCACAGCAGAGATGTCTACTTCTATCATCTATTTCACTGAAAAAGGACTTTTTATGCAGCATCCCCACGTCAAAACATGCTCTCGTAAAGAAAGACATTTATCTTTGCAGTTCACTTGTCTGTGGTGTCTTGTGAGCAAACATTTTAACAAGGATGCCATTATTACCTCAGCTATGTTCGGCTCAGTTTGTTTGACTGTCAGCGGAATTACAGAAAAAACTTCAGCCCGATTCTTATGAAACTTTGGTCGAGGTTGTAGCATGAGCCAACGAAGAACCCATTATATTTTGGGATATTTTCCAAACGCAAATTAAGATTCACTTTCGTTAACGTTGCAAGATATAGGGCATTTATGCTGCGTTCATGTGGTGTCGGATAATCGGAAAATATTTGTTCCTGAATATTCACGTGAACACGGCCTCAAGTTAGGAAAAAAAAACTTGGAAACATATCAACGTGTGGTTTCAACACTCTGAGCGATAATATAGAGACAGAACTTCTTCGTACATGTTGTTTCAACATTACAACTGAAAGCTCATGAATACGCCGAAAGTCAGAAGGCGGCTACCCACCTCGGGAAAAGTTTCCATCCGAGGAGCACGTGAATGCACCATTGGCCTTGGGTGGAGGCCGGTTCTCTGTGAAGTGCCATCTAGTAGTTGCAATAAATCAATGTGACTTTTGACTTCTAAACAAATGTCTTCAGATAACACGACTGCGGTGAAAAGTAGGCTCATCGCAGCCTCTGGCGGACAAGAACGTTGCTATTGTGAGAAGATCGAAAGAACAATATGATGACGAAAATGTTTTTATTGGTCTAAAAATGTTTTCTCCCTCCTTCAATTCTGGCTGGGGACTTTAGATAGCTGTCATCTCTCTTGTCCCTGTCACTCTCTACCGCTTGAGTAATAAAGGCAAAACTGTCAGAAAAACAATCTAAAAAAAGAGTGGAGTGTTTTGGGGCTTTTTGCTTGATTGACAGGTGTTATAAGCTTAAACCCTCAGCCATGGTGGTTGCCACAGCTCCATCCATCCATTTTCTGCTCTTTATCTAGGTACGGTGGTAGAAGTCTAAACAAAACAGCCCAGTCCTCCTCCAGCTCCCCCAAATGTATAATAGCATCAGCATTTTCTTGGGCCTGGTAGGCCTCCAGAGGGATGAATCCTAATTAGATGCCCGAACCACCTCAACAGTCTCCTTTAAACTTGAGGGAGCAAGCAGCAGTTCTAGTCCGAGCGCCAGACCCGGTCCCTGAGGGTGAGCCCAGATGCCCTGCGAAGGAAACTCATTTCAGTCGCATGTATCCTCAATGTTTTGTTCATTACCCAAAGGTAAGAGAACGTACATCTACTGGTAAACGGAGACCTTTGTGCTTAGTTCCCTCTTCAGCACAACGGTACAACGCCCACATCACTACTCATGAACAAGACCCCTAGATACGTGAAGGGATTCACTTGGGGAACCAACAGCTCAATTGTATCGCACAAATGTGGATTCTCAGACTCCAAACAACTGACCAGTATCAAGCATCAATCAGTCTTTTAACATTGGATGAGCCCATTGGGTTTTCTCAGGCTCGCGATGGAAAAAAACCCACTGTCAGTTATCATACGCTTGTTTTGTTCTTTAAGGTGCTTTCATACCTAACTTGTTTCGTTTTGGTCTAAACTAAACAAAATCTGCTGATTTCAAACTGTTCAGGTTCGATCTGTATAAGTAACTTTGCAATGTATGCAAATCATTTAGTAGCAACATGCATGTGGGTCACAAATTAGTGCCAGAATGTTCCTTGATCAGTCACTCAAAAGCAGCAGCCCACTTAAGTCCATTTAAAAGTGCGTGACAAATGTCATAATGTTGTAAGATTCACCCTTTTTGTCCTCTATCTACCCAACTGCCATTGATCGTAATGGCGTCTAATTGTAGTCTAATAATACTAATAATATTTATAGTCAGTTATATCTTTGTGAGATCTTTATGACACCAGGGAACATAAATGTACGCATGAGTTGCATTTAAGTGCTGTATGACAAACCTCGGGGTCTGAAAAATTATACCAATACGGAAGTGCGACATTGGGTTGTACAGAAGTCTATGAAATTTTCTTACGTTTTCTCACGAGATGTATGCCGTAAGTAAACATTTTCCCAACGAGTTTAACGAGTTCAATTGCTAGTTTCAAGTCTTTTTCAATACAGCATGATGTTCATTTCATAAGTGATGGTCCCATTTAGAGTAAAATAAGGACGACGATTGTGATTGACGAGTCGCTACCACAGCGCAATTCGGGTTTGCTTTCCGTGTTTTCTCGTGTCACTTCTGGTTCCAAAAAAACAAGATAGCGGCAGCCAAAAACCAAGACGGCGATGGCCAAAATACCAAAGTCGAGGGGGACGTCCCGATGACTGCGTCCACTTCTTTTATCCAGTCTATTTTACCTGCTGACGGTCACCTGAATTGTATTTCCCCCTGTGGGTGCTCATGACAGGCTGATGATGTTGCCAAAGCTGTCCAGTCCATGAGTTATCTCTCAATATGACATTATGATTACAGCTTGCGGCTTGTTTGTAAAAAGCGATGTGAACCAGACCAGAGGTAAAAGGCAATCCAGACCAAAGGAACTGAACTACAGGTGTGAAAGCAACCTCAAATACACGCGTTCTCTGAAGATCACATGCCACACCTTGGAGTGCTGAGGCTCAAGACACACACAGTAATTATTGTCCATCAGCAGGAGGTGATATGTCCGCTATTGCTTAAGGAAAGAGGGCAGAAGGGGGATGAGAAATGAGGACATAAGAAGCAGGAAGAAAGAAAGGAGGAGAAACAGATATTGAATGTTTGAAAGAGCCAGACAGCGGGACAAGAAAGAAGACAGTCGGGGGTTGATGAGAGGCTGCCACCGTGTAGGAGGGAAAATAACGAGGCAGGGCGGAAAGACGAATAGAGGCATGGGCACAGGAAACCAAAGGGGAGAAGAAAACACATTAAGGGATAAATTACGGAGATGGAGGGATGGAAGCCAGAGCAGGAAGAGTCAAGCAGAGAGCATAATTTGGGAGGCAGAAATGGACCACGGAACACCGTGGAGCTTAAATCCCCCGTTTTACACCACAGTGAGCCGTCATAGGGCTAACACATGTACAGCTAGTGTCCAATTTTGTTTTAGTCCGGGGTGGTAAAAACACGTGGAGCCGGCCCAAACACGGAAAGTCAAAGTAAGTGAATGACAAGACATGCATCTTGTCACATCGTGCGGATGGAGACGGTAATCTAGAGCGGTCCAATGGTAGTTTGCACTTCCTGACTGTCCCCGCGAGGCTGCAAAATGACCCTAAATTACAGTGAGCTGACCAGCAGGCCTTGAAGCAATTGCCACATGGTAATGCTTTCAACAGCACTTCTTTATTAAATAGAACGCTAATGTAACAACACATTGGCTTTTGCCATTAGGCCAGTGAGGCAGCACTGCCTTTCGCTATCAATGCTAATGGCTCTGTTGCTCATTGGTTTGACAGATCTGCCCATAAATACGGTGTGAGGTCTAGAGCTCCATGTTGCTCTCATTACATCGCCGGGGTCTTCAGAGTTGTGTAGGATCTAATGGGTCGAAGTGAAGTGTTGTTTTAGTGTTGTTACTGTATCAGACACCAGCTGCACGTCTAACAATCCCCTTAATACGCCCCACTTGCCTTCTGGCCTTGTTGTTTGGTTGAGTCTCCGTAAACAAGCAGAAGTGGAGTCGGGGAGGTGATAGTCTGCTGCAGATGTGAGGCTTGGCCTTTGCGGTGATGGCTGGGAATTCTCCAGATTACAGATGTCTCCACAACAGGATTCATGCCGGTGATGAGTGGTGTTCACATTCTCCTGCAGAGCTCCGGGGACACCCTGGCGGCCTCTTATTTATAAAGGGCATCGGCGTCAAACAAAAGACACTGAACCCGCACCACAATCACAAAAGTGAACCACAATGGAAATAAATGATATTTTCACGATATTGTGTTGTCTCCGACATTTTCAATGAATATTTATATGTGGCAGTGTATATTTTTGTTTGATATGTCACATTTATCAAATCAGAGCTGGTAAATTACAGAGGGAGCACTACAGACTCAACCAAAAACAAGCATGCATGTATTAAAGATTCTTTAAATGTATTGCATAATCTGTATTAAAAGAGTGACCATAAAATGTTTTGCAGGTATTTCACCATAAAGTAAAGTATTGGACATATTATGAAGTTATTAGGATATGTCATCTGGGGACCACGCATGTCTTTACAAAACATTTCATCTCAATCTCAAAGTGTGTTGATTTTGTTGGGATCATTGCAGTATGGATATTGAGCTATTGGACTCAATTTCCCATGATCCTTTGTGTCTAGACCCTCCCTCACTTCCTGCACCACGTACTGTAGTTGTAAAAACTCTCTTTTAAGGTTGTTTTGAGGTAATGCACCTACTTCATTGTAGTGCCAGTTATTATAAACCCCTATTTATGATTTTATGCATATTAATAGTTTTATTAATATTAGTTATCATTAATATTTGTTTCCCTACGTCCATTTGCTAAAGGGGGGAAAGTTTAAGAACCTGAACAACTGATATTTTGGACCTTTTGTGGTTCAGCGGTTAAACTTTCGACCCGAAGAATTATTTGCATTTTTGTAGATTCTGGACTTTTCAAGGAGCGTGACGGAGTAGATGTCATTTTGAGAATTCTTTATGAAGAAACTGAACTTTTTTGTGGAAAAAGACACATTATTATTTCCGGCAGCTTCATTTCATACGTCTTTTAAAACATGCGTGGAAGCGATCTTTAAGTATTTGACTCACAAGTATTGCTTTAGTTTGTGTCACGTATTGCATTCATGAGTTTTGTGTTTTTAATGTACTTACCTATTGACTTTATTCCATTGCAAATTAACTTGGGCTATAAATCCTGTGGCGTGAGACATTGGTTTACGCTACACACACCTGTCCCTTTACACACACACATGAATTTAATAAGTACATGAGAGATGCAGAGAAGTCAAAGACATGAGCAGGTGATCAGGAATCTGGATAATGCTACAAACCTCAATACTATAATTGAGATTCTGCACGTACGTCTCACTTGCAAAGGCAGGTGTGGTATCCAGCAAGCAGCACCCTCAGCATCCCAGTGTTCCAATAATTGCTCCTACACAAGGCATTACAGCACTTATTTGCAAAACTTTTCCAGATTACAACCTTTATTTGTGTTTCTTAGCATTTCTAAGGCCATATTTAAAACATGCAACAGGTTCTACAGGTTCTCCTGGACGTATTTCTTGCCTAAAGCAGTTAAAAATGTGAAATTTTTTACACATACACTTGTGAGATGCCACTCCAGTGATGGCGACTTCCTTCTTCCTCTATCCAGCCGTGTAACGCTGTCAACTGAAGTTACAACAATTAGTCAACTAATTAATTGACTATTTTAATAATAGATTAATCTTTAAAATTAAATCATTGGCAGGAAGTGCTCTTAAATATGGAGATTTCCTGCTTTTATCTGCTTTATATTATTTATATTAAAGTGAATATCTTTGGGTTTTGGATCGACAGAACTTCACCTTGGATTTGGAGAAACAGGGACGGCCAGATAATATATATATATATATATATATATAAAATCGATAATGAAAACAACCTTTGCCATCCAGCTCCATGCACTCAATTCCTGATTGGACGAACTTCAAACTTAAGTCATGCTTATTTTTAAAACCATCCCCTTCTACACAGTCTGCCCTGATCACAGTGGCAGGAAATGATCTCGCTTTCTTACTCTCCCAGTTTCCCCCTTGGCAACATTAAAGTTTCATCACATGTAATAAGTAGTGATTTCAAAGGCTAATGTCGTGTACGGTAAAAGAAAAGAGAAAGGTGAAGGCTTCGTGCCGGAACATCTTATCCTTCAGTTCCTCGCCTGGCACTGTTGCATTAAGTCTGCCTGCAGCAGAAACAACAGCAGCAACTGAGGAAACTCATTGATCAGCAGCCAGAAGTTACAGACGTCCATGCGTCATGCTGGGTAGTCTGTAACTGGGCAACAACTGATCTGCGATTTGAAACCAAAACTTCAGTAGCTGCGAATGCCTCGTTCAGGATCGAGGTATGACAGGCAATTCAAGGGCAAAGGCTCTGATTGATAGGATCCCGTCTTCCCTTTGACACATTATCAATCTTATATCAAACCAAATTGCCCTCTTCTCAATCTCCATTGAACCATGTATGTCTATCACCCACTCTATCTGGAACACATGTTGACTGTTAAATTGATCTTTGGAGGCATCACCCAGATTTTCTCTGGGGCTTTTTTTTTTTTTTCTTCTTCCTGTAGGCTGTCTACGCAAAACGCTGACGGTGTGAGCAAGAGAAGAGGAGCCACACCAAGCACGCTGACCCCGGGTGAGCAACCCGGCGGATAGCTGCAAACTTGTGTCCCGTACAAGTACCTGTGTGTAGTGCACACACTGCAAAACGACATTTCTGGTAAACGAGGGGAATCTGCGAGGAGAATCCAGGACCATCATGCAATGCAACATGGTCCCAGATAACCTGGATAACCATCTCGCTTTAGAATGTGTTACTGGCAGGATATTGAAACTATAATCTCTTCAGATGATAGTCTTGTTTCCACCTTGAAAGAACATTGCCTAAGAGTCTACAGCCAACATCCTCTGTTAGGCTGTACACAATGGTGCTTTGAGGTAAGCACTAGAATATAACTACAGCTAAGAATAGTGGGAATGTCGCTGGTTTTGCAGATATATGACCATAAACTAAAGCATTGTTAACACATTCTTAAATTTACAAATTCTGGGGGTTGCCCTGGTTAGGTTTGGCCTCTCGATTTAGGCTGAATTGTGAAATTGGCTTTTGAAAAAACACACCAAATGCACCAACTTCACCAATACCGAATCTTACAAACCTAATTAAAAAAGATGGCAGCTTTGATCTAACACGTCTAATGTTTAAAAATACCAGAGCAACACAATCTGCGTTGCGAGGTGATGTGAAATTGTAATTAACTAGAATAAGTCGCATTGATTACGGTGTTGATTGGCACCGGGCTTCCAAAAAAATGATATAAACGTGTGAACTCCAGGTGTCAACGCACATCTACTGTATTTTATTTGCATGTTGTAGGATAGATGCATAGTGAAAAAAAACTCTTATCTGATTATGATTGCTAACGTCATCTGTAAGTCAAGGGTGGTGTCTATCTGGTGCTCGGACCTTTGTCCATCTTCTCATCTGATTTATATGGGAAAATGTTAAAAGTACAAAAAAGACGCCGTAGACCGGAGTATCTTTCAGGACCTTTGAGGACCAGAGGCCATCCATACCATAATACTGCTTTAGGAGCAATGAAATTTAAAAGGGCCGGCTGGCGTTACCTCAGTTTTACACCCTTCAGGTAACGTAAAAAACGCAAGAGGCCTTATCTAGAGCCAGAGTTTGGTTTGTCCTCTCCGGGCTCCTGTAGCAACATGGCTGACTCCTGAGCAGAGCTCCCTGTGTAGAGAGGAAGGGGCTCCTTCTAAGCTAAAAAAACAAAACCATTGTTAGTTTACGGTGCTTATTCACCAATGAAAACATCGTTATGAATATTATATCATATTTCTGCTAATATATCCCCCTAAATACTACACACTGGCCCTTTAAAGCTATGACATGTCAGCGAACTTGGATAAATCAAGAGTTAGATTCTGTTACGGAACAGTTTTAATTTTTAACAAACTACGTTATGAAGACACCCACCAACATTTGCATCTTTCTGTGACTCTGCCTCATCCTTTACTCTATATTTAGTATATTTTTTGTGTATTTGGAGACTCTACATTGGGCATTGAGGCTCACTTATTGTCTCCATACACTCCCCATTGTAATTCTGCCGGATTGAATTTTGCTTCGGTTCATCAATCAATTTCTTTTCCAGCAATATGAAAAAAAAAAAAAAAAAAAAAGAATCCTTTCTATTCCCCATTGAGTGTTGTATTTTTAAAAAACCATTCATCAGATGTCAAAGGTTGTTTTGACATCTAAAGGTCATGAAACACACTTCTTTTTGCATGGTTTCCATCCACATGGGGAGAAGGTAAAGACAGTGGACACTGCGGTGGTTTTCCAGCAGTGATTTCCTCTGTGCTTTCACACCCACAGGAAATGATAGGACTTGACAGCTGCGTCCCGCTGCTTGATTTAATCAACTCACTTTTTCTATGTTTTGTATTGATTCATGTAGCCGACACATAAAGGTTAATAAAATAACTTGGTTTCAAACATCTGATACTGATGTTGGAGAGAAGAAAAAATAAATCCCACGTCCGCACACAGAAGATTATTACAGTGCGGTGCACTCTGCTACTTTACATCTCAACGTAGGGATTACTAAAATACAGAGAAAACTGCCTTTACGACCATGTTCTTATTAGTAAAATAGTATAAAGGAAATGTCAAAGGAAGCTATGTCGGGATTTATTTGAGTCACAATCAGCGTGCAGAGACTTCAAACCTCCATTAAAGAGTGGATACTTGTTTTCTTTCCGGCACTTTCTTTGCCATCAGGCCTCATTTTTGGAAATTTAAGACACAAAGATCTTAAATTGAGCATATCAGCGAATGAAAAAAACAAAAACGTGTCAGAGTTGTAGGTAAGTTTTGGCTACGACACACAAATGCTCGTACTTTCAAATGTATGAAGTGCTTGAGGACTGAAACCTTTTTTTAAAAATGTTTTTGTAAAGTCCATACAAGTGATCGGACGTTTGTGCGAGATTCTTACGTTTCTCCACAGTCAAAGTGTCTTTAATCTATCGCACCAGTAAGAACTTTACCGTGTGCAAGGACATTTCATTCGTTTGTCACCTGTTGAGTTTTAGTCCGTAGGCAAATAGAATGAAATTGCATGGAGCCACATGAACCGTAATCATCTGTTAACTATGTCCATACTTGTGCACCGAAAGCCCGACCCTTGAAACAGCAATTAGAGAACGCACTGCGTCTTTGACATCTTGAGAGACTCCTTGTGACTGTATATATTTAGTTTGACATGACTTAAAGTCAAACCGCCCAGTTGGGGGTTGAGATTATCCACATCTCAGGATTTTTATATATATGTATTTTTTAACTCTAGTGTCTCCTTAAGTAAATACTCGTGAAGACACTTCTTCCACTGCTTTGCACCTTATTAACGGACTGAATCACATCACCTTTTGCATTGAAAGGGGCGTGTCTGTGTCTGATTGCCAGAGAGTGGCGGTGTTACGCGGCAGGCAACGGGAGACAATCTGACAGTCAATCTGTTTTTCAATCTGACACGTCAGACAGAGTTTTGTTAGTGGTATTGGAAGAGTAAAGACCACAGCAGTGGTGATGTTCGCAGGTATGTTCCCGCGCTGTTTAATGTGCTGCCGCTGAGCTCTAATCAGCTATCGAGCCTGCAGAGTGTGATTAGACATGACGTGCGTTCATGTCTGTAAGTGAGATAAGAAGGAGGCTCCTTGCCTGCGTCTCTTGTGCGGTGTAGCAGGCTGCTGTCCGGCTCAGTGTGTCGTCCGCTCTGCCTGAACGCCGACGTTACTGCGTTCTGCACGCTTTGATTGGTGGTATAAAAAGACAAAGTCTCCATCTACGTAGACCGCCATGTGCATTTCTCCCGAAATCACACGACGTGCCAAATTGGCAGTGAGTCGTTAAAGCTTTCGGGAAGCTCTGCATCGTAGACCCAGAGCGGGATCTGTTGGACGGACACAATGGAACCCAGAGGACACGCAACACGCAAACGTGCAGGTGTTTGCAAAAGGACGCAATAGACTGCATTTAAAAATGTGGACGTTCAGCAGCCAGAAGTTGTTCCATGTTGTTGATGTCAAAGGCTATCGTAGAATAATGGCTTAATACCTTTAATTAAACACCATTATGGTTTAAAAAATGAATAAAAAAAAAAACACCCCCAATATTTTCACCCTTTTATTTCAGGTGGAAATCTGAATAAAAGAAATATCAAGCATAAATTAGGCCTTTTGTACCTCACAGTGTAAAAGCTCCAATTAAATTAATTGGCTGTTTGTTTCACACCTTTTCTCTCATTTGCACAAGCTAGAAGGTGGCTGAGTGTCTCAGAGTGTAAACGTGCTCAGCTTCACATTTGTCTAATTGGACACTCCTGGGGACCTTTGAACACACTGCCGACGTGTTATTATTCTTTGTCTCGTATAACTGTCTCTCGCAGTAGCAGTTATCATGAAGAAAATGCCCTGGCTCTTCATGTTCCCTGCTCTTCGATCTCTCTTTGCTGTTTTATTAGCTGATAACTAATTAGGGAAATGGCTTTCTGCTGCACATGCTGAGGGAAGTGATTGTTGCCTGAGTGCCTGTTTTTTTTTTTTTCCTCTTTTACATTTCATGACAATGACATCTGACAAAACATATTACGGGGAAAAAAAAAAAAAAAATCTCCTTTGATTTACTATTCCGTGACTGCTCTCATTGTTGTTTTTCTCCACTCATATGTTTTATTCAGCGTCTGAGCTCCTCTTGTATCGACTTTTGTGCAGATTGGAATTCTCCTTTTGTTTTACGCGTCTGTATGTTATCACTTAGAAGACAAAAGCGTGTTTGTTTGCAGCATTTATGCAGTTAAAGAAATGTCACAGCTCGGATAGAAACACGGGGACGGGAGTCTGACAGGGTTTGAGTCAGAGCTCAGAGTGGAGTGACAACCTTCTTTGTGCTAAAATGTCATTGTAGATCAGGAGAAGAATGTCAGAAAAAGTTATTAGGAGTGAGACATATGTGGATATTATGTCACAACACTGACACGAGATTTTCCTTTTGTCGTAGAATCTGAAGTAGTGCGGCCAGGAAAAATTATGAAAAGGGATTTTAAGAGGACCATTAAGCAATTTGTCAAGCGAAGAACGTCTAAATAAAATGCAGAAGCTTCTGCTGCTTCAGGTGCTTCCTTACTGCAACAGAAGTAAATGTATAACTCGCCTTATTAATAAAACATCGTCCTGTCTATTTCCTGACAAAACAGGCATTAGCTGTACCTGTTTGACAGGTTTGTGTGTGTGAATATTCCCAGGAACTCCAGTAGTTTGGGAATAAACTGCAGTTAAATGCATACATATAGTCGACTGGTGGTTTTCACCATCGGTCCGACGGTGTCTCCAGCTCAGACCGAGGCTCGGGGCTCATTTGGGGATCTGCTGCATTAGTTAACTTAGTTCTAAATTAAATTAAATTAAATTAGTTAACCCTTTACTGGTTGCATTTGAAACCTTTTGTGATGAAAATGGATCATTGTCCCGTGAGAGAAGAAGACGTATCTCCCGCGATTAATCAACTAGTCGCGAATGCCCAACAATTTGTACATATTTTACACTTTTTTTTTTTTTTTTTTGTTCCGAGTTGGCCGAATTTGTCATAGAGTTAGCGATAACAAAGCCCAACCATTTAGAGTGGAGATACTATTATCTTTCATTGAATTACCATCGCTCTGCCCTCGGCGAGAACAGCAATCGGGGAGCTGAGAGCAAAACATTTTAGCATAATTGTGATCGGTCAAAGAGGCTTTGTCATTTAACCCTGTAAATTGCAAACTGAACAGGCATGTCGAAAGAGTTTATATCCAAGGAAACATTGCGTCTTAGATTTTTATTGTCAAATTATGAATGGATACAATACAATCAGGATTTCGAATGTCATAGTTCTGAAGTTTATTCCAGGCACTGTGAGAATAATCAATATATAAGCTGTTACAATGAGCCTTATTGTTCCTTATTTAGATATTAAATGTGATATGAAAAATGTTATTGAATTAAGTGACTACGCATAGTAGTGGCCAACTACTGTGAAATAAGAAGCAATATCTGTAAACTGAAGAGGAAGAGTACACCACCTAAAAGGTGACAGAAGATCTGATTGGAGCAGAGAAGCGCTGAGAGGCGTGGCCTAAGTGCCAACAAGGGGCCAATAGGAGCTGGCCCCAGCCAACCAATGGGAGAAGACTATACCTGAAAGTATAAAATATGTAGTAAACTAGAGATCTGTGAGACAGAGGAACTACTTAAATGTGAAATATATATATTATATATATAATATCATCATCAATAAATACAGTTAATATGAAGAGAAGTTTTCTGAAATTGATTTCTATGCGTCTTTATTTCCAAATATAAGAACACGACAGCACCCGTGTCATACGAACATTTTACATGAACTGTTTTAATTTTTTCCCATTAGCATGTTCATCCAGCTACTCTGATTTACAGTATGTGAGAATAATCTCTTATTATCGTGGGAGCCACAAACAGACCAAACTTCTGCCACAGAAGAAAGGATGTGACGCTGACAGAAGGTAACGCAACCTTGTTTGTTTAACAGTGCAGAGGCACACCTGCAGCTCGGTAATGTTAATTAACATCAAGACTCATTAAACCCGACAGGCTGCTCCAAATTAACTTCTGTGAGGAGCTTAAATTGCTGGAAAAAAAGATACATGGCATATACTTTCTAAAGCTTTGGGTAATGTCATAATTCACATTCTCTGATAATTGAGCTGTGACTACACCTGCAGTGGGATCAGAGCTCTGTGCTGTCGCGCCGCGGCTGTGGGTGGGCACATTGATCCCCAAAGTATC
>CALSBV010010773.1:530161-555847 GCA_943590825.1 Bovichtus diacanthus
CCACGGGGCGGCTGCACATTTTAATATTCCCTGTTGTTTACTTCCTGTCCATGGCGGCAGTCTGCGCTCTTCTGAGTATCGATAGCCTAAGCATTACTCAGTATCACATTTAAAACCAGGTTTCGGGGCGGCAGCTGCAACCTGTAGCTCCGCCCCTGCAGACTGGCGGTTTTCGAGGCAGAGGAAGAACCTTTTAGAAAATAGCTTAGTGCCTCGTTATGGGAAAAAAAGTCTCCCATATGTACCTCGGGGGAGCTTTTCAGCTTAATCATGACATACTAGCAAGGTGGAAAAGTCATGTATGCACCCGTTTCCAAAAAACAGGACCAGTTGTGACCACAAACCACTCGCCAAGATTTCCCAGCCCGACCGCTGAGGACACCGTGGTAATGAAGGGGAGGGGGAGGTGAGCTGCGGGTGACCTCATGAGGAGAAGCCTCTTGTCCCCGTCCAGCAACACCTCATGAACCGGGTTCCACATCCTGCTGGTGTTGGCCGCTCTCGCTCTCCACCGGGTCCTCTCCGAACCCGCAGAGTCTGCTCCATTTCCGTCGGCCATTTCAGGCAGAATACAATGACTGATGGCGAGGAGCTGCTGTATCCCTCATAACCGTGCGTTGAGAGCGAGAGGGGCTCGGAAATGACTTAAGTCTCTTATTGCTCACATAAAAGCGGGAGCTAGAGTTTCAATTACCTACATGCACCTCGGGATGTGTGGGAGTAGAAGAGTAATTTCTCTTGACCGCTTGCTTTGGGCGAGGAAAATAAACTCGAAAGGGTTAACGACATGTGATGATTGCGGAAGAAACGAGAGCAACTGCTGTCTTCTTCTAAACGTGATTTTCCGTTTCCTCATTTCAGTGCAACAATTCATGTGGACTCTGGTGTTAGTGCATGAGCGGACACAATGTGCGTTTCCCCCTCCGGTGTTTACCTCATCCGACGGCTACTGGTGAACTGGAAACGGCAGCACGGCTGTTTCATATGCAATTCATCACAATGTCAAACTGTGTACACGCAGTTTTCTTTATGGAAATTAATGTTTGCCCGTTTTTTTTTTTTGTTTTTTTTTGGTATTCTGCAAGTGTGGTGAACACATGTCAGGAGTCGTCTTCGGCTTTGACAGTCTAATGAAAATGAAACAGCCCTGTCACACAAACATGCCGTGGCCCTCCGTGGCCCTGAGATAGTCCCCAACGTGATCGTAAATCACCAGCAGAGAAGAAGAAGAAGAAACGTGTTATTATCCGCCCCGCTGTAGCCATGCACTCGGCCACGGATGTTACTTTATAATTCCACCCAGCACAGCCACGGTGAATTTATTCCATTATGTTGCCATGAGCGTGCATGTCTTAGCTGTGTGCACGTGCATGCTTTTAAGGCCTGGGTTTATCAGCTCTGCTGCCTGAGTCTCTCTCAGACCGGAGATAAAGCTCGAGGTCCTCCGGGCTCAAAGCCTACGTCTAATACAGCGCGAGCTGGTTGTCATTCAGGCGCGGCGGCTGGAGAGAAAGATGAGGCATGCAGGGTGAGATTAATAGCAAGAAACATAGCTAAGTGACAGGAAATTGCACATGTATGAGTGCTGTGTTGTTGCATTTTTTCCAGTGTGAATGTCTTTGTGTGCTTTGCTCGTGTGTATTTGTGGGATTCAGTTGTCCCAAATGATTGTTGTTTAAGGAGATTAGAGAGGGGAGGAAAAAGGTGGGTTTTCAGGTATTTTTTAGGGATTTGCACCCGACGCTTTCCCCCAGCAATCCTCTCATTCTTCATTCACGGTTGCTCTCCAGGCCGATGAATGTCATTCTATCCTTAAAGCCTGCTCCACACTCATATAATCAAGGATAATTTCACCTTTCAAAAGTCCTTGTGAAGCTCTTATTACTTGGACCGCTGCTTTTTCATTTATTATTTTTCAGCTGATGTCCTTATCCAGGACACTTTTGTCCACGCTGTCCATGGTGATAAAGATTGATACAGTTCTTGGCTTTCAATCAGCAGCAACATTAACATGCAGACCCTTAATCCAGATGCAGAGGTGAGAGTACCGGTAGCTTTTTCTAAAAACATATACTCAAGTAAGAATAGATAGTCATTAAACTAACTACTTGAGTCAGAATACAAAACTATCTCCTGGAAAACTACTTCACTACTGCCGTATCATCCATTACACCAGGTCAATATACCCAGTCAATTGCATTTTGGACATCACCATCTTGGCTTTTTGGAGCCAGAAGTGGCAAGTGTGATACATTAAATGGGATGCTAATTTTACTAACAAAATACATGCTTAAAACAAGACGTACTTAACGGATAAAACCGAACAGTGAATAAGCGATGATCACAAGGTAGCCACGCCTTAAAGCATATGATGCTTTATCATCGACTTTACTCTAAATGGGACCATTATGGACACAATGAACATCATGCTGTGTTGAAGAAGACTTGAAACTAGTGATTGAGATCATACAAAATTAGAAAAACGAGGTAATAAATCAGGTGAGAAGTACAGTCATTTTTCTCATAGACTTCTATGTAATCAGACTTCATTTTTCCACCAGTGGAGTCGCCACCTGCTGGCCATGAGAAAGAATGCAGCTGCTTGGTGTGAACCCACCACATCCAGGTCTGTTCACACATGTAGACACTAAGATTACAGAAGTGGTGAAATCACTCTAATTATAATGTGAACGTCTAATATTAGGAGATAATGATATGACGTTTCGTTATGAATTGTGTATAAAATACAGGCGTTCTTCACTATCACCACAGGAATACCATCTGTGGTTGAAACGTTTTATATTATATATTTTTTTTATATTAGTCATGTCCACATAAAACAAAAGTGTCTGTCTTTTTTTTTTCTTTCATTAATTGTTCCCTACTGTTAAACGCTTAATAAAGACAATATTTACATTACGTCAGAAAGCAGGAGCAGTAGTCAAGGATGTTTGGTGCCTCAATCTCCCACTGTGGTGTTTGTGTGTGTGTGTGTGTGTGTGTGTGTGTGTGTGGCCTGTGGTAGGATAATGGGAGAACACCAGCCTGCATAAAATACTAATAAACAAAAGTTGCGCGATCGAAATGTAAAAGTAAATATTTTTCTTCAAGCTTCTACTTATGTCACGTACGTAATGTACTTAACTTAAATATGTCACTTCAATTTGATTAAACCTAACCAAGTAGTTTTGTTGCCTAAACCTAAAAAAACTTGGGCCTGTGGTGAATCTCATTCCTACATGGGCCCTACATTCAGAGCAGTTTGAATCTTTCCTCTAACTTTCAGTGTCTCCAAGCAGCTCCAATAGAGCAGCTTGTAGTTCTGTGCCTCGCTTAAGGGCAACTCAACTATTCACTTTACCCACCTAGTCTTTCCACTCATGATCAGAGATGTGTGTGTGTGTGTGTGTGTGTGCCATCACATAAGTGACCAGTTCCTGAGCTCTTGCTGGTAGGAATCCGAGGCCCTAGGGTCAGGTTATAATAAGGTGACACTCTCTTTCTCTCCTGTCTTTTCCCCTTCAGTAATTCCTTCTAATGTCACCCAGCGCTTCCCCAGCGACCATTCCACCATTTTGCCTCGAGAACCTGGGGCACCGAGCATCCACGGGAATGTCAAACAGGGACCCATGTGCCGCCCTCAGCTGCGGCGGGGGCTCCGATGAGAAGGAGAGTGCAGGAGAGTGCTTTCCTAATGACAATGTGACTCAAATTCGGTCGCAGCACAAAGACGGGAGGCGTTCTCCGCTGCCAGAATAACAGAATGCAGGTCTTATTTGAATAACTCCCCGTGCTTTTAAACTTTAAAGATACGTGCAAAAAGCCAGATGTTTGCCAAAGGCTTTTCCTCTAACCTGAAAATCTCTGAATACTGAATGCGAAATAGCTCACCATGATTTCATAGTTTATTTTTTTTTATTCAAAGATTACCTTAAGGCAGTGAAACAAAAGATAGTGACATGCAACGGAACACAAAATGCAAATCAGTAAAGCCGATTTTTTTTTTTTTCCTGGCATGAATACTTTTCCTAGTTCTTTTTTTTTTTTTTAAATACCATCCTTTACTCGAAGACTTTTCTTTTGGTTTTGCTCACACCGTATTTGAATCCCTGCTATTAACTGGCGTACAGTAAAAGCGTGGTTGGACTGCAGCTTTACGGGAGGGGTAGCAGCAGTGGACAAATTGATTTCTGAAAAGAAACAACGTCCTCAGTTTACTAGAACACAAAAAGAAGCAAAGGGGAAACCGTTGTGTGGCTTTGAGAGCTGGACAAGCACCTGCGTCAGGGAAAAGTAAGCAGAGCAAAGGCCACAAGAGGAGGCAGAAATTGGCTCCATACGGTGACAATTCTTGGCCACACCTGGTCCCACTTTTCAAAGCCACAACTTAAAAAAAGGCAACTGTTACGTGAGGAATAGAAAGCATAAGGGCAGTGTAGCTGCAAATAGGGCTCGCTGTGCCTTTGTGAAGAGCGGCCCTGGGTCACATTCAGGACATGTTCTGTTGTTACCTTATGTGATTCATTTGAGCCTCTTTCAGACATGCAACCCTTTACCTTATTCTGACTGCAATGTAACATTAAATAACAGCAATCTTACTAGTTAACGCCATAGACTGAAGTGGGTGTTGCCACCGTGACGTCACCAGTTGGACTACCGTTTAAAAGCCTTGAGTTTGGCATTTTGGCCGAAAGTTGACCCTGTTTGGACTGTTTTATGGACTTTTATACATCCAGACTTCTTTTTGCAACTAGTGGAATTGCCCCCTGCACTTCCGCGTTGGCTTCACTTTTCAGGCACGGATGTTGCAGTTCAGCCTGAAACATTTCTAATATTCCATGAATATTATGACCATCCTTCCAGCACAACTTCAGTCCCTTTAGTCCCAACACTGTTGAATTATCAACAGTATGAATTATTGTTGAATGGTCTCTTTGCACTGATATGCTTTCATTGTACGCCATTCGATAGAAAACGTTTGCTGGGACTATAGAGAGCCCTTTAGGATGAAAACCCATCAAAGCAAACACATTGTTTAGCATCATCTTAGTCACATACATGCTTGTTTAAACATTGTGACTGACAACTTTCTCCCACAATTTACATTTACGCTTTGTGCCAAACACGTTAATCTGTTTTCTACCTGTAATCTTAAAGGATAAGTGACGTAAAAAAGAGATTCAAGAAACGACAATAATGAAATCTTCTGCTAGGATCAAACTTGAAAGTCGTAAAACGTGCCGATGTCCAACATCTGTGATGTGTTTTGGACTTTTACTTATTGTATACTTCCACTTATCATGTTACCGGTGGTGAATGGAGTAGGCCTAATGTCATTTTGGTAAATCGTGAACAACAATGTGGGGAGCAAGCAAACCCACACCACCGACACACAAAGTTTGTCAGCACTGTCAAGACTATATCACAGATTTGCATGACACTTTATTTCCAGCTCAAGGCATGAATTTTAACTCGGTTAGATATTTGTCTTTGTCACAGGCTCGCTCGTACAAAGTCTCTCACTCTCGTGTAGAAACAGCAACAGACATTTGGCGGGGGTTATTTCAGTCCAACAGATGACTTTCATTAGCGACCCAAAACTCTGCCAAAATCCCCACACGCCATGATCACCACCAGATTTTGTACCAAAAGTAGATTTCTGTCCTTGTCAGATACAACATGTCAGTTCCAATGGATATGGGAGAACCCAGACTGTCACAGCGAGCTCCCATGAACTAACCCTTATCTAAATATGGGTCAATACTCAACAATGCACATTCAAAATGATCAATGATTCTATGCCCTCGCTGACCCCAAGTACAATCCCTGTCCAGACCTTGTCCCTGTCCTTTGTTTGTTTTTCTACAACATCTCCTGTGTTGTCTTCTAAGAGAGAGAAAAAAACACTCAGAAAAGATATATTTCCTATGTGAAGGTCTCTCAAGACAATGCATCCTCTCTGTGCACATACCGGCCCATGATAGAACACACAAAGGCCGCAGACTGAGCCGCAATAGACATTAGCATTCAAGCTAATGTCTCCTTCTTATCTACAGGCATGAGAAAATGTCTGGTCTTGCCCCTCGGGTTGCTGGACAATCTAGCAAACAAGCATTCAGTGGGTAAATATGCACTCGCTTGATAGCTAATTAGCTTGTCAGCTGTAGCACATTGAAACAGCTTACAAACTTAAGCGCATTTTTTAACACGTGTCAGATAAGATGCTCACTGCTGTCGTCCATTTCAGCCTCAGCTGTTTTGTATTTAGTGCTGATAAATTGGTTACCATGCATATAAGCTAAACTAAGACATACAAAACACCAGCGTTGTAATTGTGAGGATGTTAGCGTCCACTACCATACATTTATTTAGCCGTGCCTGTTAACCATCAAAAACAAACCGTGGCCTTTTATCAATCTCACAATTGAGTTTTCAATGACAAGCTTCACATAAGGGCTAGCAGGCTAGTTTAGTTTTTCAGTCCAACTGTGTGTTTGTACCTATACAAGGTTGTTTAACTTGTCATCTACCATTTTGTACTTGCCAATAAAGTAGGCTAACCATACCGTTACCTTTTCATCTTGTCTGTTTCCAATAGCATAGTAGGTCCTTGACAGCATTTCCACCAGCAAACGTTAGTAATACAGTAGTATACTGTATACTACTGCTAGCTAACTAGCAAGAGTATTTCAATGTTGGCTCAGTCAAGAAACCGGAAATAAGATTATCCCGAGCTAAATTACTGAATAGCCTTCTAATCCACCTAAACCTTCTTTCTTTTCGTACCCTCTCCAAAGGAAGACATTGAATTTAACTGCTGCTAGTGGCGTTTCATTCAGAGAGCACTGTTTCAAGTGCGCATGCGAGGAACACGTCTGCATCCACAGTCCACAGCTGGTCCACAGACGGCAAAAATATGGAAACACGTAGCCAGGCTGTGTCCGTACACGTAAGCATATCAGAGCAGAATCAGGCCAAACAGTAGCGTATTAAGCAGGATTTTTGGGGTTTGAAAAAAATAAGGTTTTGAAAGTGTGTGTGTGTGGGTGTGTGGGGGGTTTGTCCCCCTGGTAGCTGCTTCATCTACAGTCTGTCTTTGAGGGTAGTCTGCCTCTGAAGAGAAATACAGCAGTATATATTCCCATTGACCCCTCTCCCTTCTCCACACGGTGGATGGCTAACATGGGGTATAAAAAGAAGTGTTGTTCTCTCTGGTCTTTCTAAGGACTGAAGTTCAAAGTGAGGAGAGTAAAACATTTTTATTTATCTCAGTTGCCAAACACTTTTACATATTAATATACATGTGCAAAAAAAAACGTTTCCATTGCCTCAAAATCAACATCTTACATAAGCTATGTTATCAGATCAGTTATTAAGCGAAACGTTTTAGAAAAATGACCAAACAGCTCAATCTAAATAGTAAAGCAACTCATGCTAGGTTGATTGTGCAAACCCTCCCCATGGAAAGCAGCCCAGTGAATGTACAAAGAGTAGAAAGGAGAAATCTGGTATCAGAGGGCCATCGCACTTCACAAACATTTTCCATTTCGAGAACATTCTTCTTTTGCTGTTGGTTGACATTTGCTGTGAAGCATATGTTAGATGTAAATCAGTTCAGTAAGTGTCTGTGGTTACTGTACCGTGCGTGCAATCAACTTTAGCATGGGCGGACCCAAGGGGAAATGGAGCTTTAATCCTAACATTGTTGTGTTATGCTTGATCTAGGAATGTAACGGCTCAGTGATTTGAATAGATGCACCAGGCTTAATGTTTGAGATAAGGTTGTATTGATTCAAACCGCCTGAATGCGGCTGAATGTGGCTAAAGCGGCGAGGAATCACAGGTGAAGTATCAATGCGGGTTTATGTGAATCAGAAATGCAGTAAATAGGATTATTTACCAGATGTATTTTTCTTACCCTGACAGCTCGGTCAGACCTGCGGAGGTCATTATGTCCCTTCAGCACCTTACAACAGCAAATGACCTTATATGTGGTCTGTTACCTAATCTTTCTTTCCTTTTCAGTTTTTTCTTTTATGAAAACGTGATGCTTAATGCAACTGGTGAAATGTGAAACAATGCCAGCAACGAGAAGCGTGTCAGTAAATGCTCAGTTGTCCTTTACCTCACCAGAAAGCACAGGAATTGATGACTAAAGCCGCTGCACGTGTAAACACAGCTCCAAGGCATTTGAAATAATCAGTAGCCTGTTTGAAAGCAGCGCTTTGTTGTGACTGATTTATTTTCTATTGTAAATAAAGCTAATTAGAAAATTAGCTGAACATAACATTAGAACGGTGCCGTAAGAGGACAGCATATTAGTACATATATTTCCGTTTGACATGTAAATGAATAAACTCGTTCTGCAGAGATTCCATCTGGGGACTTGCCTGGATTAATTGCACACGCACACGGTTTTGCTTCGACGTAGATGTCGATTCACTGGTATTGAATGTTTGGTTAAGATGCATCTTAAGTGCATCAAATTGAATTCCTGGTTGAGATCAAATCAGTGTCAGGAGGAGATAGATGCACCTCCCAGCAGCAGCGTTTAGTGTCCCTCAGGACCGTGGTAAACATCCACCTGTACATCAAGATTTATACCCTCTCCTCCCCCCTCACTTCCACAGATCTATGTGTAATTGCTCCGGCTAAAGAAGATGACAACTGACGTGCAGAATATTAATGTCAGCGAGTATGGCACGATGACCTTTCCGAGGTAGAGGGAACATTATTCACATATATATCATGGAATGGCAATAGGCAAATTACTTCAACAAAGGACCTCTGAGCACGTCTGAGAAATCCCAGCTGTTCCTACTGAAAAGTACAAAAGGTTATAGGATACGGAGCAATATAAATTTAGCAAGAACATTTCTTTGCACTATTCTGAGCTATAGTCCTCAGTTCTTATTGTTTATTCTAGTTCTAAAAAACGAAATAAAAGTGGGAGTTGCGAGGGTCGGGGGAAGCCTGCTGTGTCAATTCCATTTTGGGACGACAATATTGAGTCTCCCTCCTGGGTTCAGCTGACTATTCTGTTTCTTTACATTCAAACATTGGTCTGCAGTCGGCGAGTAAATGAGCAGGCCCCTCCCAAAGTGGTACAGCCCAACCTTGACCCGTGGAGTGTGAGTGGGCATCCAGCTCAATTTCAACAGTATTTCTTTTTTAGCCCAAAAAATATTGGCAAGAAACTACACGTTGAAAAGAAAACAAGACTGAGAGTCTGCAGCCGCACCAGCAGCCCTGTGAGGCTGTACTTAGGCACTGTGGTGCTTTGAGATAATTTGACCTGATGGTGACCCTAGATGAAGCATTAAAGAATCAGTAAAGTAGTTATTACAATTCACCCTCTGGGGACATGACTGCGTGACAAAACTTACGGCGGCCAGTGAAATATTTTCCCAGCTACGAGATGGATTAAGTGAAAACTTTGACCCGTTGGTGTCGCCAGATGAAGTCAGTGCTTCACCACAATCACGAGGATTCATCCACCACGGATATCTGCACCGAATGTCATGGCTATACATCCAACAGTTGTCGAGACAGGGGACATGGGGGACACGGGGGACACGAGGGTTTCTAATGAAAATATGATAAGATGTTCCTATAAAACAGGGCAAGCGGAGAGCGCAGACCTCCGCCCCCTGATTTGGATCCACTCCAAAATTGAATGGGTTCTTTCTTGGCCCATGCTACATCCTTTCACAAAGTTTCATCTGTAGTTTTTTTTCCGTAATCCTGCTGACAAACAGACAAACAAAGCAACAGACCGAACCAAATCATAACCTCCCAAGCGGAGGTAATAAGGCTCTAACTGTAGAAAATGTGGAAACTAAAAAATGAACCAGATGTGTCTTTTTCTCCTTCTTTCTTTTTAGTCTCAAAATAGAAACCTTCTTTTCCATCTGCAAATCCAAGACGCCATCTGTCTATCTGTAATGAGTCTCCACAGGACAATAAAATCAAAGTACAATGAGCAGGCACAACCTTTCCCTCATAATTAATTTGACTGTCTACGAGGCTTGAAGAAAGAAGAAGACAAGTATCTTGTGCAAATTTGTATTGTCAAGAACCCCCACAGGATTACAATTCCTTTTTTTACCAAACAGCCACTCAAGATGCAACAAGCACCGTAACAAAGAACACTCTTGAAACCTTATTTTGTCGTGCATTGTGCCGTCTGCTGCGGCTCACAGTTGGGACCGGCTCGCTCATGGATTACCTGGCAGATAATGGTCCGTACCAAACCGTAATTAGGTTGACATTTCGTGCTAATAGCCCAAACCTCTGTAATCGCTTGTTGTAGTGAATTATAATATTCAGGGTGAGATCATTTACGAGTGTGCTGCCGGCCTACATATGTTATATTTATCTGCCCCGAGAAGATTATGTACAGATGTCTTTTTAATGTCTTTGACGGCATATATCACTAATTTGTCATGTTCTGCTCAAGTGCATTAGGGTTGCTGGTCTAAGAGGCCGGGAATGAAATGAAGAGGCTTGTATCAGCCATCAACAGCAGTCAGAGGAGCATATATGAAGCCAGTAAAAAAAAAAAAAATCATCATCTCCTCCTTTCCTCTAATAAAATCGGAGGCTGTTTTAAATTTTTTTTTTTTAGCATTTCTATCTTTGCTTGATGCTCCCTCGCCATCGTTTATCAGCCAAATGTTCTTCATCTCACGCTTTCACATCCTCCTGTCTCTTTCCTCGACCTGTGACAAACATCCTCTCCAGATTTAGTTAAACCACGTCGCAATAAAACGCACTAATAAAGAAAAACAAGCGGTGTCAAGAACTTCCTCAGTGTTTATGAGGTCAGTGTTTGAGGAACAAAAACGTTCCCAGTAGCTACTTTCAACTAGCATCTGGGCCTCGTATTTAAGGTACGCTGCTGTGACTGTACATCAGAGGTGAAATCTATTTCTGTATCACAATACACGTAATTCAAAACAAAAGGAGCTCATGTGCCGTTGGAAATTGAATATACAGAACAAGGACTAAATAAATCCATTTCGCCAAAGACTTTTCAGCGTTGTTTACGTTTTGGCTTGGTTAAGGAAGGGTGGAAATACCTGTACTCTAAGAGCTCACACGACAACTTTAGCATATTGTACATAATCAAAAGACCAATTCCATAACATTTTTCTGAATAACTAATATCCTTTTCATCGTGTTCATCGTCTTGGTTTAGATTGTTAACATTGCTAACATTTGCAAGCACAGCTGATGCTGACAATACATCCAACAGTTCGATCAATATCCAAACATGTCAACTTCGCGGTGCTGCAGGAAACGTCAAGTGATCCCCAAAGTCGGTAGGATCCTTCCTTTGGGGAACATGAATGTCCTTACAAAATTTCATTGCAATCCGACAAAAAGTTTTAGAGTTTTTTTCAGTCTGGACCAAAGTGGTAAACCGCTCTAGAGCGATGTTACCGCCAATGAAACTCAATACTTCCTGCTAATGTCTTTAAATAAAAAAATCTAGGACGGGAGGACGGGGGGGGGGATTTGAGCTGTTGGTGAAATGTGAAACATCTGTGAAGGAAGCTTTAACTTTTATTGACAGAAACTTAACAGCAATTGAAAAAAACTACAGAAAACAGTGTTTTCGTTAGAGAAGTAAAACTGAGAGCAGCAGAATGGCGAGCATGTTTTTGGTCATACCGATAGAAATTAGTGCTGTGGAAAGTATATTATCCTGAATTTGAAGGTTTCAGTTAGCAATAACAGCATCAACATGAGCAGATCAGAAAACAAGGAGGCATTTTTACTAAAACATAATAATGAAACAGTGAAATTAGAAATGATTGGTACTTCTTCTCGTCTCTCGTGTCCTTCCTGAGTTCCCCTAACATCCATTACGTTGCTCACTGAGCTGCATGTTGCTTTAGTTTCCTGGGTATCACTTGTGTTAATGAAGCCAAATGCACCACTGACTTTGGACCAGATGATCACATCTTTACTGCAGGTTGTAAAACTTACATCTGGATTTTATGTGCTACTCAACTGCAGTCAGAGCAACCAGCAAAGTTTTCTTTTTTTTTTACCGTTAAGTGAAGTAATGCTCCTCATTTCAAGTTATTTTACTGAGAGCAAAGTGAATTTATTTGTTTAATTTTACAGGTGAAATGTCATTTATGTAAAGACAAAGGTCAGATTAAATGACTTGTTTGTGTAGTGTTGTTCTGGGAGACGTTACGGGACTGGAGATGAAGAGGGGGAAAGAGAAGAGGAGGTGTGAAACTCTGGTGTCAGCAGGGGAAGTCTTTTATTCATACGGTCTTGTGCTGCTTGCCCAAGTGTGGAATAATGGGTCATTCCCACAGTAAAGGCATTCAGAGGTGGGCTCGAGATCATCGCTTCCACATGGCTGGACACAATGAATGAGACAGGGTGTGATATAGGTGGTGGGAAGAGAAAAGAAACGGGTCAGGCAAGTCAAGGCCCAAGTTAAAACATTTTTAAACATTATAATGTATATATAATAAAAAAAAAGACATGTGTATACACTAACCGGCCACCGGTACACCTAATCTCCATAAACAGATATATGCATATAAATGCAGATTGAGGTACACCTGGCTAGTACCCGGTTGGACACAATCATGTTGAAAAAAAAACAGTTTAAGACCATTTGTGTTCTGTGACATGAGGCTGGAAGTAGCCATTAGAAGATGGGTACACTGTGGTCATAAAGGGATGGACACGGTCGGCAACTCTACTCAGGTAGGCCGTGGCGTTTGAACAATGCTCAGTTGGTACAAAGAGGACCAAGGTGTGTCAAGAAAATATGCCCCACACTATTACACCACCACCAGCCTGGAGCGTGGATACGAGGCAGGAGGGATCCGCGCTTTTATGGGGATTCAAATCAAGACTCATCCCACCAATCAACGTTTTTCCAATCTTCTATTGTCCAATTTTGAGAGCAATTGAAGCCTGGGTTTCTTGTTCTGAGCTGGCAGGAGTGGCATCCAGTGTGGGGGTTTTGATGCTGTAGCCCATCTGCTTCTGCAGAGATGCTCATCTTCATACCTCGGTTTCAACGAGTCACTGTTGCCTTTCAATCAGCCCGAACCAGTCTGGTCATTCTCCTCTGACCTTTGCCATCAATGAGGCATGGTCACCCAGAGAACTACGTCTCACTGGATGTGTTCTCTCTTTCGGACCATTCTCTGTAAACCCTAGACATGGTGGTGTGTGAAAAGCCTTGCAGATCAGCAGTTTCTGAAATACTCAAATCTACAACGATGCCATTTTCGAAAGCCACTAAAATCACCTTTCTTCCCCATTCTGAGGATCTAGTTGGACTTCAGCAGATTGTATTGACGATGTTTAAATCCCTAAATGCATTAGGTTTCTGCAACATGGCTGATCAGATATTTGCACCCACAAACACTAAAACCAAACTAACCTGACAATTACTCATGCAGCCATTTAATGATGTGAAATGCAGTGAAATTCAGTTTAGTATATAACTCATAGCTGAGATTCCCCCGAAGCACAGGCTTAATATTTCCTCCTGCAGGGCTGAGCTTTGTTGTGCAGAGAGACGAGGAAGACGAAAGCAGGAGAGGGAATTGTTCATGCCGAGAGTGACCAGGCAATTTCTCTCCATCCCTGGTTACGCATCAATAGTGTACTTCACAACCATGATGCACTGCAGGTCTGGAAACACACACACCTCTCCGGGCGATGATGCTACACTTCTTCACTGAGTCACGCACACGACATCCCGAATGGACCACACACACACACACACACACATCACGTGGCCTCTCACATTTCAAACTTGCCATCAGACACCCTGTCACCCTCTGTGCTGTGTCCTGCTGAGGCCTCTGTCAGCCGTGACTGACAGGATGACAGGGGGACGCTGTTATGAGTCATGCCTGGGCTGGTGGCCTCACAGCTGGGTACCTCCCGCACCACACCTGGGTACTCCGGTTGGCAGCCACGCCAGCCAATCCTGACGAGAGACGGAGAGACGAGCGTCTCTCACACAGAGAGGCTTGGATTCAAAAGAGATTATTCAACACGGAAGAAGGACGCTGAATATGGATGTGTGACAGACAGTCAGGCTTAAGTGGTTCGTAAGGTGAATCCCACGTAATAAGGGGCGATCGGCAGGCAATGCTCGTGCGGCAACAAACCAAAGACAGAAAAAAGGGCACGAGTGCAAAGTTTGTTTGAGGAGGGAATGTAGTCCGAAGCCACGGAGCTTTATGGTGCAGATTGTAGGATTAAAGGAATGTTCTGTGAATCTAGTCTGTAAGCCTCAGGGTTCGGCAGACACAAATAGCTCTACTACCACTACAGCTCTCAGCAGTCAAAAAGTGGCCAGTAATGGCTGTTTACATTATGTTCAGAGTTTTGTCACCTGTCACACAATCATAGAAATGTACTGCATTCTCAGCGCAAAGAGTCTTAAGGTCTGGGGAAAAACTTTTTGAATGCAGGAACTTTTCCAGGGACCTTTCTGGGATCTTTAGAACTTTACCTCAATTTGTGCCTGCAGGATCCTGAAGTAGGAATTTCTCTAAGAGGCACACACACACATAAACACTATGCAGGTGTTGGCCAGCAATTATCTACAGAAAAAGATGAAATCTGCTCAAAATCCTGTCTCGTTCAGACCCACAAGGTCACAAGATGTGAGTCTGTGAGTAGAGGCCAGTGCAGGGCTATTCAACTGTATTGTTAGAGCTAAGGGCCCAGGGACTGAACATTTCCCTGAGATATATTGTCGTGGGGTTAATTGACCCACTTGACCTCTTTGCCCATATGAATGGATTTATTGTGGCAAAATTGTATTCATTTGCAAACAGAAGTGATCGGCGGTCTGGCTTGATTGGCGTGCCACAGCTGAATAGGCCTGTAGGATCTGTGAGGTGTACTTAGACACAACACTACTTTATGAGCAACATGTGCTCACAGGACAATGCTAGCATGCTGATGTTTAGCAGCTATAATGTTTGTGTAAATAAACGTACAAAAAGGGCATTTGATGTAGTGATTACTAATTGGCTGTGAATCCCACGATGAACATGTTCCCTCTTTGAGGTTCTGAGGACTGTTCCAACATAAGATAAGACGAGACAGAGGGAAACGCAGGTGTTGTAGCAGCCCAAGACAGATCTAATCTAATCGAATGTAGCCTGTGTTTCAGTGTGTTTAATTACACCTTTCGCTGTTTAATCACCTGTACTTGTCCACCATCTTAGAATGCTAGCATTTGCAAATTAGCACGAAACATGAAATACAGCTTTGGCTGATGGGTCAATAGTTTTGCAGGTGTTTGTTCATAAAACAAAGGAAACATTTGACCTGATGATGATTCCAAAACCCTATTTCATTTCCTCCTGTAGGGGACCAAATGTCCCTGAAAGACACAAACAATTGTCGAGACATTTCACTAAAAAAAAACACACATATTCACCTCACAGTGTTGCTAAAGTGGAAGTCAGGAGATCAACAAAGTCAGTAACAATCATCCTCTGAACGTAGACGTTGAGACATTTCAGTCTCGACCAAAGCAGCGGACCAGCTGAGCGCCATCGCCATCTCTAGAGCCACGCCCCCTAGCATGGCTAAAAAAAATGGATTGGTTCCTCCGTTACGGCTGACGTCACAGTTTACCACCACACACCCACGAGTGCACAGCTGTGTCTGATGTTACTGAAGAGAAGAGTTTTACTTCCACATCCCTGTTCCTGTGCAACGTCTCACACATCAGCACAGTAGAGTCCCTCTTCCCCTTTTTAACGAAGTATAACCTTGTGGAGCACAAATGAGACTACACAACGTAGACTTGAGCTTTTGTTCTGCTATTTCTACTCTCTATTGAATGCAATGTTTTTCCATGCGAAGCGTCTGTTGAGGTTTTTCAAATGACGCTTCGAATGTCTGCCGTGACGTCAGCACCCTAAATGAAAATCCTCAAACAAAATCTTCGATTTGAAGAAAAGCTACTCATCGGATTGAATAAATTAGTCTTTTTTTTTTTTCTTTCTTTACTGAATATAACTCATCAGTGGAGTTATATTCATTGTAATCTGAGGACTGTGCACCGCAGTGCTCTCCGAGGGAGGAAGTGAAGGTGGACTATTGCACTATTGATGTTTCTGTAGGTTATTAATAACTGCTCTGCCCAAACTTATGATACTTTCTAGTGAACTCACCCCATTTGAATGTTGATTTGGAATTTGAATGTTAACGTTATGAATGAAGCTTTAAAGCTCTAAACGATTCGGTACAGGCCTATTATGATACGACCGATACATGTCTCCTCACGCCTTCAATTGACAGTAAATGTTTGACTTTTTCCTGCCTTCTGTGCCAGCTGACCCAGGGCGAAAGGCGCGGTTTACCTTCGGGACATGTTGTAGTGTGCTGCAGCTTCAGTCTTCTAAAAAATGACGTTCCCATACAACGAAACTGCATCTTGAATTACGTTTTTGAGGGAAACCTATTTTTTTGATGTATGACGAATATGTTTCTAATCGGTCTGTGGGGACGAGAGCAGGATGGATTGATCAAACTAAGGCAGGACTTCCTCCCAGGAGGCCGCTGCTCGTGTCCTTGTTAAACCAAAAATCAATGCTCACCTATTTTTATTTCCGCCCGTAGCTTAAATGTGCACTAATTTTTAAGCTAAACCAAGATCTTTTACTAAACCCAACCTCAAGTATTGTTGCCTAAACAGAACAAAACATTTATTGCATTTTAGTTTAGTTTTGTATCGATTTACAATATTACCCACGTCTTTAAATCTGTGACTGTACAGAAGATATGTTTTCAGAATGCAGTTCAGTGGCATGGGAACTCATTTTGTAGGAGAGCTCAATAAAAGCCTGTCGCCTGCAGCTCTTCATCCAAAGAGCTCACTGTGGCTATTTCTTCTTTTACTCTTCCTTCCTGCAATACTCCAAACTCATCTGCCGATCAAAATAACACCAAGTATGTCCACTTTTTGTTGTGTGGTCCCCTTTTTATGAAAGCATAGCACCACCAACAACATTCTGCTAAGTGACGATTGCATTGCATTTCCTTTAGCTGCTTCACATAAAAGCCTCACTTGGCTGGCCGGTGGACAGGCTTTAATTGGAAACAGCTTGTGAAGTTCCTGCCTCCTCTGCATGTCGTTTCTTCAAGCCGAGCCATATATTCTTAAGCTGTTGTAGGTCAATTTTTTGCCTAATGTCTCTTTTCACATGCTGTCAGGTGCAGTTAAAAGACAAAAAAATAATTGGACTTTTAGTTGATATAGAGCCTGAGTTTAGTCCCTTTGTGTATTTGGTCAAAAACGCTCATAATCAGTAAAAAATGATAATAAAAAAACAAAAAAAAGCCGAGATCGGAGCAGACTAATCAGAGTGAATTGCCAGCTGACCGTTCAGTCCTTCTGTATGTACACCAAACCAATATATCACCATCAGCCAAGAAGCCCACAACTGTGAGCTCATTAATTTTCGATGGGCAGAGACATGTTGGCAAATTCGGAACACGGTCACCTTGTTTACTTGTTTACCGAGAAGAAAAGTTGGCTCCGCTGTAAGTTTTGGGTGACTTCGCCCATCAGCAGCTAATCATAGAGCAGCTGAATGTACGGTGAGAGACGAGCCCTGACCCTCCGACAGACACCCGGCCGAGCGCCCGGGACTCAGATGCTGCTAATCTAATCACCTCGTCCACATGGCAGCTCACCTCCTTTCACCTCACACACACATACACACACGCGCACACGCACACACACTCCAAAACTTGTTGTGCCCCAGCTGGGAGTGGAGCCACCCAGACACCCAGACACAGCTCACTGGAGCAGGGACCAAACCAGCACCTGCTGCCTGGCCGGGTGAACCACACACACACTCACACACACACACACTCACACACACACACACACACATGCATTGTTCTTTAACTGCTCTGTCTCCCAGGCTTTGTTTTAAAGTGAATTTCCTGCCCTCCCTTAAGAAATGACCTTCATTCGTTTATTGTTCTCTTCGTTTCTCCTTCCCCTTCATCCCTTCTGTCCTTTATTCTGCAAGTTTGTGCCCTCCCTCTTTGACATGTCCCTCATTTCCAGTCTGTTTTCCTTCACTCGTCCTCACTCTCTTCTAGGCAAGGCCATGCAATTCAATGTGCTTCACGGGATAATACAAATACAGCAATTCAAAAACTGCAAAAGCACAGGCGTGAAACAAGACGTGCAACATTTTAAAGGTGAACGAGTGCAGTTAAAATGTTTTGAAAAGATAGAAACACAACGAATACTCCCACATTTAGATGCACAATTTAAAGGTCAATTAAATTAAATTCTATAAAATGCTCACTGCTGAAATACATGCATAATTAGTATTATTCCTTAATTTCAGGAAGTCTATTATACAGAGAGATTTAATATGATCACATGTCCCTACCGCTGGAGGGGCATGTGATCATATTTAATCAGCCTTGAACAAATGGGAATTTAGTTTTTGACTCTGAGCCACTGTGAGTACTCACAGCTCGTACACCTCACATGATCTGTGTGTTTCCCACTGTCATGTGTTCTGTTCACACTGTACTTCATTGTACTTAACACTGTACTTAAACTACTCATTTCCAAAAAGCATGTGGTCTAATTTATGAACTTGTCTCCGTCAACCTTCCTCCTCGTCTAACAACATGGGGCGAGGGTGGTGTGGATGGAGGCCAACAGTCCTCAACAGCTGAGGCTCGCTTCAGCTCCATATTGCTCTGTATTTGCTAAATTCACAGCTACTTCACAGGGATCCCGTCAAATCGGGCGGATTTGATCAAGTCCCTCACGTACCCTGCCGAAATTTTCCGTTTGAAGCGCTTTTCGGCAAACACTCCTTGAGCAGATACGTTGAGAGAACTGCTGTTTCTGTTTACGGTGCAGCCAAACAAACTGTGGATTGAGAGGATTCACCACATCACACTGTTCCGACCAGGATGGCATTAGAAGCGTGCAGAGAGCAGGCCTCCGCCCAGGCTGTTTGGATAAGTGAAAAGAATAAATGCGTGTATCTGCCACGGTGACGTAGATCCACTCCAAAATGTAATGGCTTCTTCCACCAACTTTGATGAAAATCAGGCCAGTTGTTTTTTTTTTTCTGCTGACAAACAAACCAACAAACCGAACCAAAAAACATCCTCCTTGGCGGAGATCAAGCACGCCAAAGAAAGATGATCAGCTTTGTTGTCTGACAGGACATTATTGAACTCATTATGCGATGTTGTGTGCTGCATCACGTCCAGCGTGCGCACGCTTCATTTCCGGTGAGCCTTGTGTGGATTGGTATGCAATTTTGCAGGAAAGGCGGTGTAATAAAAATCAATATATATGATGTGACAATGTACCTTATAAATGTTCTTAATTAGAACTATTAATGTGCCTTATTTCCATCCTTATTTTAGAAATGTTAAATGTTGTTTAATTAAGTAACTGCGCCTAAGAATGACCAATATACTGTGAAATAATATGCAATATTGTAAACTGTAAAAACGTAAGGGTACACCACTTCTTAAAAGGGTGACTGAAGATCTGATTGGAGCAGAGAAGCGCTGAGAGGCGTGGCCTAAGTGCCAACAAGGGGGCCAATAGGACCTGGCCCCAGCCAACCAATGGGAGAAGACTATACCTGAAAAGGCGGCGGATATAAAAGATGTTGTAGACGATAGATCGGTTTGTCCTGTGAGTCTGTGAAACAGAGGAACTACTTTAATGTGGTCTGTGGACGGAGCGCAGCTGCGTACTTTTGTAATGCTCATCACATCATCTTCAAATAAATATCGTTAACCTTAAGAGAAGTTTTTCCGGGATTGATTTCTATTCGTCTCTATTTCAAATTAAAAGAACACGACAGCGGTAACATTGAAAGCTATATCAAAAGCTAATTACTGAAAGCAAATACATTGAATGACTATTGCTGGAAAAAAAAAAAAAATGCCGCCTATACAGCCCACAGTACCATGAAGGGGGTTTTCATTTTCCTGTCACCATTTTTGGAATAAATGTCGTCCGATCGATTAGGACGACACACACAGACACGATGAGATGCGTTCTGCACTCGTGCCTTGCTGGATTCATGCTTTGTGTTTGAGTCTATGTGCAGCTGTGGCACCTGAGCCCCCACATCTGTTTCATTATTCCCCAGCTGAAGAGAGGGCTACTCTGGGCACGGAAAGGAGAGGATATGATAAATGATTGGACAAATGGGTCAAGTATTACTGTGTAGGTCAATTCCACTAGGCGTAAAGCTTTTTTTTTTCCTTCAGACAGTTCTAGTCTGTCATGGTTGGAAACAACCTGCTTAGTAACCAAACATGACACGGCTGCAACGGAGGGATTTGAATTGGAGATTGAGCTGGAACATGTTGACACCACATCTGCTGCCTCCTTCTCTGAGCGGGGTTTTTTTTAAGCTCATTGCAGGCTTGAAGAATATCAGACCACTGTGAAAGTCACGTCCAACGGGGAGGCTGGAGGGACCTGCTGAGCACCCTCGTGGCACTGACACACACACACACACACTGTCAGGAGTGTGAGGAATGCCACACTGCACAACAGTTAATCATCAATAATCCAATTGAGCTCTTCTGACGAGTCACGTGAGCCAGCAGAACGAGAAAGTCAGCTCCTGATATAACGGAGTCACTGTAATAAAAATCAATATATTAGATGTTACAATGCACCTTTGTTACGTCCTTATTGAGAAGTATTATGAATGTGTAAACTACTACTATGTGCCTTATTATTCTTCCCGTTTTAGAAGTGTTAAATGTTGTTAAATTAAGTGACTGCGCCTAAGAATGACCAATAGACTGAAATAATATCCAATATTGTACACTGTAAAAACGTAAGGGTACACCACTTCTTAAAAGGGTGGACACGCTTAAGTGCATAAATATTAAAAGAAAGTGTCCAGTAAAGTTAGGACCACCATCGAGATCCAACAGACAAAATCCCAAAAGTCAAAATTACTTTTTTTAAATTGGAGCCATGGCATTTCCTATCTGGATATTTAAATAAGCAATTTAACACCTTTATATCGTGAGAATATATCAGGGCTGTGTGTTCTTTTCGCCGTTTCACGTACCAAGTATAGTGAATAACGTTGAAATGCAATCAGCTGTTAGAAGCCGATGTGCCATATGTCATGTCTTTATGTTGGACAGGGGCTCATATAGGTTGAATAGAGTTAATGGGGAATATAGCTTTGGATGAGGCATTACTGCCAGTTAAATGCATTGCAAAAGAGCCAGTCATTATTGAACAATAGAGCTAATGGAACCTTAAGGGGCTGCTATTGATCAGTGAGCTGCCACTCTTTTAGACTAATGTGATCAATAATTCAGCCATAGCCTGAACAAAAAAAACATCATAATAGTGCCAGTGGCGAAGCACTTGCTCCTCTGACTCCTTTCGTGAGAAATGTGAGATGCACACCTTCCACTAAACATTTCCATTCCTGAGACTGCAGTGAATGCTAGGTAGATGCTATTAATGCTACGTATTCACGGCAGAGAGAGCACTTTTCTATGAAAGGAAGGCTCAGGTAAAAAAAAGCTTTCAGCTCCTTGTTTCTGACAGTTAGCATCGCCCTGGTTGAAGCCTATGTGATTTTTTCTTTGGATTATTGCAGGAAATAAGCTCTGTGGCAAACGGAAGTTTATGATACGTGCACGTTTTGTTCAGCAAAGAAACAGTCCTCACAAACGAACAGCACTTTTATGATTTCGGCAGAAGTGCAAAGCTAACGTTAGGCTATGAACAAACTGCACCACGGCCGCATGACTTCACCGCCACAACGGCTGTAAAGAGAAACTAGTGAGTGATGACGTTCAAATGTCCCCGACAACCTCCGTAGTCTCATCTCGTCGCCTTTTTTAGGAGACATAGAACAAAAACGTGGAAATCTCTTAAGCTTGTGAAAGGCAAAAGAAGCAACAGGGCAAATACCTGAAAAAATGAGTTCATAACTTTTGCCTGATAGTGTTTCCATACAGCCCAAATTAACTCATTAGTCATAAACTTCATTTCCCCATGTCAAAAAGCATATTAAAGTAAAATGGCACTCAGGTAGCACAGACCTGCAACACAAACGCCCTACAGCATCGCAATGTTAGCGAAAGTGAAAGAAGTGCGTGTGTATCTCCCCCCGTGGTTCGGATCCACTTCCTGTTTCATCAGGATCAGGCCAGCAGTTTTTTCTGTATTCCTGCTCACAAACAGACAAACAAACTAACCAAACTTGCCGACTTTCTCCTTGTTCTAGGTAAGTGTGGTGGTGACGGTGCTTTCGGAACACGTGGCTCTCGTTGTGCACCTTCACATTTACTGAAGGGGTGGGCAAGGGAAGTATTACGTCACATGTCTTGTTCTTTTACCCCTGGCTATCAGGAGATTAGATTAGGATCATATCCTATCACGGATAAAAATAATAGTCACATTCATCCTGCCCTGTTTTCTCCTTTAACGGTGACATGACTGAGGGATAATGCCGAGTAAGTCATCGTCAATCAGGCTGCCTGTCTATCTCATGCTCTGTTTCTCTGCATGTGTCTTTTTTTTCTGTCACATTTTTGTGACAGTTTCTCACTCCACCCTCACAAGACATCAAACAAATCTAAGTCGTGCTCTTTGTTTCTCCCCGTTAGGTTCATCCGACTGGCTTTCTGCGCACTCGCAGATTTAACTGGGTTCTTGCGAAGCAAAGATGGAAAGACACGGAGGGGCGAATACATTCAACATTAGCAGTGATGGAATAAAGTGGCTGTCTGTTTGTCCTTTTGACTGTCCAGCTGGTCCATGAGAGTCAACGAATGCTGCTGCCAGCCACGCCACCCAGTGACACAGATTCTCCTCACCTAGTCATTATCGGGGCAGATAATGCCGGGGGCGAGGATGACTCTTCTGTTTTCCTCCACTTGATCTTTTTTCTCCCATCCTGCTGCGTCCATCTTGCTCTCTTCTCTTTTCTCTTTTCTCCTTCTGGGTGCAGACTTGATACGACATAGATGCTGAGAAATAACTGTTACAAAATACTAAATATAAACTCATCACAGGGTGTATACTTTGACACGATATCAGCTGTTTATATGCACATATGTGTTTATTTTGGACATTTTAAATGTAACACTCAAATGTGTAAACATACCTTTCAAACATGCTGTTTTATTTTTTTGGTAAGTTTTAGGATATTTCACACCTTAAAAAACACAGCTATAGGTTTGAGCTTGAATCTGACTTTCATTACATTTTTTTAAATATTTTTTTTGGCCACTTGGGGGCAGTGGAACAAGGGTTGACAATGTGAAAGGAGTCGCTTGCATGAACCTACAGTAAAACTCCAAAACCCACTGTAACAGCAAACATACATAGTTGGAGACTAACTGGTGAATATAATATAATAATACATATTTCCTAGGTTTGGTAGCGACTAAAAACAGAGTTAAAAGAGTGTGAATATTAGACTTATGTTGCTCCGTAACTGCTTCATTGGTAAATAAGCAACTATTTGCTAATATTAACTGAAGAAGTGATGACATGTCATTGTGACTTATGTTCCTAGCCTGCTTCTGCTGCCTCCAAGTAGCCACAATGAAGCATTTCTTGCAGGTTTAAAGACTTGACTGGAGACTTAAAGGTGCACTCCTACCACTGGGTCCATACAAACTAAACTATGAGTCATCAGTTATTTAAAAAAAAGCTGGCTAATACCATCAGGCCAAGAATATACAGAAATTACACCAAAGTGCTGAAAGTCTTGAGAGCCGTAAAAATAATATATGTGTAATGTCGGCCTATAGTTTACTTTATCCATCTGTTTGTGTACTGTGGCACTAACTGGAGGCTGTGCAGTGTGTAACTTTACGCTTTGTTAGTTTGTTTATTCGACAAGAAAACGTCCCGCACCTTTCCATGACCATGCACCAGCACAAGCCCCAGAGCCGGGAGTCTCAGCGGGCTAATAGAGGGCTGGATCTAACCTGTGCAACGCAACAACAGAAAGTTTGCAGTCCCTCTGAATTACACCGCCGTTTAGTGGCTAAACTCAAGCTAACTGCTAACTGAAGCACGGTCCGTCTCCTGGGGCTGATACACTGACTCACTATCACCTCTAGAGGAACAAGTGGTATTACAAGACAGTGAGGGCTATTCAGTTAGCATTGAGTAGATATCTCTGCAACACAACACATAGACGTCTTTGACAGAAGGTCAACACTGTAACCTCTTCACATGCTGTTGTCTTTTTAATGTGATAAACTTAAATCATAGCCATCTGTTACATATTGCACCTACTATTAGTGCTTTTATGCCATGATAAAACCCTGTAACAGAAAATAAATGAATAAACAATACATTTCAAAATCAAATGCTGTGTCTCTTTAGTTTTTCACAACTGTTTACGCACTAAAATTCAAACTTGAAAGGCAAACACTGAAACTGATGTTACAAATCCCTAAAACACGTCAGCAACATTTCTTGCATAAACACTCAGTTTAAAACTCTAAAACAACGTACATTAGGCACAGCCTTAAAAATGTAAATCTCATGTGTTCCATTGGAAAGCAACGCCAAGCACAAAGCCAAGATTAATTTAGCAATTGGCAAAACCCACTCACAGGTGTTAACACGAGTTGCTTAATTGTCCAGGCCACAGATGAGCTGTGGTTCATCTGGCAACTGGTTGATCGACCACCCAGGTATTGTTATCGAGCTTCCATAGTTCTTTATCGCTAAACCAAATTAAAGAGTTTTTTTCTGGCATGGAAGGTATATTACCGCCATCTCCTTACAGGCCTCTTCTCAAGGCGATGGAGGATGCATGTGGTGAAGTTGATGTGGCGGCTTTCTGCAGCTGGATCCGTCCAGAAGGTTCTTTCCTCGATGTTTAGCCAAGAACATCGCTTGTGATGTAGATGATGTGAAGTGGCCAGACCAAAATAGGAGGCAGGATGCAGCTAAATGAATTTTTTCTTACATTTTGCATTCGTCTTTTTGTGTTTTTGAGTGTCACTTTTATTTATTTACAGTAAAAACGCTTTATCTTACCGAATATTTTTCCAGTTTTTTTCCAAAGTGGTCCAAAAGACAGCATTTTGGAAACATTTTTTAAAATAATTTTGTTACCGTATTGTATTTATGTGTCTATTTATATATATTTCAGTACATATACATTACTGTAAAAACATTTTACAACCGGCTACAGTGTAACGCTGAAAAAGGGTTTTGCATTTTGTGTTGGTGGTTTTGTGTTCAGAGTTTCGAGAAAATTATCTAAATATTCAGAAAATGTGTAAATGTGTAATAGTCAGAATGAGGGAGATTACCATACCAGCATGATTGATTGAAATTTATTTTGGTAAGCTCACAGAGAAAGACAAAAAATAGTAGCATAAAGCACATAATACATTAAACATTATCCATACCCATAAATAATCATAAAAACATAGAACAAATGGGTCAAATAAAATCCAACTCCTATGTCACATGCAGGCTCATTAGAATATACCTATTAATATAGGCTATAAATATAATTAAATATCACCGTTATTGTCAATACCGGTATTACGTGACACCCGTATTCCCAGTAGTCATGGAGTCAGCTTCGGTGAGAACCTATATTTATATATATATATATATATATATATATATATATA
>CALSBV010010773.1:556247-587293 GCA_943590825.1 Bovichtus diacanthus
ATGTATAAATATATTTATATATATATAATTGAGTAGAACATTTGTTAAAGTTATCAGTAACACCTGTGCGTTTCTTGCTATTACAAGTCAAACTGTCTGCAGTGTTGTACACCGGCCTAAATTATTGTACCGTGTACAGCTTTAAATTTTATTTTTGATTTTGTATAATCTTTGCAGCTGTGCCCAGCTCTTTGTTCTGTGATGCTTTAATGCCCTCAGACATATCGAGTCCCCCTCTGGTTCACTCTTTTTCTACGTACTGTGCGGTGTATTTGAAAGGTGTGACAGGTATATACAGATGAATACGATTAGACGAGAATATTTTCTGTGTACAAGGTTTAATCTATCATTTCAGCTTTCTCTCCGTGTATCTATCAGTTCATCTCTGTCTCCCCTTCTCCTCTCTTTCCCTCTATCTGTCTATCGCTCGCTCTCCTCCCTGCTTTCGCTAACAAAATTACACAGATAAAAATACTCAAGAGGGTGCTTGTTCGCACACAGATGAACAGGCAGGCAAACTAGCAGCATATTCAATACCTCACGTGTCTACCTCAGAACAAACAACAACAAAGAAGCCGAGCGTCAGTGTCTCAGTGCAGGTTTGATCAAGGCTGCTTTTGACATTATCAGCCCGATGGGTGCTGTTACTGTTCTCAGCTCCATATACCTCCTCTTCACTGCACGCTCCTGAAAGAATTAGCAACACGCAATAACAGAGTGCCAGGCTAAAAGCTCCGGTCTGCTGCACAGTGTTCGCTCCAGACCCGCGGCTCAGCTGCTTATAAATCTTCTAATAAACATCTGGGCTTTCTATAAAAAGGCAGGAGGGCTGAGCATGTGTAGCATACCTGACACCAGATACTCCCCGTGACACCGGGCCTTAAGGACACCTCGAAACAGCTTTGTGCTTTTCCATTGGCTGAGACGGGTATGAATGCCCCGGTGCTAACCCAGCTGAGAGTTTATGATGGAATCGTGCACCGAGTTTCCGCACACCTTTACCCCTGCTCTTAAGCAAAAGTATGATGTATGTATGGTCAAAACTATAAACATATAAATCCTGCACCCTTTATTAATTACACTGTGTAACACAATATTTGTACGCTTCTGGGGGTTCTCCGATATGCTGGCCCCACACTGAACCGGAGCTTTGGAACTGAATGGCTTGAGTGTTTTGCCTCGTGTTAAGTGCGGGATTAAAAAAAACCACGACTGACATATTAGCTGGTGACAGGATCCATGTTGGGCTGCCGGTTTATGCTTCCACGGCTGCTGATCCGTACGCCCAGCTGAAACTGGGTTTATAGGACCCAGGGAACTGCAAAAGTTCCAACATGACACGCTAATGGCTTTATGTATTTAAACAGTGTGCACTGTACCATTTCATTGCACAAGCACTATCTGCGAGATCTGACAAGTTGATTCCTCAGAGGAGAGATAAGAGCCAATTTGTTAGCCCAGTAGGATTAACTACGCCGCTGCTCTGGATTTTGGCCTTTGCTGTGGAAGTGACGGAGAGAATCCAGCTGTCAGTCTCAGGCTGGGAGTCAAGTGATGATGCGGTGGAGTCGGGTGAGGATGCATCACAGATAATGATTGATGATTCATTAATCAAGCTTTATTCTGCCTAATCTTTAGGAACAGATTCTGCATTCATGGAGATTATGCACAACATTTCGGTATCGTAGCGTGCTGGTCAGAGTAGTATTGACCAATCAAGTTTGAGCGGGCTTTGGTTGCATGCAGGTAAACAGTCAGTGTGAAAAAGACGAAACGCAATGGCAGAATTGCAATCTCGCAACCCATCGGCTACATTCTGACAATCATTTACCTTTTTTATTACCAAATTTAGCGTGTAAACTGTCTACTTGTGGTCCGCTCGTAGACAGCGGCAGTCTCGTAGACAGTCACGCATCTCAAGTTGCTAATCGGACTGTAAACAATGAGCATCGCACGGAAGAGGAAGTCTACTGCAGCTCTATTCTGCTATCGCTCTGTGTAGCTGCGGTACCCCGCAAATGAGCAGGTTTGATCCCCAACAACGGCTAAAGTTTCTGTGAACTAAAAGCTGAATCCCAAGCCTGCATTGGGAATGTTGCTCCTGGCTGACTTTCCCGTCTGGCCCTTCTGTTGAAATGTGATTATGTACACTATGTAAGGCTCACAAGAGGGAGTTATACAGAAACACATTAGTTACGCTGTGTGTCATATGACAACTGAAATGCTATGAAATCCCCTAAAAATAAATTTGGGAGAATTATTTCCAAGCAAAACCATTTTTTTCCCCTCTCAGCCTGAGAGGAAATACTCAAATACTGACAGATGTTATGTTGAATAGTGACATTCAGTCTATGCACAGTCAGCTGTCTGTCTGTACGTCCACAACGTCATGAAGGAAAACTGTTGTCATTTATTATCCTTAAAGTAAACGTGATTCTGATTAGTCTCAGTCAAGAACAGAACATCTTTATTTCCATTTCCCCTTGCACAGAAACGCTCTACATTTCTCTCTGCTCATTTTCTATGTTGGCACTGCTGATCCCTTCCTTTCTGCCAATCTGCTCAACTATTTACCTTTTCTTCCTGTCGAAGGACATTTGTGGTTTTTATAACCGTGGGTAAGGTCTACTATTGCCCCTCTGCACCCCTGATTTATGTGGTACCAGGGGTTTGGTGGATAAATATTAAAACATGGCCGCTCCATTGGCTGCCAGCAATAACAGGCTGACTGGTTTCCTGTGCAGGGGTTAGATTGCCTTGTTCGCATGGGCTTCTGCGACGAGAGGCCAGTGGAGGCGCAATTCAGGAGAGGGTCACCGGAGAGAGAATAAAGAAGCAAAAGAAAAAAACAGAAAGTTTAGTCTGTATGGGATGGACAGCCAAAGAGAAGAATCATCTGAAGGTCAATTCACATGTGAATGCAGCGGTATTCCCTCCAAAAGGAGACAAAATACCACTGAAAACACGTCTCACACTGAACACCAACAAGGACGTGACCATGGGGTCAAGAACACAGTGGCAGGAGTGGAGAATTTGCCAAAGAAATGTGCAGGAGGGTGTCCTGGTAGTTTGAGAGAGCGTCCCATCGCTCCTAAATCACAGTGTTGTCTTTGTCGGTGTCCTTGAGCAAGACCTGACAGAAGCCTGTGGCTCCTCAGAATAACCAAACATGTGAGCTGACCCCACTCGAGTAAAACAAGTTAGACTGTGTGTTGAATGAGGTCTAAAAGTGATAGCAGAACGGACCTTTTAGTAATTGTTTTCCGTGAGTCGGAAGTGTTTTTTGAGCAGCTTTTGCATTTTTTGCTAGCCGCAGAGCTGGCTGCCTGTTGACGGATGCTGTCAAAGATTCAGTGTTGAGACTGACATTAGCACTCTGTTAAAAAAGAAATACAGACCCCTCATTCATTTCAATGAGACCACTGTGTCGGCACAGTGGGCATCCCATTGAAGAGAGCTACAGCAACAAGAAAAAAAAAAGCACATTCCTGGTATGTTGCTCTGTTATTTAAATGGCGTAATTCTACTGGTTACTTGCCAATTGTGAAAACAGAGATTACATTGATTCCAAGTGCAACTGTGATAACTTTCCAGAGTTGTATCCTCTTTCATGGTATCATGCAACAAGTCTTCCAAATTAAACGACAAAATATAGTCAGAACGACACATGTGACGCCGCTCTACGTCTTCCAAAACTGATACAAATCACTGTTGAAAAATGGATCTGTTTTACGATAATGCTATGTTTAAGGTTTGGTTAGGTTTAGGGAAAGATCATGATCTGGCTAAAAATAAGAACTTTGTTAAGGTTTAGGAAACATTGCGGTTTGGGTTAAGATGACTCCGTCTTTACGGTTAGGGGTGATTTGTCATCATGGTTACAGTAATAAACACTGGTTAAGGTTGGCTGGAGGATGGTGGTCATGATTAAAAGACATCAACGTTGACTTACAATTTGAGCAGCAGTCTGCCGTGGTGAAGTTTGACGTTTTGTTGACCCATCCATCCCCCCTGAACACCTGGCAACATGGACTTTGTCGCCTCAATTCCTCCGTTTCCCCATTTTGTAATCATTTACCATAGAATCCCCTTGTAAAGGGCCTCTGCTGACAGTCTAGAGTTTGGTTGTTAGGGAAGTTTTGAAGCCGATGAGCAGCTATCCAAGCCTGCTGATTACTAATGTTATACCTTAAAACTCGAGTGCAGAGACAAGAACAATGGTCAGGAGTTTGCTTGACTCTGGGGTGTGTAGGACAAAATAAATACATATCTCTTTCCGTACATAGTGTGTGTTTTAACAGTCAGTTCCTCTAAAAACGAACAGAGCCCCTGATAATAAAACAAAGAGACCATAAATGAAAGATCAAGTTCTCTTTGTTTTCCCTCAGGGAACATGATATTATGATGATCAGAATGGCTTCAGCCACCAATAACTGCTGAAGAGTTTGCATTGGCAGAGACCCGAATCATAACAAGGCTTCACAGGATATAATACCGACACACAAGGTAGAAGCACAACACAATCTCATGGTGCAGGATATATTTACGATCCAGAGACTGTGGATATTAGTCTAAATATATACATTTGTACGGTTACTAGGTGTTTGTGTAGGGTGGTGAGCATGTGATAGTGAACTGCTACCACAGTATAAGATATAGACAGAAGACGCTGTATTAAAAGCTACATTCTTTTATTTGGATACTTTTTTGGCCACGAAGAATGACTCCATAACAGGCTCACAGACATATAAAACACTGTTATGGCTAACATGTTAGAAAACAATTGCCTTTAAAAAAACATCAGCATTCATTCATTCTGCTGTTCATCGCCTTGTGTCACCCAAGACTAATGTAGTCTAATATAACAGTCCTGCAATCAATCCTTTATGGAGGTTTAAATGTTCAGTTTTTGTGTCATTTGAAAGACAAACGGTCTGGATGCTGGGCCAGGGATGTGCATTGCATATCTTCAACAAGTGTTGTGCAAAACAGCTACTGTTAGAAGTACAATTCATTTAAATAATTACATGCATGTAACACATTATTACACACCATTGTATTCAGCCTATCATCATTGATAACAATGGGGTGGACAAAATAATAGAAACACCTTTCAGTATTTATACCAGCTAGTGACTAACGTTGTCTTATAATAAATAACCTGCATTAGCGACATGCCAAAGGATTTTAGAAATGAGTTCGGACCCCCCAATACAGCCCCACCCCCTCAGTATCCTCACTTTATTCATTTTACTGTGCAATTATATTTGCTGTGATGATGTTCCTCTCTATCCACCAGCTGTCTCTGGCTTTGTCTGTCTGCCATGTGTTGCTGGGCAGGCAGTGTCCCCCGTCCCTCACCCTAACGTCCTTTACACAGTCTTATGATCCAATGTGAGTAGAAAAATATTGTTCAATGGAGATTAATAAATAATAAGCAATTACACCTCCATTCCCGATGAAATGCGCGGTTGTAGCTTGTGTGCACAAGGTTGGGTGCACTGTAGGGATTATGGGATGTGTATACCCAACCTGGTTTACGTGCAAGCTATCCTGTAGATACTCCCAGGCACCAAGCATGCGAGCAACAGTGAGACAGACTTAACGAAGGAAGCCTGCTCCAAATCCTAGTGCACCCGCACACAGGGGCCGGTGGAGAAACAGCATGATTATCAATAAGAAAAATATGCCGACAGTGGTGAGGTGGAGGCCATTCATTACACATGTTCAGACACACAGACCTGCACACAAGTGCACACAGGTAAGCGTATGCATACAGAATCTTTTCTGCAGCCGGAGGGGAGCATGATGCTCCCTGTTCATTATCCTCACACGCATTACGTACACACATGTACATCATACACGCATGTGAAATAGTTTGTTAAGTTACACCGTGGTCATGCTTCTGTCAGGCAGGTTAGCGTGTGAGAAGGTTTGCACAAACATGTACAGTAATAAACCACACGCACACGCACACACACACACACATGTTCTCTCCTGAAAAGGTTCCTTTATGCATTGTTTTAAAACTTTTCCTCGTGTATGTATTTGTTATGTCTATGTTATGTATTTGTTCACTCATTTTTCTATGATGCTCCTTGTAGCCTTCTCCAGTAATTTCCCCCAATTCCCAAATATGATGATATATGTGTGTAATCTATTGTGCAAACAGTGATGGTGCCAAACGCGATAACATAAAATATCTTTCGTATTGTCTTCATGTCAACCATGCTACTTCTGTGCTCCAGGGTCAACTAGAAAGGGAAGTTAAATCAAGGCATTATGCTTTTATTTTATCTTTTAATTTATCAACAGTAACAGTACAAAATTGTCATTTCATTTTATATTTCAAGCATCTTATCTTTTTCACCTCTTCACATATTAAGAATGAGCGGAATTCACAGTTTTATTGTCAATCTTACACCACAGCACAGCGATCATGTGTTCCTTTAGACAAAATACAGTCCAGAACAAAGGCAACTCGTGCCAATTGTTGTACAACTCTATTACATCATTCCTGCCGCTGGCCTTGATGCACCGTCAGACGGCTCCTGCCGGCAGGTTCGGGCCGCCATTTCCTCCGGTCTTCGGGTTCGCCATAGAGGCCGTATATGAACCAGTACAGCTACACTAAAAACAAATACTTTTGTCAAGATACAAAGAAAATATATTTTCAAAAAAATGTTGTCCATGAGCGCAGGCTCTGTTCGACTTGATTGATATACAATAACATTAAGGCCTGATTACTCTGTGTGTGTGTGTGTGTGTGTGTGTGTGTGTGTGTGTGTGTGTGAGAGTTCCATGTGGCTTGTGTCTGGGTCTTTCGGCTTTCTAAAGCCTCTTCAATGTTGGCTTCACATAGTTAAATATCAGCTGTTTTATAGTAGAAGCAAATTAAATTATTTAATGTCATTACCATTGTTCTGCTTCACTTATAAAATGGTTTGAACCAAAGTTATGTTGAATACCCCGTCGAGAAGCGTGTATTTCCAGTGGTGTTTTGTGCCCACAGTAAGTCCCAAAGCCTTTGTTCTTCTTCTGAAAGAATTCCTGAGCTCATGTGCTTTACTGCTTTGCTTTCCCGCAAAGTCATATGATGTTATTACTTCCTCTCAAGACCACACTGAAATTATTTTGCATAATGGTTGGAAATACTTTCAAAGATGAGAAAAAAATGTTTTAATGTGCAACCAGTAGATGCAGGGTAATTTGAACCATTATAACACAATGGTGGGTAAATGGTCTCATTGGTCTCAGATGGAAATTATTTACTCATTTGGTTCAGCTGCCTTCATGTCTTTTGCAATATTATTGTTTTTTTTTTTTTTTTAAATTGATTTTCCTGTTGTACAAGTATCATTTAGCTAGAGTTAAGTTAGATTTCATGTCTCATTTCAACCATAAAAAACACAGCTGAAGGAAATATCATTTTCATAATTTGAATTTCGGAAAAAATTGACAAAATGTCAAGATAGAACATAAACATATTCCGAGTGTAAAGTGGAAAAGTGGGTGCGTTAAGAAATGTGAATTAGAAGATCTGAGTGAATGAAATGCTAGATTTATGTACTGCACAAAAGTCGCAGGGAGGTGGTCAGCAACAGAAAGACTTGTAATATATTGTGTTTTTATTTAAAAGATTATTAAACACGTCAAGTTTTGTGCTTCCAGTATTGTTAAGAGTATTGTTATTTTTCTCATATACATGGTTAGCTTAGCCTATGCCAGCTAAATCGGAGTTAAACACAATGTGAGGAACTTTCATTTTTTATGTTTATTTTAGCTCCTTGTGGACAGAAGCGGTAGTGTTTCCCAGCGCCAGAGTCCATTTAGAATATCTCTCGTTTTACTGCAGCAGCGTCTCACAGTCTCTTGTGCCTTTCTTCCCTGCAGCAATACGGCCTGGGCCTCCAGCCGCGCGGGGCCGGTGTCAAAGCTGTGCTCCTGGCCGGAGGAGGAGATGCTGTTTCCTGCAGCGGAGCTCTCCACCTTCCACCAGCTGCACGTCACAGCTGGCAGCCAAGGGTCAGGGTCTGTCTGTGGTCCCGCTGGAGTCTGAGCTCAAGGAGTTTCTGAGGAACCTGCATGATTTTGTCCGATTTCACAATCAAGCATTAAAAATAACTCTCTTTATATATACTATATATACTATATTGCTTATGGTCTAGTTTACTGATGTCATATAGAGGCATCAGTATTACATTGAGAGTTTCATAACCAGTTAAAAACGGGTCATTATTACATTTCTTTATTTACATATATCAATCTGTAATGCTCCAGGTGCATATTCCATTACACTGGACGACGAAAAAACACACATAAACCACTTTTTCCCTCCTCTCCGCCGGTGTTTGCGTCATAAAGAGATGCATTTCCTTGCGTTGACCGTGAGGAATATGAATCATGAGTTGCATCCAAGACAATAGCAGCAGCAACTGTCGCTGCAGCCACCTTCGCCCTGCCCCGCATGTCTGTTACATGTTAAAAAATAAATCACTACGATCAGCCTGATATCACAAATCCCATATATTTAACTGCTTTTGCCATCTCATTAATTACAAATCAACTGATCCTATTATCTTTCTCATCCCGAAAACAGTTTGAGGCGAACGCAATTCCTCAAGAAAATAACAATAAGATAATATCTGATGCGTACACATTAAGTAGAACGACACACATTGTTTTGTCACAATATTTAATGATTTAGCCACTCGCATTTGCAAAAATCATTAGTGGTTTTATTTGCCTGCTGTGTCGAGGTGTTAGCAGGAGCCGGCTAATATCAGCAGTGAGTATGCAAAACCATGCTCTCTATCAGTCTTTGAACAGTGTGTTGTCTCTCCTCACACCACCAGCTGAGATGCACCTCTACTGTCAGCATCAATTCCCAGTGTGATGAAGAGTGTGTGTGTGTGTGTGTGTGTGTGTGTGTGTGTACGCCTTTGTTTATCATTAAGCCTTGGAAGACAACTCAATATGTTTGCTCCGGTTGACATCTCTGTTGATGGGCCCTGAGGTGATCATGTGATGTTGTTTTAGTATGTGTGTGCATTAGTAGTTCGACACCACCCACCCCCCACACACACACCACCCTCCACCCCCTCTCAGTCTCCCGTTCCGTTACTTTTTTTTCTATTTTATAATCGATAGAGAGATAAATTTAAACTGGAACTTCTGGGTTTATGTTACCAAAGTAAGACACTCTCATAACAAATGACTACAAATCTGGTGTTGTGAAAGTTTGTATTTTCGCCTCTTTGTCATATTTGCCATAATCATCAACTCCCCAGGTTTAGATACAAATATCCCTTTTTAGTATGTGCAATAAAATCACTTAATTTGCATTCCAGCAATTAATTTGCACCCTCCGTAGTTACAAGCATGATAGTCTTATTGTTTTCCTTTTTTATACATATATTTATTGTTCATTTTACCTGTTTTCATTTGTTTTTACTGCTATTACTCTTCATAAGTGATATTTTATATTTCCTTTTACTAATTGATGAGTCTGTTTTAATGTGCTGGAGCCATATTTCCCGAGTGGGACAATAAAGACTGAAATGAACTAGATTTCACAAGCTGGTCTGTGTAAATGTTTTCCTTGTAAAATCTTAATTTGCAGCTACCGACTATAGTTGTAAAACAAAACTGATGGAGCAAATAAGTCCAATACATCTTAATAAAATTTAGGGTGGAAGTATAAAGTAGCATAAATATTCTTTTTTGTCTCTTGTCTTTCTCCATAAAGACAAACTCACTTTGTTAAAGGATCGTAATAATCAAGTTTGACTCTCATCATTCTCTTCTTCTTCCCTCTCCACCATTTATTTGATCAAATCCCAGCAGGAACATTAATAAATTCCAAGGAAAGGTTTATTTTACAAAACCCTTTGCCCTGTTGCTTGCTTGTTTTCAGTAACTCGATCTTTGCATTTACATTCTTTGTGATATTTGGATGTGAAAAGTTCTGTTCGGCCTGATCTCCGCCTTCGCAGATTCTGCAGTTACACCCACGAGCCTCGTGATGACATCATGTGGAAAAAACCCAACTACCTTCCCAAATAACCGTAAAGGTTTGCAACACACAAGCAGGACGTCAGATGTCATGTTGCACCTTAACAAACCTGAAGGCTCATTAGTCTTGGTGAGAAAACGTTCTCCTCAGGGCCAAAAAGGTTCATCTGCTCCTGACTTTTGGTGGGTTACGATAAGCATTCATCAGCCTAGATGGAGAATTTTAGTTTTTCTCCATCTAAATATGTGTTCAGAGCTGTATAGCATCTTTCAGCTTGTTTTGGTTCACCCTAACCTCACAGCGTGGCTTCCAGTTTTAGCTGTCTCCAGAGAAAAGGCTCTAAAAACCCACTGTACACGTCGTGACCAGCAACAAACAGCAGAGAGACACAGTTTGCACCGAGCTCGTGAACATATTGGAGCATTTCGCCGCTAAAGAGCCAGATATTTCCCTCAGGAGTTCGTGGCGACCAAAAAAAAAGAGCTAAAAGCAGTTTGAACTGTCAAGTTAAAAGCGCCTGAAAAGTGAAGCCAAGCCTGAATTATTTTATACGGCCAAAAGGAGGCGACTCCACTGGTTGTTAAAATAAGTCTGATTGTATAGAAGTCTATGAGAAAATGACCCCACTACCCGCTTGATTTATTACCACAGTAAACTCCTAATAAGTTTATGTATAGTTTCAAATCTTCTTCAATACAACATGGTGTTCATTTAGTAAATGATGGTGATATAGCAGGGTATGCTTCAGGGCGTGGCTACCTGATTGACAAGTTGCCACCGCGTCGTCGCTACCTTGGCATGGCAATCCATCCAAAAGTCCAAACACCGCCATCCCTACAGCGTGCACATGTAGTTTCTCCATGGGGGTGGGTGTCAAAGGGTTAATAGAGGGAATAAATGAATTAGTTAAAGGAAAAAAGCAGTGCGTCATCTTCTCTAAAGCGCCCGGCTCAGGCGTGGGGTCGTGCCCTTCTCTCTGAAAGCTCTTTGGTTCTAAACAGAGCTGAGTGTTAGGGTCGGGTAAACTCTCCGGGAGAAAAGACTCTTTTGAAATTGGGACGAGCCACAGCTTCGGGTTCAATCACCAGGATATAAAATGTAACCAGTGTCCTCTCACGGAGCTAACGAGAGCCAGGCTGGGACCTCTGACCCCAGTGTGCTTAAGTTCACCGCACTCATGTGAAATTAAGAGCTATTAACAGGGAGGTCATTGCTAATGAGGACCCCTGTCTGGACATCCGAGGAAAGCTCGGCCTGTGGAATGTGGACTCCTCATGTGCTCTCAGAGAAGTTAGCGCCACACGCTTTTCGTGACGTGGGATAGAGTGACATTACATTACACAATACGCTGCTTTTTAGGAATTCAGCTGGGACTAGCAGAGAATGCTCATTACAGACAGCAGTAAAGGCTGTGAGGAGTAATAGCATCATGTTGAGGGGGGAAACAAAACATTTACATCCAGAGCAGGACATCTTGAGCTACTGGCCAGATCTCCAGGACATTTGGTGCAGATGTCAAGTGTCCTGGCACATGATTCAACATGCTTATGGTTTCCTTCCTTTCCTCTGGTGTCATCATCATCATCTTTGACCAACGTTTTGCCCTACGACAAAGGTATCATGAAAACAAATTCCCTGATTTCCGTAGATTTTGGTGTTGATATTCATGGTCTCCAGAGGTAAATGGTGCCTTGTGCGTCGGGATCCCAAGGGCCGTGACAAAACGTTGCTATTTGCCGCCCTGGGAATGAGAGCGTGATGGGTGGACAACTTATTTTGTTCTTCCTGTCGCACCACGACCGGCAACTTTCAAGCCGGAAAGTTTTCTTGCACGTTACCGAATGCATGAGTTGACACCGCAAATCAACCCCCCCCTTAAATGTCAATATGACAGCTTTGAACATCTCATTTGTTTAATTAGCTGTCTTGCATGACATACGCTTCAGTGATGATTGGATTTTCAAGCGTTAAAAAAAAAATGTACATGAATTTCAAGCAGATTATGTCAACTGTGAAATATTTACTTCCTCACGTGGAGAAGAAGAAAAGAAGCCTCGTTCCAGTGCGCTTCAGCAGCACTGCACCGATGGTGCTGCTCGTGAATTGAGTTCAATTCCGGCCTGGAGCTTTATTATTTGTCATATCCCCTACTGTCTCCCCTCATTTGTCGTCGTTTCTCTACTGTCAGCTCTCTAATATATCTATAAAATGCCCCCAAAAAAAGGACGTTTCACAATCTAATAGGCATGCTCCCAAGAGGATGAACCCTTTCAGTACACTTAGCTTCATAACAACTTAAATACACTTTACTCCAGCTTCATCCTTAAGCCCAAATGTCAACTTTGTGCCAATGATATTAAATATTAATAATCTAATGGAAAGGAAAATATATATCAGGGGGGGAGCTTGATCAGAGGTGTGACAAGCAGATAATCATACAACCGCGTTGCCAAAGTTCATCTTTTTTTCATACATGTGTTGCATGATTGTATGAGTTCATCCGTGTGAGGGAGTGCATGCATGGCTAAACACAGGCACATGTGCAGCTACCGACCTCGTGTGGTTATGATTTAATTTCCCGCGTCTGAATGTGGCTACTGTCTGTGCTGATATGAGCTAACTAACTGGATTCCAAGAATCTAACCGTCATCATTTGATTACAGTTCATTAGCCTGTGAACTCACAGCATCCTGTGCTGCTGACTGTCCGCCGACAGGAGGCGCTGCAGGTGATATGGCTCTAGTTCTTCTCATGAGCTCTATAAAAGGCCAATAATAACGTCATCACTCCTTAAGCCACTGGACGTATGTTGCTATTTGAGAGCTCACACATCAAAGAGGGAGATTGTGGATACACAAGGGAGAACAATCCTCTAATTGTGCGTTATAATCAAGATGACAAATCCCGTCCTAAACTGTCTGCTGTCATGCCCCCGATTTATCACTGTTAATTACCGTGAGCACGTACAAATGAGCATTTGCTTGTGAAACCAGAAAGACTGCAGACACAACCTCCAAGGACAACAACAACGACACTGTGTGTTCGGAGAGAGAGCACCCGGACATGAAAATGTAGAGGCTGAACTCTTGACAAACTCGGTTCAGTATTGATGGGTAAACAACTGCAATGAGGAGAAAAGATGACACCAACAGCTTCAGGCAAAACTAAGGTCTTGTGACAGAAGTTTGACCGGGTCGGCCTTAGTTATAACAGAAAGAAAAACAAAGATGTTCTTGATTAATGTTTCTTCAATCGTGACAAAGAAATAGCTGTAACTCTATACGACTGTATATACGCATTATGGTTTACTGTCCCGAGGGTTGAACAGTCCTGCTAACTGACATTTCAAAGGTCACAAAGGTCACAAAGGTCACTCTGTGGCGATCGCTGACATCAGAAACGTCGCTTCGCGTTGACGCTTCAGAGGTAAAGAGGTCTCATTTCTCTGAAGCCACATTTCCTCTCTCCTCGCATGGTCGGAAAAGACGCGAGTGAGGGAAGCGCGGATGCAATTTAAGAGACTTGGGATTAATTTCTATTGATTAACTTGGAAATAGATCCACTAATTGATGGCTCCACCCTGTACCTAACTAGGCCTGATGACCCAGCTCAAGGTTGCCAACTCTTCTCCAATGACAAAGAAAAGTCCATTTTAGATGGATGTAGGTCAAATATTAATAATACAATGACACCTCTAAGTATCTGATCATATATAAAGACGCAATACCAACTTTGACATAAAAAACACGTGCTTTTTTTAATTTCCCTGAAAAGTACGTTGGACGTAATAGTTTCCTGATAGCGACGATTCGTCCAAACCATTTATTTTTTTTAGGAACCAGATTCAGCATCCCCTGCCCTTCCTGTCCAACCAGCCATTAGACCTCCAATAAACTTGCAACTTCCAAAAAAGCAATTGGCTGAAGCCCCGATCACGGAGCAGTCCGTCTCCACGCCCCCAGCCTCTGCCCAGTGTATCATCAGTGTATCTGCTGCTGCGTCTGACAGGTGCCACATAATGGATCGCTGGGGCGGCAGAGTAAACAGTTCGGGGCGTGAGCTGTGTGCAGGGGAGGTCAGACATGCTGATTTATGGCCTCTTTGATAAATCACCTCCTCTTTCAGCGAAGGAGGTCCCCGTCAGATCCTCCTGACTGAGGAGCATCTGTGGATTCAGCTGTGGCCTCCGTGACCTGCAGACGGAGCTGCCGGTGAAGCCTGGCGTGCCAGTCCAACACTCCTCCAACTCCCTCGCCACTCGCCTCCTCCTTCTTTCCTTCACCTCCTTCGCATCCCTCCACTTTTCTCTTGGCATTTATCTCTTGCTCTTCACTCCCGCGTGCGTCGTTCCCCTCTCACTCTTGCATTTTGCCCTCCTGCTTTTATTTCTCCTCCGAGTTTCACGAAAAAAACTCTCTCTCTCTCTCTTTCTCATTTTCGGCTCCACACGTTTAATCTTTCTCCTTCCCCGTTCCCCTCCCACTCCCTCCCCCTCAATCTCTTCTTACTCTCTCACCTCTTGCTGCTCCTTCTCCTGCCATTCTTCATTCTCTCTCCCCAGTCACTCTCCTTTGTCTCCTTCTTCTCGGCTTCCTCCTTCTTTCTCCCACTTAATAAGATAACGTGCATTAAGGCTCACTCCGTCATCATTGAAGTGTCCGTTGCAAACACCTACTTTAAAAAACAGACGGGGTGGGAGAATGTTCACTAATGACCATCAGGGGTGCAGCATGTTTGACGTTGGAGACCACTACGGCACCAAGAGACATAACGAGAGTGTGAAGAATAACAAGCTGCTGCCATTTTATCTTGTGTCGTGCTAAAGTGACTTTATAATGCGTATTTTAATTTGCTTTTGTCTCAGTCTGTGTCATTTCAGGTGCAGTGATACATCAGATTGTATGAACTTTTATTCCTCGTCTACCTGCTGCGTATTTCTACGGTTGTTTGCTTGTTTTTGCATTATTGCACGTGCGTTTGCCTCTTTTGTTTAACATGTTAACCTACTTATTTCACTCTTTCATCTGCACTGTCCCTTTGCTGCTGTGACTCTGAACATTCCCTGCTGTGAGACGAATAAAGGATTTCTGATTGTGATTCCTTCCTGCCATATTTTGCACCTCTGAACAGGAACTTCTTGAAATACAGTGAATGAGGCCAAACATCAATGGTGCCACTTTTCTTCCATTTTACCAGCGCAAAACCATCTGTGTGGTCCTTTGATATATATAAGAATAAAAATAAAATCTGATTGTTAACAACCTTTTTACCCAGACTCTGAAAACTAGAAGTTGTAATCGTCATTTTATATCTTATATGTTATATGTTATATGTCTTTGTGAAATGTTTAATTTCAACCCTGTCTCCTCTACTAATATGCTTTAAAGGAAGACAAAACTGCTGCCTGGATTATGTTTTGTGGTGTTCTTTTATTTGGGTTAAATATCTTTTGTTTAAAAAACCTTTTTAGCAGAAGGTTAGATAAAAATATACAGGATCTTAAATATTGTTCTTGAACTCTGCAGGTCTTTCTTCCAGGCTGTATGAGACCAAGACAAACTCTTCAAACAAGTTCACCGTTCGGTCCAATTTGACAAAGGACACATTTTTAAATTGAATCTTATGTTTAACAAGCTACATGGACGGTAAATCCACGAGTAAACGAAGCAAAAGTTTGTCCTTGATGAGGCTGTTCACCCCGAGCTGACCCTGGACTCTGACTCTGAAGAGCTTCACGCAAATATTTGGAGCAGATTTTCAATGGCATTCATTTCTCTAGAAAAGAAAATGGAAACGAAAAAGTTTGGAGACACAAAAACAACTGTAGTAGGTCAATTACAATTAATAGGGCACGTTCCAATTCCCTTAATTGTATCCTTGTCTTCCTCGCGTCCCTCTAAATGTTAGTGTAGTGGGACGTCCTTTCTAACTAATCGTGGCTTTAAAGTGTTCTTTTAATTAGTTTTCTAGTTTAACAGTTAGTTCAGGTCTTAGTTGACAGCTCAAAGCAGTTGTTCTGGATTCATATAGAGGCCCGGAGTCACCAGCCAGACTCAAAATATCCATATAAACTTCTTAAACCACTCAGTCAATAAATAGTGTAATATAAAATAGCACCATTGCAGTAGTGCAAAGAGGCAAGCGGAGGAGCAGGAGCCGCTGCGTCTAGACGCGCCACCATCTTGCTCAATAAATAATTAAAAGCAGCATCCTTCGATCAATGTCCCTCATCAGTCTGGAGCGGGAGATCGCTGCGTGCCTCTCGGCCCCCTTCTCCACTTTTCTCCTTATTCCACATTCAAACGCATATGGACACAGTGATGGGAAGTATCAATGCTGGAGATTTATCCCACATGTCTGAGCGTTGGCATGCCCACGTGATGCGATGTGGAGCGTGTGTGTGTGTGTGTGTGTGTGAGCCCTGTCATTCCATTACAGGTCACAGTAATCTAATCATCCAGCTGTGAGCTCAGCGTGCAGGCGTTTATGAAAGGGACTGTCATGCAGGAGAGCACAGACCTCAGTCTGTCACCACGTTACCTTTCGCTCAATGACAAACTGTGTCTGGGCCGACTCCGATAGCCTGCAGCTGTTTCCCAGACTGATTACTGTGGGAGTGAGCGGCCTTTGCTTCAATTTAGACACCAACTCCAGTAAGGCGTGTACGCGTAAACAAGAGGTCACGTCAGGTCCGTCTGAAACCTGCAGGATGTCCAGGTGTGATGGAGGACAGGGATAAAGCTGTTATCAGTGTGACTTACAGGACTGGACGGGACAAGCGACTCAGCTCTCCTCCCTGAAATCATGTTGACAGGAAACGCGGTTCCCTCAGATGAACTCTCGAGGCGTTTCGTCTGGTTTATCGTCCTCGCGCCCGCTTGTGAGGGTTCGCAGTTGATACAGATTTTCTCAGGCACAATCAGCTGAGCGGCTTGAGGTAAAAGAGATCAATACTTTTCATTTTTAACACAGAGGCGATATCGACCGTGTGAAGCGGCCTCTTCAGTGGGCGAGGAGAGGCTTTCTGTGCCATGATAAGAGGCGTATTATTTTAATCATCATCATCTTTCATCTGCTCCCCTCTTATCTGTCGCCCATACGCAGGAAGATGGGTGAGGAGAGGATGGCGGGGCGGAGGGCTGCGGAGTCACAGAGCCAAAAACAGATTGCTCGACTCGTCTCTGAACCTGTGACTTCTCTTCTTTGTCGATTTAAAGCTGCAGCTAATAGGACGACATGCTAGTGGCAGGTTGGGAAAACATGCAGGTCTTCATTCGTGTCCTGCTTCCATATATAACCCACCCTGCCGCAGTGTCGTTCAGCAAGGCACTGAATCCCCTTGGATGGACTGAACAGTTCAGGCTCAGGGGCCCAAAGTGTCAGGGCCCTCACCTATAAAATGTCACTCAAAGAGACACGTATCAACCAGGAAGAGACTCAAAAGGACCCCAAAGATACATATAATGACTACAAAGAGACACAAATAGGCTACAAAAGAGAGCAGAACAACTACAAAGAGACACAAAGAGACTACAGAGACCGAAGCAGCTACAAAGAGATGAAAAACAGCTGCAAAGAGACGCAATGAGACCTAAAAGAGACTCAAAACGACTACCATGAGACACAAAACGGCTACAAAAAGTGGCAAAACAGCTGCAAAGAGACGCAGTGAGACCTAAAAGAGACTCAAAACGACTACCATGAGACACAAAACGGCTACAAAAAGTGTCAAAACAGCTGCAAAGCGACACAAAGAGACTGACAAGCAACTCACAGCAATGACGAAAGTGGGCAAAAACAACCACAAAGAGATTAGAAATGACAAAAAAGAGACACTAAACAACTACAAAGTGACGCAAAATGTCTTCAAAGGAGGCAAAGCAAGCAGAGACAAAAAAAATAACGACAAAGAGGCTCACGGTGACAATGAAAAGGGGCAAAACAAGCACAAAGAGAAGTAATGGCCACGAAGAGAGACGGGGTGAACGGAGCGAGATGTGTAACGACTATGTAGGAGGTGCTAACCTTTTGCATGTCTGCGCCCAGGGGCCCTTTGTCTCTCAGCTCCCACTATCTGCAGAGCCGCTGCTGACTCAGCACTTTGACCTGCCAGCGGATGGAGGCGAGTGAAGAATAACTTCAGTGTCATCATCAGCTGCAATAACACAGAGATGTGTACACATTCAGAGGAGCCGGGAGGCAATTTAACCGTCTCAATATTATGACAAAAACATAAATGTTTAAATTCATGACCGTATCCACATCCATACAGAAACTGTGATGAAGTCCTAATGTTAGAGAATAAATCACGTGATCATGTAACCTGATGGAGATCAGAACAGTCGAGTTCCATCACAGAGAAACAAACAAACGGGATATTCAAATTTTATTCATTGACCGAATTGGCAGATGAAATACAAACTATATTCATAAAGTGGCAATAAGAGGCAGAGGCAATACAAAGCTAATGGCTCTGCTAGCGCAGCAGGGTTTATTGTTTCACTGTAGTAATAGACTCTCAAGGACAAACTATTGTTCAGAACTGGCCTTAATGTTTGCAGAAAATCACATAATTATTTTGAGAGATGAAACGATGTGCTCTTCAGTCTGGGTGTTTTTGCATTTTTCTTAAATTTAAAGTTTCTTTCAAGTACTGGATAAAAAAACCACATAAAGCCCATAAAACCTGTTCAAAAGCGTGACTTGTCTTGTTATGTGAGATTTAAAAAAAACACAACAAAAACAAACCTCCTGAAAAGTTGCTGATGTCCTCACACTCGACTTCCAAATGATCTACGCGGCTGCACAAAAACAATTCATTTAACTGTGACTCATAATCATAGCTTGTTTTTATTGCGATACATTGAAAATGTCAGAACACACATGACACTGTTGCTAGTCCTGAAACAATGCGTGATTGATTGGTCGATCAACGGCTCGTTAATCTTCTACATCATTTGTTAAGAAACAATGTCAAACATTCTGAGAGGATTTGTTTCCTTTCCCTGTTTTATATCATTGTTATTGTATATTTTGGGGTTTTGGGCTGCGGTAAAAAAATTACAATTGAAGTCGTCATCATACGGGGCATTTGTGAGGGGCTTCTTTTAAAAAATATTTAAAAAATATAAAAAAAATACTTAGAAAATATTTAAAAAATATTTAAAAAATATTTAAAACATTTTTAAAAAATATTTAAAACATTTTTTAAAAATATTTTAAAAATATTTTAAAAATATTTAAAACATTTTTTAAAAGTATTTTTTAAATATTTTTAAAATATTGAAAAAACATTGAAAAAAATATTGAAAAAATATTTAAAACATTTTTAAAAAATATTTTAAAAATGTTTTAACATTAAGAAAGTAAAGTTGATGTTTCATTTAGAATAATGGCAATAAAAAATAAAATAAAAACAGACTTACAATAATATAACAATTTGAGATTTCTTCACTTATTTCACAAATTGTTGCTGAATTCTACACAATTTATTCTTATGATTATTCATTTTGTAATATGACACTGTGGCGTTCAATACATATTTGGCCAGTTATGGTAATAATGAATAATGATGTTAAGTAGTATCCGATAATGCTTTCATTTTGCTGCATGAGCGCTCCTTGAAATATAAAGACGAATGGTCCTGCAGACAAAGAAGAAGCCGTGTAAGTGTGGCTTAAAGGAGCTGCCACAGGAAGAAAAGAAAAGAAAACGTTAAAGATGACTAACATGCTCATTTGTTTCCACAAAGGTGACAATTTGTAGTTTTCACGTGACGTCACAGCCCTCCACGACAGCTTCTATTCGTCACACTCTGACCCAAAGTGCCAGATTGTTGTTTACTTGCCCGCGTTTCGATAAAATCTTGAAATTTGTGCAATCGGACGTCCTGCGGTCGTCGTCGAGCACATCTGCCCCAGCAATCCTTGCTTCTCCACAGCAACCAGTGCCGTCACCGCAGGGTAATCTAAACTGTGGGGATGGTTAACGTGACCGTGGGAAGACGGTTTCAGGACTCGACATTAACGCTTGTCGGGGCAAAGTGGGAGGCCGCACGCAGTCGTCCGATGAAAGTAAGTTATTGGGCGAGTAAAACCCTTCATTACGTCATTTTAACATTACCTGGCTTACCTGTCTTTTCAGTAAAGTGACGTCAAGTGATGATTATTTATTACAAATCTTATCGTGTAAATATTTCGTGAAAGCTCCATTAGCCCAAACTACAGTATCGTCACAATATGGATATCGAGGTGTACTGAGGATGACAGTATATTGAGTCTGCGCCGATCACGTGACTCAAAACTACGTAAATGGAGGTACCGACACCTTCCTCAGAGGGTCCTGTCCTCGTCCTCATCGCTCCGTGATGCTGCTCCAACGTTTTCACACCACCAACAGTCTTTGAATCTTTTGTTTCTTCTTGACAAGGGTACAATACCCATGCACCTCCATGCTGTGCAACACTGATTACCTTGAGCTATCACTGCCAGCTCCCATTCAACCTTTTTATGAATCACTTCAGCCACATCCATTGTGTGACACAAACCACGGCCTGAGAGGAGTTTACTCAATTTGTATATTCCTGCTGTCAGGTAAATGTCAATGTCAAAGTGTCAGTTTCTGCGTGAACAGGAAAAAGTGTTGTTTTCAGATCGATGATTTGCTTTTCTTGAGCCCAAAGGTGGTAAAGATTTCTCGACTGCACTCGTTCAGTTCAAGCGTGAAAGATAACGCTGCAAATATTTTAGTGGAGACCTCTCCTGACCCCTGCTTCCACTCCCAGCAGCCCCTGGCAGGTTTACACTATAAACCTTGCACCAGCAAGAGCTTTGAGGAGGAGACCGGCGAGAGGGATGAGCCTCTGTGCACGGAAATAAAGGCAATGAGTGAGACCAAGGTGTCCGCTTGTGACAGCAGGGTGATCTGATAGCTACTGAGGGCATCATGTGACTTGGAAATCACACTTTTCATCTTTTACAGCAATCAATGTGTCACTCACTGTTGAAGTGTCCTTGAGCAATAGCAGGGGGAAAAAAAACAGTTATTTGCTGCCGGGAGCCTCCACTCCTGCAGCATGCGTGACCTTTATTGAGCAATGCATCAACATAAAGTCTTTATTTCGCTTTGCAAAGTACCTGTGGCTCTGCTGCAAAACACCAGTTATTTGAAAATCCGAAAAGAAAAAAGGGTGGTTGTGCTTTTGAGTGGATCACAGGTCACGCTGTGGACACGATCTGCCTCTGAAGCCGGCCGGGTCTCCTGAAAAAGACCTTCCATTGACACGTATTTATTCGAGGAATACTTTTGTTTTTGATGCATCACAAATACGTCTTTCTGTATATCGGTCCGTCTGTCCCCCGGGGGACTGCTGTTCATGTCCCGTGTGAAACCAAAAGTCAATATCCACTTTTCAAAATCTACATCTATTTTTTTAGCCAAACCATAGTATTGTTTTCCACCTGACAGAGTAGTTTTGTTGCGTTATTGTTTTGTGTCGTTTCAATTTATAACGTTCACCACGCATTTAAACCGTAATCAGGGAGAAAATTGGTTTCCCTCAAAACTTTATTGAGAACGCAGACGTGAGTGACATCCATTTACTCATCTAACTCCTGGAGAAACAAGAGGATACGCATATTTCCAAAAACATTTCTTTCATTTTTCAACACGTAGTCTTTAGCACAAACCAACACGAGTTAAAACATAATAACTTTGGCCTTACCTGGGTTTCCTTCCCTTCTATTGTTCACCCTTTCTCTCCTTATTTCTCTTCACAATAACACCAACCTTCATCACATCTTTTCACAGGCGGTCGCTTTTATTTATGGTGTTTTTTGTTCCAGCAGAATCGACTGTAGAGAGACAAAAGATGTTTCCTTTTGGGAGTTTTCGCAAATTTGCTTTGTGATTTCCTCCTCCTTACATCTTCTCTATGCCACATTCAGATAAATGTGTTTCATTTTTGTTGCAGAAACCGTTATAGGAAGCGAAGCCATCAACTACATTGATCTGCCCTAAATGGTACTTCACAGGGGTACTGTAAACCGGAATGGTCTGCCTTAGTCTTAACGGGGCAATTTTGTTCATGGAATATTTGGAGGCATAACTTTGAGTTCAAAACTTCCATGTAAACAGAATTATTTATCCTTTTTCGGGGCTCTTTTTAAGCTGCCGGGGGCCCTGGGTGATTGTGCCTTGTTCACAAAACTATATTGTGCTTGGCGGCTGCACTGGATTTGACTTTAGCCACTGTAGGAGGTAGTTGAACATGAGTGCTATGAGTGCTAAGGGCACTAATAAAGGCACTTAACGCTTGCTTATAAATGTAGCATTAAACTATATATGGAAAATGACCAAATCCGGACGAGCCGACAAAAAATGTCCAGTTGTACAAGAATGGCACGAAGGTTTTATAATTGGAAGCCTTGATCAAAACACTTCCACGAGGCTCGTACTCCAGTGGCACATTAACTTAACTCACAACTCATCCCTAATTGACTTCAGACCTCACTCCTGAATAATGACTCACGAATGCAGACAGCACTCAACATTTCTGTTTGTCTGATATCAGACAGAATTGTTTCCATCTTCAGTCTGACTTTGCCTCCACTCGTATCGATTTCGAGGGAGATTCGATTTTCCCTAACCAACCTCTGGAGACCGACGTATTTGTCTGAATCTAAACTCATTTTAAGTTGTCACTGATGGGTAGATTATGAAGTAGCTCAGTTATTGTTGAGATAGCTACGAGATGTGTCTAACAGTTTTGCCCTCACTGACTCAGTTTGTGATGGACGTATGTGACTGTTTTGATTAAGTCTTCATATATATCACATATCGTATATGTATCTGCAGGTTCAAAGAATTCAACAAGGGATATGTTGGTGGTCTGTGGTAAAAAAAAAAATACACGGCGTTACAATTTGAGTAACCCAAGGCAGAAAGCAATAACAGGGGCAATAAAAAAGAACCTCATAATTCCTTGCAACCATCCTCTTTCTGTGGTTAGGGATCTTAGCTCCAGAACTTGGCCTACACTACCCTAACTGACAGAAAGCAAGCCAGTCGTGGTAGGAAGCAAGACAACTGGCTTTGGAGAGCTATTGTGACGGACCAGAGCGAGCATGTTCCCGGGTCGCTAGTGCAGAACTGGCTGCAGAAGAAAGCAGCTCGCAGTAACATCCCTGTACTGATTTTAGGTGTAAAAATGGCTTTAAATTGGATTTTTGGGATCAGAGAATAACATCTACGATTCAGACTGAGACCCAAGTTTATGACAAAAAGTAAGGCATCAAAACAGCCATAGAAAACGTGTCAATTCCATCCAGGAAATAGCTAAATATGCTACTTTTTCAGAGCTACATTGTGGTTTCAAGGAGCCTATAAAGAATTTGTCAAATCACCCATCAAGACTCATATCAAGCTTCAATCATTGCATTCAAGGCAAATCAAAAGTTTTTGTTTGGGATACTCGAGAAACAGCCGTGACGCCAAATCGGGCCAGTGGCATAAAGTGTGTGTGTGTGTGTGTGTGGGGGGGATGCCCCTCCTCTTGGACCGCAGTCATCTAGAAACTCAACTTTTATTTTGATCTCAACAACAGATGAGTAAAGTTTCATTACTGCAGTTTGAAAGGTTGCAAACGCTATCTTGGTGACAAAATCTGTCCACAGACAGACAGGAATATAAACACCTGGCAAGTACTCAAATCCTCTTCTGCGGTCGTGCTACTACAGTAAGTGTCTCCAGGCTCACACAGACCCACAGCGTGAACACAATACAGTGTCGCTGTCATGGCTGGTAACAGGACAATTCTGCATCTTTCATCGCATATTGTTGTATTAATGATCTTTCAAAGTTCTCTTTCTGAAGTCTAAGATGACAACAGAGATTCCTGTGCTCACTACAAGATGAAATAACGTGCAGAGATGTTGCCGCTCTCTCTCCACTGAGTCCTGCCTGTGCCGCTCTGCTGGGCTGGCACAGACTCCTGTGATCCATCATTACCAGCCACAGGCAATGCAGAGTCACCTCAGCCCCACACTTCACTGCAGGCCGTCTGCTAATTAGGAGAAGCAGAGAGTTGTGAAGTAGCTGCGGTGGAATAACATCTACAAGTTATGCATGTGTGCCCAACGTGGAGCAGTGATATTTTAGATTAAGCTCAGTGAGGCGATGTTTAAATATGCTGTTATATCAAAAGTTTTGTCCTAAAATGAGGCAACTTCCAATGGAAAAAGCACAAAATTAAAATTAAATGTGAGAGTTTAATCCAGGAGATAACATGAGCTGAGAATTAAGCGCATGATGGCACAGAATGGGGTCCAAGCACCATGTATTTGTCATATTTGTAAGATTGCACAGATCAGCACTAAGATGCTGTGTTTCTGGACGTCTGGCTACGTCTCAACAAACCACCTGCCACACGTCCATTTATTTTCCCACAGAGCAGAGAAATGTCAGTAAATGCTGATGACTGCTTTCGGGTGATCTTCGTCGTGACATCGTCCAACGCTCCGGTGTAACCGCGTCCCACCAGTCGCTGGAACACCACCGGTGCTACGCCTGGCAGCTGGTTGCTGTTGGCTGTTTTGTGATGATTCGGTTGCTTCTGGGATGCTACGCAGGAATGCGTGGCCCTGAGCCAAAACTTTGAAAGCCCCAGATATACAAATGAGGAAGAGTATGGCTGGTAGCTCATATTTTGTACTCCTTGGATTTGATTAAATCATGTTTCCACATCCACATTTGTCACGTCTAAATGTTGTAATTTGTCAAAATCCTGGCAAAGTGACTAGCATCCTGCACTCGGGGGTAGTGCAGTGATGTATTTAGCAACTGAGCAATTTGAGCAATGCTGACATGACAGAAACAATACTATTTAAACATTCTACCCTTGATTGAATTAGGAATGATCTACAGCTGCATATTACATATGAGCTACATCATTAAACAACTAAGAAAGATGTTTCTTCTCTTGAGGCAACATGCAGTGTGTGTGCACATGATACTGCCAGCTGACGTTCAGGGTAAACTGGCTCCTAATTGGTCCTGTTGTGTGTGACGTGAGCTTCAGTGATGTGTGGCACCGGCCTCCTGACATCATCAAGGAGATTGTGTGGCCGTTCTGCAGCTCCGGTATCAGCTCTCTGTGAGAACATCGCTGCTTGAGGGGCTGCACTTCACAAAACACGGCCAAATGTGTGTGGATATTTGAACTTTACATCCACGTGAGATTGTTGTAAAAGGGTCATTTTGGAACCCGGATGCAGTGATGTGGCCTTGTGCTCCGGTGTATGTTGAAACAAGTAAATTCCCCCAAACCGACGCTTCAAATTACACAATGTTTCCTGAAATATCACTATATACAGTAGCATTAAGATGCATTTTCACTGTAACTACAGGGCTCCAACCATGGACAGCAGCCCCACACCTAAAGTTTTTTTTCCAGGAAGGTTTTGACTTGGTCTGCAAACCACTTCAGCATAAATTTAGGGTTCACAAATACATTTTAAAGTGTGTTGACATGTGGTTCACTTCCCTGTGATCCTCAAATTATTGCCCCGGTTATGAATCTAAATTCATGTCACACACTTACTGCACATCGACACTCCGTATCTCAAGAGTTTATTTGTGTTACCGAGTGTCTTTGCGTGCTCTTCCCTGAAGTTGCTCTTGAAATGATTAGATGTTTTAATTTTGACGGTGGCGTTCTTCTTCAGACCGCAGCACACATGTTGTTTATTTTCAAAAGGCCACCAGCTTTATTGAAAAGTGTCTGTTTCATTCTCACACAGATCTTCCCAGAGGGGGATCAGATATCTGTCGGAAGCAGAGCCAGATAATGTATTCCCTCCTGCCCCGGCACTGCCCCCGTCCCCCGTCCCCCGTCCCCCCGTCCCCCCGTCCCTTCCATGACCTTGTCGGGTCGAGATCATAACCCACCAATGCGTGATCTACCCGCCTCATTTATCCAGCAGACACGTGAGCTGATGAGTCCTTCGTCAGATCATCAGATCAATTTTACCGAGATTTTATTTTACCAGTCTGATCCTGGTTTTCTCTCATGACCAAGTCCTCACTTCTGCTTTAAATGCCTCCGATCAATAGTGATGTTTGAAAGCTGGATGAGCTCATTTCCAGACCTTTTGATTCGAAGAACTAAATGATTTAAGTGATGTGTGTATAATTACTCACTCTGCTAGAGATTAACTCAAAGAGCTACTTCAACGTTTAGTTTCTATAAAAGCTGATTTCTGCTTTTGTTTACAGGTCTCACATGTGGATTTCTTTAGCAATTTTCCGTTCTGTCTTTTTTCCTCTGCTCAAATCTATTCTTGCTTCCTACAATTTTAGAAATTAGCTAATTTCAGGCTGGCAAAATTGTGTTATGAGAATGGGGAATGAGTGGATTGATTAAAAGGGCAATAAGGGCCGATCAATGAGCAGATGAGCACTGGACCTCCAGCTCCACTGTGTGTGACTCCCCGAGGCAGGTTTGGCTTCGATTCGGATAACATCCTCTCATTTAGTCTTTGGGGCGGTCAACCACAGCTGTGACTCTTCCTAGCTCTCAACTGGGGGTGCAGAGATCTGATCCTGGGTCTACAGCAGTGGGGAAAAAAAGGGGCACAGTCCTCTTTACGCAGAATCCGGTTTTTACTCATCCCAAAGTAACACAAAAAAGGCATTTGGGCTACATAAAAGGTCACTTGGCCTGATCGCAAGGACACCAACTAGGGCCATAGATCTACAGGGGCTGCAGCCAGGCTGTAGGACACTTGGGCTGGCCAGAGGGGCGCTTGGGGGCATTTTGGTTGACCACCGGGGTATTTGGGTTGGTCAGAAAGCCTTTGGGCTGTCTAGAAGGGCACTTTGGTCAACCAGAAGGTGTGCAGAGAGGCACTAAAGTCAACCAACTTCCAGGCATGTTGGTTGACCACAAGGGCACTTTGCAGCACTATAGTCAACTACATGAGGACTGGAGCTGGAGTTGCTAGACGTCTACTACTGGATATACAATTTACAAGTAGCCACAACCTAATTTGAAGCTAATAAAAAGCTAAATCATTGGCAGATGTTAGCCGGCTGGTTAAGAGATTGCGTTTCGGCCATTACAATTGGTGATTGGTCATATAATACAATACAAATGGAAACCAGAACTCTTCCGATAACAACATTTTTGTCCCGTTGCTACAGATTCTGTATCTGTTATAGAGATGAACAAGAAGGACACTGTTCTGCGACAGGTGCACCTGGAGCACTTTGGTTTACCAGACTCGAGGGGCAACTTGGTTGACTACAAAGGCACTTGGTTTGACTAGAAAGCCAATTCGTTTAACCAGAGGGGCATGAGGGCTAATTGAGGCCCGATCAGCCACTTTGTTAACCACAGGAGCAACTGTTTCAACTGGAGGGCAATTTGGTTCATGTTAGCCGACTAGAAGAACGGTGGAGGCTGAGCTGCTGGAGACGAGTCCCTCATGGGGCGATGCACAACTAGCTGCTAATGGTTGTGATAGGTGGAGGAATGACCTCACACCTCAAAGGCCCTGAAATCGACCATAGAGACCATTATGATATTGACCAGAGGGGGCATCCAGGTACACTTGTCGCGTGACAATAGGGCGTCGTATGATAATGGGTACAAAAAAAGGGGCACTTGACCTCCACCACAGTCCCTCTGTACACGGCAATGGTAAAAATGTACAAATTTGGTGAGCACCAACCCCCACCAACATAGCGAGCATTCCAGTGTCAGCAGCCCTCTGTTTGAATGACTTTAAGCAGGGCAGGCTCCACGGGTCACAGACATTACTTACCTACATGCAGAGAAACATCACAATGAAAACACTGAAGGAGAGAAGTTTTTCCTCCATAAGAAACACATGAGGCGTGTGTGTGTGTGTGTGTGTCTTCGTGTGAGCTTACACACGCTCTCAGGCTTTTGTGTGCCAGTGTGAGTTTGTGTATTTGTGTTCACAGAGGTCATGTATACAAAAGGAGTTCAACCAGGTGCCACACACAGACCTACAAGTGCAGATTGGACAGGAATAACTCAGACCTCCCACGTCTTGGCTCTAAGTCAGTCTGTCATCGTGCATCTTCTTCGCGCCCCTCCTCTCTCAACCTCTATTTCACCTTAATTTGTATATTTTATACCACGGCCAAATCTTTTATAAGACGCTGTTCCTCTCCTGACCTCAACATCTACGCCCTGTACGCGGCTGCGTGCGAGGCCAGACGGGAAGGGTCACACTTGAGTTTTAGACAGAGTGATGAAGAAGGAGGGACAGAGGAGTAAACCGCTCCCTTGGGGGAGAGATAAACATTTACTTTTCCATGAGGAGTTGGCGATAGCATTACAAGCAGGATGGGAAAGAGAGAAGAGTTGAAAGTAAGAGGAAGTCAAAGGGAGTAGAAGAGATAAATAAAAGGGGAAGTACATGACTCGTGAAGCTGTAACGCACAATGTATTCCAACAATGGCTGACCTGTTTCTTTTTCCAAAAAAAAACTTTTGGAAACTAGCAGAGAAGGGCTTGTAGCACTACGGAGACCATGAGCACTACCAGGCATTAATCTTCAATGTGGACAGGTTAGCAGGATCCACTGTGGGCTTTCAGGAAGGAAGACCAAGCCTTGCAAGCTGTAATTACATTTAAATGGAAAATTGAAATAGCAGCCCAGTCTGATCTCCAAGAAATTGCATTTGTAGGAAAATGATTGCAATGTTTGCATCTGATACGCACCAAAAACTCTGGCCTGTAGAAACGCAACCAGAGCAGGTGTGACCTTACTTTATCCTTGGCCATCCATGTCTCCTACAAAATGACATTCCCACACAACTAAACCGCATTTTCAATTACGTTTCGAGGGAAGCGTGTCTTCTCCCGAATTAAGGTTGAAGTTTTGCACATGTGGAATGTGGTAAATTGAAACAAAACCACTTGCTTGTGTTTAGGCAACACAAAACTTCATGGTTTGGCTTAAAATAATTACGTGTGTTGCGTTAATTAAGATACAGACGTAAAGGGAACATTGACTTTTGGTTTTGGTGAAAGCGCTGCTTGTTTGACACATACTGAAATGTGTTAACGTCATATATGTGAATACAGTTAATATACAGTACAGTTAGGAGGAAGTGATAATGAATGAAGTGTAATCCAGAGAGCAAGCGTGTTCCCTGGACGGTGGGCGTGCAGTGCAAAGCGCAGGACGCCAGAGACTGGGTCTGTGTCCCGCGTCCTGCATGTGGTGAGCTTTATTCTACTAAAACAGTATAATAAACACTGCCTAATGCTTCAAGTCCAGTATTGGTTTTAACACCTGATTTTGATCTAGTTTTAGTCTAAGTCTTTTGGCAGACATGTGTTTTTACCATAGACTGTGTAGAAGACGTCACCCATTGGTTTGTCGACTACGGTTTTCATGCCTCGACTATGGCGCTTTGGCCGTCGCCATCGCTAGTTTTTTGCAACCTGAAAAAAAAGACATTTTTAGGCAACCAAAATGTTACAATTAACTTTCACAAACTAAAAACTCACTGTGAAAGAGTTTAAGTTGTAAGACAAAAAGTTCCCCATCCGGAAAAAAACCATGGAAGTGACCTGTCAATCACAAGATAGCCCCGCCCTCAAGCATACCCTGCTTTATTGTCAATTTTCCTTCAAATTAGACCATAATTTACTAAATGAACTTCATGCTGAAGAAGACTTGAAACTAGCGATTGAGACCGTAAATGTTTTACTGAGTCAAGTGAGAAGTGAGGTTATTTTGTCATAGACTTCTATACAAGCGGAAACATTTAAAGGGCCATTAAGGTCCCGACGATAATCCTAAGTGTAAACATAAATAAATCACAATTTAGAGAAAAGCAATGTACTCAGAGTTCTGAAAAATTTAATTTAATTTATTGATTTTTAATTTTTTTTTCTTCGCTACATGAATCTACTCGTCCTCCGTGCTAACTTCAAGTCCTTCTTCATACAGTAATGCTTTCTGGAGATCATATTTATACCAAGTCAACAAAATATAAACAACTCAACGGCAAATATTTATGTTGTGAAAGAAAGAGAAATAGGAATATTGAAATGGATTTTTCTTTGCAGAGCCAAACGTGATTACAGTGTGTTTACCAGCTGCTAATGGAAGGGGACTGATGGGCTGTAATGCCTGTGTCACGACACAAACACTCAGTGGCACTTTGATGGCGCTGGTTAAGTACAGATTGCATTCATAAACAACAGGAAAAAAACAAAACACTGCAGCTCTCGTCCCTGCCCTCAGTCTGCTCGCTATGGAGCACATTGTGATTCGTCCTGTGGCAAAACAGTGTGTGTGATATATACTCCATATAGTGATTCCTCCATGCATGTGACAATCGACTCATAAGGCCACGAGAAACATTAGGATGCACTGCTGTGCTGGCAGCCCCACTGACCCTAATTTATAATGACTCCATTGTCTTGGGGAACACAGACGTATATCAGGCATAAATGAAGCAGGACAGGCACTTTAGCTGGGAGATGAGGTGATTATAGCTCATGGATTAGTCTGCCTGGGTTGAGCTGGATGATCACGTGCACAAAAGTGTGTGTTTGTGCTCGCACGCATGCAAAAACGCTCAGACCTGCCGGTTTGTGTAAACACGTTTGTGCATTTACAGGACACACACGTGCATGCAAGCACCCACGACCTCACCACGGCACCCAAACAAACACAGTGTGAGGTGGATTTACTGTAAACAGAGCCCACAGGAGGACGATGGTGCTGCTGGGGCGCCGCTCGCTCTCCAGTAATACGATGATTCATGGCGTTCAGCAGGTGTCTGTCCATGTGCTTTACAGGTTTCTACATGGGTTCAGACAATTACAGGTAGAGAACATGGCAGATTATGAGACAATGGGCCCTGAGGCAGACGCATGCACAAGGCTGTGTGTTGTCATTTTGTGTCTTTTTGTAGTTGTTTTGTGTCTCTTTGTAGTTGTGTCTCTTTGTAGTTGTGTTGTGTCTCTTTGTAGTTGTGTTGT
>CALSBV010010773.1:587303-605266 GCA_943590825.1 Bovichtus diacanthus
ATGTGATTCAAACATTTTATTTCCTCTGTTGTCCCGCGATAAGTTCATTTGGTTTGTTTTCTCTACATCCCCAGTTATTCTTGTCATTATCTCCAAATAACAAACGTTGTTTTCCTGATATAACGGTAGTTTTCTCGAGATCTCAGGATACCAGAACTTTCTGGAGATAATGTCTTATTTATTTCACATCACAAGAAAACAATGTTTCATGAATTAAATGTAATAATCTTACTGTCTCTGGAGAACAAATAAAACATTTGGTGTTTCGAGATAATGACATAAATAACTTGTGATGTAGAGAAAACACATGAAAGAAACGAAGCAAATATGTTTGAATCATGGCCGTTTATGGCTCCTGTGATTATGCCCTTTCTATTTCACTTCATTTTGCAGTTCATCGCCCCAGAGCTTGAATCCTGGTAAAACAAAAAAAAAAAAACCTCATGATTTGAAAAAAAGTATTTCTACACATCCATTTAAGTGTTTCATCCGACGCTGTGAGAAACCCAATCGTTTTGAAATGCACACAGTGGCATCAGGTGCTAAACCGACGGAGAGGAACTCTGAACCAGGCCAGATGGAGTTCAAGGAGCCTGCTGAGGTGGAATAAATCAGGCTGTTTGTGAACAGGAGCCACAGTTCTGTTCAGCGTCTCCGTAAGAACACGACCATCCTCCTGTTGAGCCCTCAGACGCGCTCCCTCAGTGGTACTGTTGTTATGAGGAGGATTAGGTCAGCTTCCAGACTGAAGTCTGCCTGCATCTGCACTGACTCACTAATGGACACTCTCCAAACTCCACCTGGTGATGTTTACGCTATCGAAATACTCTAAAAATATATTTTTTTTCATAACCTCCAAACAGAGAAATAGTTCAAATGTTCTCGTCATTGATGAGCAGCGTAATGCATTCGTGGAAAAGAGACCCCGTGCATCCTCGGACGAGTCATGTTGGTTTCCCCGTGACCACCACTACGTGGCACTGAGTCATGGACCCAAACCCTGAGCGGCACAGCTCACTGCACATCTGCAGCCTGAAACCTGAGGCAGGCACCGTTTGATGTCTGTGAAACAAATGTGAGGCCAATAAAAACTCTTAGAAATTATGAAGAAGCCACCCAGAGGAAATGAAAGCAGTTTATCTTTTGTGCTGACAATGAAATATGTGCCCGGTGTTGTCATTTAGTGCAGAATGGAAATGTTGTCCACCCCCCCCCCATCTCCAAACAAGTGAAAACTGTGCCAGCTGAGGTGCTGTACTGGTTCCAAGGCAATGTGGCCAGTTAAACTGTCTGGAAACCAGTTGGGAACCGGGACAGAACACTGCAACCAACTACAGGGACAGTCCCCTGAGCAACTCGGGGTTAAAGCTCCTCGCTCGGGGGCCCAATGGTGGCGGCCCCTGGTATTTAACTCCCCAGCAGTAATGTCAGTATATTCATAAAAGGAGTTTTTTTTTTATTTGCTTTGAAAGCAGCTGAACCATCGGTTATTGTATGAGTCAATTATTTACACGTAATTGTGTTTAATCTACACACACGTGTGCTTTTCTTTTCCCTTCGTTTTGTTTGGATTCTTCATTGCAGATTATTTTGCTGTCAGGAATTATAAACTTGGAAGCAGCTTCACATAGGAAATGGTATTGGAGAAGAAGAAGAAGAAGAAGAAGAAAAAACATTTTAACTGGACAAATGTTAGAAAGTGAAAAAGAAGTGAAAGGAGCCTCCAGAGCGGCATGTTTATGGACTGATCTGGGGTCTGTGTGCCAGCCTGGGAAGCACTGATACCCCCCAGGAGGAGGGGTGTTGTTTTTATAAACGAAACGCCCGTCATACAAAACACAAGCCAATCAAACTGTGCGCAACCGTGAAACACTGCACTGCAAGAAGTGTCTCCAGCAGCGGCTGCACTCTCAACCCATTGTGCACAGAATAAGGAGACGGTGTTGTCTCTTTCAGAGTGGACTCAGCTTTTTACCGAAGACTTTTAGTGCCAGGTATTAGTAATAAAAAAATAAAAATTCAATAAAAAAAAAAAAAAAAATGAGGGAAAGATTTTTTTTTATTTTGCATTATTTTGCATTTTGAGAAAAATGACTATAATAACTTAGGTGGAACTTTCAGTATTAGTGCTAGGCATTAAAAACACAATTAATTAGAGGAGGCAGATTTAAAATATATATATATGTGTTTTTGAGGGGGATTTTGAGAATTCAATCGAAATATATAGAGTATAAAGTTGAAATGTTGAGAATAAAGTTAAAAAATAAATAAAAATCAAGAATAAACATTGCACTTTGGAGAATAAGTCAAACTACTAACATTCGCACATACACTAAAAGTTACTTTATTCTCGAAATGCTTAATAAATAAATCTTCCTACTTGTTTTTTTTTTTTTTTCTTTCTCCTCATGCCTGGCACTATTACTGAGGGAAATGCAAAGTTGAAAGAAAGCAAAGCTGATCAAAGCATTTTCGTAACACTTCATTTAATTTGTCCCGGACGATTCAACAGTCTCTGATGTTAAAATGTTAAACGCCTCCACTGCAAAGGAGAACACTTTTTGCAGTGTGCCCCGGCTGGCACAGTAGGAGGGAGGAAGGGAGAGAGAGAGAGAGAGAGAGAGAGAGGCGACGGGGGGAGAGAAGGGGGGTTGGTCCGGGAGAGCATGGCCGCAGGAGCGCAGCAGACTTGGTTTGGTTCCTCCACAGTGATAACACAGCTTCTCGTGCGCTCTCGGTGATGTTGCGGAGCCGCTCGTCAGGGGACATCTAACCCGGAGATAGTGTGCGTCTACGCGGAGAGCTTCGATCCGCTTGCGTGCGTTGTTGTTGGAGCACTCGGGCAGCTGCGGGTTCAGCCGGAGCTGCTTGGTGGACTCACACCGAACAGGAGGAGAGATCCTGAGCCGGAGAGCGCGACGGCACCGGGACTGCGCTTCTGCTCTCTGTATCTTGCGGAACATTCATTATCTGGCTTTTATATATATATATTTTTTCCCTCCCCACTGCGCACCTCCTCCAGAAATTCAAGGCGAGTTGGAGAAACTGTTCGCGGCGCTGCGCGGAGTTGAGCCGGCGGAAGATTGTTCAGGCAGAAACATTGTGGATTTTCAGCGTTTAATTCAGATGTAGAACTGTTTTTCATCCAAGCGAGCGAAGAGTGAGCGTTTGGTGCAAAGTCCTTGATCTGACTGTCAAAACGCAGAGTGAGCAAGAAATCGCTCCTTTTTTCTTTCTTTTTCTAAATAAAAAAGAAGAGGAAGATAACGCCTCGGGAGGGAGCGACATCAGTGCGGGAATAACACGCGTTCAGCGGACTCTCGTCATAACATTTCACCACTACATCCATCTGAATCTTTACACCTGAACCAGAGGACAATCAATTTGGCTTCGCCGGAGTTCCAGAGCAGATATGCCGCAGGTGGAAATGATCCTCCTCCTCATCCTCATCATCGTGATGTGTGTGTACGGCCAGGACCCGGCGTCCAAGGTGGTGTCCGACCGCTACGCCGTCTACTGGAACCGGACCAACCCCAAGTAAGTAACCCGCACTCCCGCAGGGACGCACCGGCACACAGGCTCCTGCGCTCTGTACCCGGGTGAAGCTGCACTCTCACCGGTTACAGTAGAGCCACAGAGTGACTGGATGCACACACAGTACATGTACACCCCGACCTGCATTTAATGCAAGTAACCCACTTAGAAAAGCTCAACAAAACCTCACTTTATATATGTACAATTCAAAAAACGACCCTGTTATTACACCACTATGTAACAATGCATATTATGATATAACATTTGATTTGTATTACCCACGTTATGAACTCCTCTCCGGCACACACAAGATTGGCAATTGAGTGTTAATTTTTTTATTTTTTTGATCTACTCTCCACTACCACCTGTATTTGTTGTCTTCACTGGCGGATTATTGTGCTGATTTAATAATCCTCCATATCTGAATCATCTGTGTAATCCACTGTGCACACCGAGCAGCGTAAATCCCACCTGGCAGAGGAGCGAAACATCTCCTCACGGGCTGCCCGTTATTACGCACCATTACGCGCTATTACGCGTTTATGTAGAATGTTTGCTGCACGTTCAGGTCTCAAATGAAATATATGAGGAGCACACGGCTGAGCTGGAATAACGCTGAGTCGCTTCCAGTCTGCTGCCATCGATTAGAATTAACAGACTTGTTTATGTGGCGAATGGAGATTCATCCTATGAGACTTCGGAAACATTGTTCAGTTCATGTGGTTTATTATACCATCACAGTGACACGCTGCTTTGCTTAGAAAGTTCTTATAACGAGTATTTCGTTAAAAAAAACCAACTAAAAACTTGAAGTTGCTTCCTGGTTTTTAATTATTACAACAAAAACAAAAAAAAGTCTGTGCCCAGATGCTTCTAGGTTGAATACTAAAGTGACATTTCTCCTCCTGAGTGTGTGAGGGCACCTCCCTGGGTGACTCAGTGCCTCACTCTTGGCACTTGAGCACATAGTGATATAATGAGTGTGTGTCACTGTGTTGTAGTTGGAAGACTTTCACTGCGCTCTGGTATTAGCTGGCTGCAGTTTCGGCATGAGTCAAAACAAAAGAAAAGACATTTACTGTATATAAACATTTGCTCGGTGACGAGAAACTGGTCTGTTGGGCTTCAGAGGAGCCGGGCTGACAGGGTGTTACTGACACACATGCAAATGTGGCCAACAGACGGATATCTGAGTCTGATAACAGCCTTCTGTCCCACTCCCAGCCTGCAGGTTCATTTTCCTCCCTTCTTCTTCTGTTGGCCTTCCTACAGTTCCCAAGTCTGGTTTCTTGGTTGCCATGCTCCCCCATCCAAGTGTACCCCCCCCCACCCCTCCGCCCCCCCTCCCGGCCCACGCTGGGGCAAACAATAAGGGGGTACACAGGGGTATTTCAGCTGCGGCCAAGGCTCAGCATGGCGCTCGCTCTTGTGAGAGATCCACACATGCTGAGGTCACACACTTGGTAGTAACCAGGCGAGTTGCGGGTTAAGCAGCACAGAGGGGACCGTTGTCAGGGTCAAAACCGGGGCAGTACCGCCGGCCATGGGGCCCGGTGACGGCCCCGGCACGGCACCCCGCCTGGGCTTTGTCTCTGCAGAATGGAGGCTAAATAAATGAGTAACTCTAAATGACTGTCTCCTTTTCTCATTCATGACTTTAATCTAAACCTGACCCCGGCTGTATAATGTGAGAGAGGGCCGCTCTTAAAGCCTGGGGGCCCCCTGACCTGCCGCAGAACCTAACAGTATTCCACACAAGCTCACGGGCTCCACATCCCTGCTGTTTAATGTAACCATACAGAGCATTGGAGCCCTGGGAACCTGCTGTGGTACAGTCCCAACTTCCAGATGAGCTTTCCTTACCCCCCTCTTCTGCCTTCTCCGCTGCATATTTGACCAAAGTGGAGAAAATGGCATCCGGAGCAGCAGTCCATACTCAGTCATTCATGAAATCCCCTACAGGAGCTCTGGAATTGAAATGGGAAGTGAGTCGTGAAAAATGGAAATGCAATGACATTTTTATGTTTTTTTTCTTCTATTGTTTCAAAAGGGGCTTAAAGGAACCTTTTTTTTTTTTTTGGGTTGTAATTTAGATAAAGGTGCATCCATGTTTGCTGTGCTTTCATCTCTGGGAAACCACTTCCTGCGCTGATGCTGGTTGCAGATTAGGCTCAGGCGATTTACAGCCCTGAGGATGGTTTGCTTTAAAAAGCTTCCACAATGACAGCAAGTAGCTGTGCTAGTATAAGCTACTTAATGAAATTAAATGAAACTGGTATCAGGGAGTAAGAAAAGGAACTTCTGAGACACAAGTCATGTCATGACTCTTAGTAGGTTTTTTTTCCGACGCCAAAAAAAAGAACCAAAATAGCTTCAGATAATTGTGCCATTTGAGTATTTATCCGCCAAATGTAATTCACTCTGTGCAGAGGCTGCAGTGAAAGCTTTGTTCCGTCTACTCAGAGTCAGTCCATTAGTGCAAGAGTGCACATAGTGGCTGCGCAGGTTTGGAAAGTCTGGGAATGTTCCTAATTTGTGATGTTATCCTAACAAAATGTAGGAATTTCTACTCCATTTGTAAAGAGTACGAAGCAAAACAAATGTTGTGCAGCGTTTTTAGTCGTCGCCCCAGAATGGTTTCAGACGGTGACGTGGAGGAATGATGAAGAGTAATGCACAGCGGCCGCACTACAAGCTCACTGTCTGCAGCATCTGTGAAGTTTATCCACTTTCTATTTGATAAAAGTTGTTACGAGTGGATTCATCTTGTTACTAGAGCAATGATTCATGTTTATAGAGAAAAAGTAGACCCCCTGCAATGGACTGCTCCACCTCCTACTTTCTAAAAAGGGCTGCAATGTATTGTATTGTTCTAAAAAGATCCTTTTTTAATGACTTACTAACATTAGAACTACACACCTTACTAGAAAGTGAGAAACTTATCATCTAGAACTGGAAAAAAACTAGAAATGTAGGAACTTTGAAAATTGTGCACGTGGCAAAATACAAACTTTATCGAAGTTATTTTGTTTTATTGTGATAATGAAGAATAATGTGTAGCTCCTGTTATACTGTAGCACCCGTCATAGGTTAAAGGATAACGTTTTAACAAATTGTTAATAAATAAAATATAAATCAGAGCTTTTTGGTGACATTAGCTTGTTGCTAATATTGGATCTATGAAGCATTAATAGCTGATTTATTAAACACTAATTACATCTTATAAATCCTTTAGCAAGTATTAGAAAGTTCTAAATGTTAAAGAAGAAAAGTTGTTAATAAATTAATATAAAGTACATCTTTAGTAAAGATATATGTATATATATATATTTACTTTTAATAAACCTTTATATTGAACCTAATCACACAAGTTTAAAGGAATTCAAACTTTTTTTCTGTTTGTGTGATTAATATAGGACAAACAAACGATTATTTTCATTATTTTGTCTATAAAATGTTTGGGAATAGTGTAAAATGTCCAAGGTGATGTCTTTAAATGTCTAGTTTGCTCAGACTAAAACCCAACAATATTACTTTTAATGTGATACAAAAAACAGCGAAAAGCCTTGAACGATTAATCGATTATCAAAAATAGTTTCCGATTATTCTTCAGTTGATCGACTTATCAATCAGTCGACTGATTGCTGCAGCTCGAGATGAACAAACACCTGTTTCGACCTTTTGATAAAGACTTTTTACAGCTTATAAAGAGCATATTAACTAAGCTTTATAAGAAAGTGGCACCGAGAAAAAAAAAGTCGTAAAATAAAAACTGTAGCATTTCGTGGTTGAAAAGCTCATGTAAGAAAAATGAGTCACAGATGTTTCTTGTCAGCTTCACCGTCTGCGTCGGCAAAACCAAAGCGAAAGGAATCAAGTGTACGAGCGGGGAATTTACTGCTGCCCTGACAAGGAGCTATTAGTGAATTCCCTGCTCGACAGCTATTTAGCTGCTTCATTAAAACCCACCCGGGTCCATATGGTCCGCACGCAGGCGTCGCCGCGGCCCAAGGTGTTTATTTGTTGCTGATAGGTGGGATCAACGGAGAATCAGGGCCGGGTTCCGTCCATAATCTCCCAAGCTGTTTGTGTCTCCGACGCCATGGAAACTGATACCTCCCGTCATCAAAGAGCCTCATTGGGTGGGACTAAGGGCCTGACAGCTGGGGAGAGAGGGATTCCAGCATTCGGGGAGTGCACCGTCACCCCAGGGGTTTCCTTTAATCCCTGATAATGCCCATCCAAAGCTTCCCCCAGCAGATGCAACATATTTCTCCTTAAGACAATCAAAGAATGGTTTCAGTGGCCTGTTTGCATGTTTGATATAAGTGTGTTTATTATCATTCGAAGGGATTTTAGACTGCGGATCGCTCCAGGACCAAGGGCCGCAGAGGAACGGGCTCTTGCCAGCCTCTTGGCTCTTTGGACAGAAGCCATTTGCACGACCTTAGATTGGGACTGCTTTGCTGAAGTAAAAACTTCCGTCTCCAGTAAAGTAGGACGGGTGTTGTATCCCACGTGAGTTGAGGGATGTGTAAGGTGATAGGATGGATCCCCAAGGTAGAAACATAACTCAGGGCTGAGTGATACGTCGGCTCAAGTTTGGAGAGTGAGGAAAACATGTAAATAGTATAGAGTAAGTCAGACTAAAGGACTAAACTGAGCTTTTCCTTGACATACAGGACTTAACCCTGTGCAGAAAGGCCAGTATGAGTTAGAATGTCTCTGTGGTTGAGTCAATGTGGTGTTTAAAATGATTTAGAAAGTATTTATAATTGTCAACGGACTGAATAGAGACAGCCTCTGCAGTAATGATAGGGTTGGCACCTTTCTTCACCCATGGGAGTAGACTATAGTTTTAGTTCTGGTAGAGTTTAAAGGCTATTTCAGATCTGATGAGACACGCTGAAGGTGTTAAATCAGACCTGATGACCCAAACTGTCTCCTCCCTCTCAGTTTCCGGACATACTTGAGGTACATCTCAGATGTTGTAAAAAGCTCCTCGACTCGCCCACATTTCCTCTCGTAGCCGAACGACCTCCCCTATTTGCTTTTCTTACTCTTGCGCTCTTTTTAATCTCCACTTAAAGAAACAATGCTCCATTTTGCACTTGGTGGCGAGCTGATGTTGTGATAGTTTCCCAATGGCATTGTGCGTTCCCCCGTTGGCATTGTTTCCAGTGTTTACCCTCGCTTTCCCCTCTCGGCCTTTCCCCGGCTCCCTGCCGCTCGGTTCCGCTTGGATTAAAAACAGACACAAAAAAAGGCAACCACGTCCAAATATTGACTGGGTCTCAGGACCGCAGCCCTCTCCCAGCGTCGGCACAGAGCGCCTGAAAGGCCGCCATTGTTTCCGCTCGTACTCAGCGGCCCATAGCCGGTTTTTAAGCTGTGCAGAGAGACAGACTGAGAGAAGGAGAGGTGGCGGTGGAGAGTGTGCATATGTTATCTGAGGTGGGGCAGGGGGATTATAACAGGAGGGACAATACAGTCGCGGGGGTGAGAGAAACTTCCTCATAAGAGGCCAGAGGCTAAGACGGGGGAACAGTGTTCAGGCCGCGGCGTCCTGCGGTGGGGTCAGAACCAGTGTACCCACCCTGAGGAAGTGTCAATCTCAAAAGGCATCAAAGAGAGCTGACTGAATGTGATTTCCTGCAGAGAGGGTTCAAAAACTATCAATAAGCAGGATGAGGAGCTTCTTATCTGAGGTTTACCTTCTATTTTATTACAAAGTGCAGGAGCATTAAGCCTCCTCGCAGCACTTGAGTCTCTCAGCGCCTGGAGTGAAAGAGCGTCACATCACAGATAGGAAATCACTTCCTCGTATCGTGTCGGCTTCCTAACCCTCGGTGTACTTTAATCAGCGGTACCTTACAGAATGCACTTAATGAGACTTAGCTACACTTTCTATGGGGGTGGGGCAGTTGTCCTGGGGAGACGCCCGTCATGCCTCACGCTCTGCTCGACCCTGCCTGCAGAGAGGAGCCGGCCCGGCCCTCCTTTCTCCGCTGTGACTAACACGTCCTGAGGCTGCCGGGCCCTGACTGACAGGAACTAGTGACGAGAGGTTACTAACAAGTGTGGCCGCTTTATTGCTTTCTCTGTAATGTTTCTGTGCAATTAGTGTCGCAAGTGGGTGCATTTTCTTTTTCTTTTGCAATTGTTGTTATTCATCGCAGGAGTTTTCATCTTGTGGGTTTTTCGAGACCCAAAATTCTTGTTTTTCTTAAATGAGAGCGGAACAATAATTGAACCTGATTCCAAGAGTAGTGGACTTGTTTCAAGGATTTTCTAGAATTTAGTGTCAGTATGTTGAGGAAAAAGTTAAATCACTAAACTGGAATCAATGAAAGTCTCACTTGAATGTTAGAACATTAAACAGTGAAATAATTTGGAATAAGGTAAATCACGGAATTAGAAATCCAAAATCTGGAAATTCAAATCAATCAGAAGTGAAAAAGCATTTTGCGCAGGATGAAAACTTAAACATGTTTCCATTACAAATCAACTTTCTTCCAGAAATCTTTAGGACTTAGTCTCTGTGTCTTGAAAGCAGAAAGATCACAACTGCAGAATTAAGAATAATCACTTTAATCTAGAATGTTTTACTTAAAATATGTGGCGGGGATTTCCAGTAGAAGTCAACTTGTTAAAAGCATTTTCTAGAATTGATTAAAAGAAGACAGAATATTTTAAATTCAGCAGCATAAAGAAAAATCTCACTTGAATCTGGAAAATTCTGAATTGAACACAAGTCAACTTGCTTCAATACATTTTCAGAAAACAGAGTTTCTTCTTGATCTAGAAAATGTAAATGAGCTTAAAATAAGACGAGAATCCTTTCTTAATCTAGAAAAACCTGAATAATGAGAAGATTGTTTCTGCCTGTTTTCAACACAATAATAAACCTGTTTTAAGAATTTTCTAGAATTTAGTGTCAGCATGTTGAAGATAAGATAAATCACGGAACTGGAATCAAGAAAAATCTAACTTGAATTTAGAAAACTTGACTAAGAAGTGAAAGGATTTCAGTGTCAGTGTCTTGAAAGAAATAAAATACTGCAGATCAATAGAAGGAAAAACAGAAATCAAAACACTTGGAATTCTTTCCTGATATAGAAAACCTGTGGTGTGTTTATTGCAACTGCTGCCACTTGTTTTCAACACCATAATAAACCTGTTTTCAGAATTCTCCCCAGAATTGATGCCGAGTTAGTGTCAGGAAAGAAGGCAAACTGTGGCTCGAATCTAGAAAATTCGACGCACGGAAACAGGTGGAAATAATCTTTCTCTCCCGTCGGATTTGTTTCCCTTGCTAGAGAAAAGAAAAGCTTTTATGCCAAAGTGATCAGATTCATTGTGTCCGCGTCAGATACTGTGCGAGTTTAGCATCCTGGGTTTGATATGCGCGACAGTCAATGGATTAGCGGGGGACTCTTCAGGCCTAATCTCACAGTCTCACTCCGCTGCACAGAGCTTCACTTTTCTGCAGTTTTAATCTTAGTGGGGTTTTTTTTTTTTTTTTTTTGTGTGTACGCTGTTTAAATGTGAGTGGTGAAATGGCATCCCCTGTGTCTTTGTAGGCACCGGTGAGGGTATTAGCAAAGAGGCTCTAAGGGGCTTAAGAGGTCAGCCCTCCCTTTGTGTGGAGACACAAAACACTTCCTGTGGGACCCTTCACCCCTCTCTGTTCTCCCCTCAGAAAGCCAGGCCCTGCCTGACCATTCACATTAATCAGCCTTAGCTCCTAATGACTGCAGTAAAGCTTCTAAAAACGGCTTCTAAAAAGGTCCTAAAGAGCCACTAAGCTGCTAACAGACAGGGCCAGGCTGCTGCTGTTTGTAGGGCATCACACAGTATCAAAGACTGCAGGGTGGGAGCTGGGCCGTGCTGCGCTGCCTCTATAGTCTCCTCAGCACCAACAACCAGCAGTTTTTGTAGGTTTGTCAAGACCTGTTGTGGAAAAACCGTGGAGTCCAAGCGAACGTGCTCCGTGTGCTTCGTCTCTTACATGTCTGGAAAAAACAAAAAAACTCAATTTCACCAAGAATGTGTGTGTGTTGTTGACTCTTTTCTTCTTCTTCTTCTTCTTTTAATAGTGCACTAAAACATTCTTTGACTTGTTCCAAGTGTTTTTCTTTATACACACTTTTTTTTAAAACAAATTGATTTGTATTGAAATAGTGTATAACTCCCTGGTATATTTTTTTTTAATTCCAGACTTTTAATGAGTCGTACTAGATTAAATAACTTTACAGGGATATTTTTTCGCAGTGTGGAAGTTAAAGGTGCATTTCGACTCAATTTCTACCAAGTAAAAGTAAAAGTAAAGGATGAGTGGATTCAACAAGACCCAGTGTTTCCTCTAGCGTGTGAAGATTATGTGAATAACTCTCTCGTAGCGATTATTAAAACTTCATTTTAGAATAAAAAGAATTAAAAAAAACGTCCTTTCTAGGAATAAAAAGTCTGTGGTTTCGACTTGTTTGCTGTGAAGTCAGTTCAGGCTTCGCTGTCTCTTCTGCTTCAAGACAAATGGACGTAATGAAAAAATTGGCACATCTGTAGATTGAAATCATATACAATTACTGCTACAATGTCAATTGGCTGAAATTGTCAAATTTTGACAGCGGGGGCCAAACCTCCAAGTAAATGTTTCTGGAAGTATATTGGGGTCAGTGCGGCTTTGGAGGGAGGCCTGAAACTAACAGTAAGTGCACCTCCCCGTCAGGGCGGTATTTCCTGATTTTCGATGGCTGCTGACTCTTAGCTTTTTGTGTATCTTGGAAGGAATTAGACAAAAGCTCATGAGTGAGCGCATTGCTCTCCCAGTCAAGGTTTTGTGAATCATGTGTGATTCAGGGAGTGATGAAGCAGCACGTACCATCAGCCGTTCAAAACATCTCTCATGACGCAAAATAAGCTTTTTTTTTTTTGCACGCCGTCGTCTTAATTGCTTTTGTTTCTCCGGCTTTCAAATGCATCAAGTCATTATTCTGGTCTGAGGGTTGATCTGATGCTGGTTTGGAGTCGAACCACAACAAAGTTTGAGCTTGTTTCGCCGTTTTTCAGCCTCCCCGCGGTGCAACAGTATTGAAAGACAACTGTTATGTATCTGCGTGTGAAGAACAGTTGTTGTTGCATGAACTTGGTGTGACTTTGCGAGACCTTTCGTGTGGCTCTCCGGTCCGCTGAGACTCAAAGTGTTTCCTCCTGTTGGATTTCAGCTCACTTGGTGCTTTGGGACGCATGAAATATTAAAAAAGCAGTTTGTGATCTCACGATAGAGCCTGGACAAACCTTCACACGCAACCAGGAGAAATCCAGGTCAGGACCGCCATGACTTTATTAGAGGGGTCGACATCATGTCGGCTTTCCTTTTTTCTTTTTTCACAAATCTTTTCCTAGCCCACGTTGCTTTGATGATGAACGACTGCGATTAAATTGTTTTCGGTGTTTTATCATCGCACAACTGCAGTTGCAGGGTCATTAATTGAAATCTCAGGCTGCCAAGAACTGTGCACTTTCCACAGACGTGGCTGACTTCTCCTCCTCTTCGTCTTTTCACTGTGGTGTGTGGCGGAGCGGGGAGCACCAGGCAGCCATTTTCCAAATTAGACTCCATTTTGTTTCAAGAGAAAAAAGTAGGTTACGAATCCTGGGACGTCACTTGAGCATTATCTGATCTTTTCTGATCCGGCACTCAACTCCTGCAAAAAAAAAAGACGTGCATGACTCCATTGAAAGTCATTTATGTCTGTCATCAGTCGTCAACTTCTTAAAGTCTGATTTCCCTAAAAACGGGGGGAAAAAATCTGTAGGTCTACGAGAAGTTAAAATATTTTAAACTCCAAATCAAACCAAATTTTTTTGGAAATATTCTCTCACGTCATGTCTTTCTTGATATTTTTTTTCTTAGATTCTCGTGCAGTGACCGAGTTTGCTCTTCAAGTCAACTCCAGTTTTATTTATACAGCCCAGTTTCATGAGTTTGCCTTCAAGCGACTTTCAAAACACAGACGTTCATTTCAAGAAAATCTTGATTTGAAGTATTCTTTCTGCTCTGACAGCTTTCACTGGAGTAAAAGAAAATGTGATATTTGAGCAGGAAATGATGTGATTTTGCTTCGCTGGCGATTTTAAGGATCACACGAACTCCTACAAACAAGCTAAATATTCAGATTTCTACAGAAGTCTATGCAGAAAAAAAAAGTTCTACAGAAAACAAAGTGTGAGGAAGACAAAATGACTTGATTTTCCTGAAACTATCCCACAAATTAGGCGACTACAAAACACTATCGTATCCTAAAACCGGTCCAAAAGATGTCAAAACGTCAGAAATGGAAGAGGAAGGTGTTTTAATTCACTTCAGTTCAGAAGTTAAAAAGATAACCGTCGTGTTGTTATAATAATAACATCTAGTTTTCTCTTCACGGGTGTTTGAGCTGTGAGCAACACAACAGCACAACAAATCAATCAGAAATCAATTACCTCCAAACCAGCTTAATAATGCAAATTCCCTGTGACGAGATTATCTATCTCAGATAAGGGAAAGAGAAAAAAAAAGGAAAAAGAAAAAGATTTAATTATCCTAAAATGAGGTTTCATGACTTTGCTGAGTCGGCCGTTTTTGCAGCGAGGTGTCCCGCTGATTGACCTACTAACACAATGACGATCGCACAAGTGCATGTATTCTGTTTATGCACCAACCCGTTGCTGTGCGCCGTCCCCGCTGCCCCGTACGAGCTGGCAACCTGGCTCGCTCGTATCACTGCTCGCAGCAGCAGCACGCTGGGAACACGCTGGGCAGACGCTGCGAGCGCTCGCGGCTGATGATCCCCTTTTATGTCTTGGCCCCATCAGGGCCCAGAGTTATTCTAGTGCATAATTGATGGAGGAGTTAGAATAGCAGAAGTAATGCGATGAGAGGGTGCAGCCAAGCGGAGCGAGGGATCGCGTGCGTGGGGCTGCAAACATTGCAGGGGACGAGAGGAGGGCATCTGGCGTAACAGGTCCCAGCGCTGAGTCGACACTCAATATGTCACCGCCCCAGCCAATCGCAGCTCTCCCTTTCCCGCCAATCAGATGTCTGCAGTGGAGTGGAGTACTACGTCCGCATGAATCACACTCTTTGCGTATTACTGCTTCTCTGAGCTCTTTTATCCCTTCTCGTTTGTGCTGTTAAAGCTGATTCGGATGTATAAAAAGCTGATTGTGATGCATAGTTGAGATAATTATTTTACTGGGGATTTCACTTTAACTAGAAAGGAATGTTGTAAATCACCTCGGGGTGTTTTTCCTTTGTCCCTGTGGTGGATTCTTACGTGGACTTTGAACTCTCAGCACCGACAGGGTGGGTTTCACACCTAGACGAGCTCCTGCAGAGGGAAACTAACGGCCCAACACGCTCCTATTGTCTGTTCTACAAAAGGGACGGGGTCACCTGTCCCGCGCTGCTTCAAAGAGACTGTCCAACACTGAGGGGGCAAATTAAAAAAACAGCAGACGGGTCTCAATAATATTTAATTTTTAAAAATTGAAATTCATTCGTTAGTATTTTATGGGAATATTTCAAATTGAATGCATCGAATACATATAATTTTTATCCTGGTACTGAATCTGTCGCTTTTCAGGAGTAATAAGTTGTTAGAACTTACACAAAGATCTGCAAAAAAAAAAAAAAAAGAAAGAAAAGAAGCTGACTAAAAACACTTTAAAGCAGTCATTAAATCTAATAGGTCTACTGAACCTGTAAAATCCTAAAATAAAGACGACATCCTGCCAATAGTAGTGAGATAATAGCTCTGTCTTTTCAGTAAAAGCTCATTTCTTTTAGGATTTTTCAATAAAATGGTCTATTTTGTAGAATAACAGAATGGAGTCAAGAAAAATCAAGAAAAGTGACTTTTCAATGTAGAAAAACGTGTAATTTGAACTCGTTAACAGCTTATTTTATAATATATATATAAAATATAGTTTGGGAATGAAGTGAATTGGAAAATGTAGATTATTTTTGCACAGTTATCACCATCCGTCCAAAGAAAAGTGCTGAGCGACTGCGTCTGGTCTCCAGACCTTACGACTCCTGCAGACAGTGTTTGTTGTGTATCCATTAGTTTTATATTCTGTGTCTTAATATGCAAAATGTACATTAGACGCAGCTAATGGGAATTTATTGTAATTTAACGGGCAGTGAAAGTGTTCTTTTAATTATCCGGCAGCCGGCGTAATGAAAACAGTGCGTTGTGCAGAGTTCTGTGAGAGCGCTGCAGACAGTAGCCGGGCTCTGAGGTCGGCTCTGAAACACAGACCTGTCCGGCGGAGCACTTAGAGGCCACTGGACCGGGACTGCGCCTATTAACATCATAAAATCCTGCTCATAAAGATGTTTTATTTGTTTCCTGAGTGTGCCGGCTGCTTAGGTTTCCATCAGAAGTCTTTATGGCTCGCTGCTCATATTTCTGTCTCTGGATGGAGGTGACTATTAAGTTTTAGTGGACTTTTCCAAGTAGCAAAAGTGTGGTCACCAAAAGTTCACTAATTCTTTTTTTTTCTCTTTTCGTTATTTTTTTTATTTTAAAACAATTTTTTTAACTGCGACTTTGGAATATCTGTTACGTACGCTAGTGTGGCGTCATGGCAGCTGCTGGAGGAAGAGGAGAGAGAACACGTTGTGAGAGAAATGTGCTTCAATTCTTAGCTAAATTAATACATTTGTCCCAAAGTTTTCTTTTTAATCAGAGTTATCAGATGATCTACACAGATGTTCTGTTACAGTTCATAAATCGTGGTTTGCACACAATTTCTAACAATTTAAATTCATGGTGACTTATACATAAAAATTTTTTTAAAAATGCAAATTATAAAAGAAGAAATCTTTAAAGTAAAAGTTATAATTTTAGATCATTGGAATAAAAAGTTTTTACTTTCACAATGTGTGTAGTTTGTATATGCATTTATGAATTAGCATGAATATGTATGTTTTCTACAACTTTTCCAGTGTGTTAGTTGCACCTACTGCAACAAAATTAATTAAATCTTGAATATTGTGTCGAATGGACAGAATTTATGAATTCTACGTAATTTTCAAATAAAGAAAAAAATGATTTTAAAATTAAAAAAATCACAGCAAATGTATCGATTTGAGATTCGTCAGAACTGAATTAATTTATGTTTTTTTCAATTTTATTTCTAATGAGAATTTGCAGCCATAGTTTTGAAAATGCATCTGATAATAAGTTTCATGAGTGATGTTTAAAGAACTTTAAATTAATCTGACAATAAGTTTTATGAGTGATGTTTAAAGAACTTTAAATTAATCTTATAATAAGTTTTATGAGGGATTAAAGAACATGATAATTCTAAAAGGTATTTTCAGGGCTGAGGCAGCCGTGTGTTGCTGGCGCTGGGTTCCACTTCTCGCCACCTCGCCTCAGTTTCCCTGATTTGGGCCTGTCTGCTTACAGCCTGGAATAAAAGGCGAGAATTGATCGAAGAAGAAGAAAAAAAAAGAAAATTCCTGAAGCGTGGATGTTGAAGTCCTGTGACTGCTCATCTGGGTCACATGGTTCTTCCAGAAGTAGTGCTGGTGAGGTCTAGACACGCGATACACAGGGGGGTTAGAGGAACACGCCGGCTAAGACGTCACACGCGTTTACCATCCACGAGCCACTCCTGTATGGAGGCAGGCCCGCTCTCAGTTTTGCCCAGCAACCCAGCACTGTAGTGGGATATGTGGTGGTGTGGTGCAGCACCACTGTTTCACACACTTCTCGACTTTTCCCGATCAGAAATCACATTTTCTTATTGTTTCCAAGTATGGCGAGGTCTCTGCATGACTATAGAGTTTGTGTTGAGGTGATTAAAATGGTTGGAATCATTGTTCCCTGTGTTGAATTAAGAGTTTGTGGAGAAAACGTGGAGCACCAGCACAGAGGTCTTTAAAAAAAAAAAAGAAATTCAACATTTGGTGATATGTCTTTGTCATTTGGGGCCAAACATTTTCCAAAAATGAGGTTACAAATCCTCCACACTACAGTGAAAAATGGCTAATATGCTAATTTGTTCCAAGCCCTCCCCAGAAAAAGAAGGAAAACCAGGGGTGTGGCCTCTCAGAAAATCACCAATCAGGATTAACCCATTACCCCGCGGCAGCCAATGGGGCGTGGAGCAGCTGTGCTTTCATTGGCCCGTTGAGCCCAGATAACCAAAACTGTGCCAGATACACCAGGGTAGAAATAACCCAGAATTCCTGTCGCCTGAAGGGAGCAAAGCCCTTAATGCAGCATGTTGAATTCATGCTGCCGCAGCCTGCTGCTTTCTGGGGGATGTAAACTGAAATGCCAACAACTATCTGAATTAATCACTATCTGTATGGTGTCTATTCATCGTGGCAAGGACACACACACACACACACACACACACACACA
>CALSBV010010773.1:610266-626493 GCA_943590825.1 Bovichtus diacanthus
TGTTATTTGTCCTAAAATTTGTTATTTGTATAAAACCAACATTTTTATAGCATCAGAAAATTCCATTTGTCTTGAGAACCCTCAATATTTGTTGTAGCACCCTCAAATAAAAACAAAAAGTCTGCCCAGCTCGTACGCTTGAGCACGATCGAGACGTACATCCTTTATATTATTATCTTGAGATACTTTATCACGTTCACGTTTTCTGCACATCCCGGGGCCCCTTGTTGCCCTGAGCCGCCTCTTGACTCGGCTGCTAAACTTGATGTCCAGATGTTTTTCATCCAGCTGCTGACTCCTGCTGTTCCGCTGCTATCAGACATGAGAAGGACGATTAAAGCTTCTCCGACTTCGCAGCTTTGTTCTGCTCGCTTCCAAAAAACCCACGTCAGCTGACTCCGTCACTCTCTGGCAGGTTTGAGTTGAAGTCACTTCCTCCATGTGTGCGACGTACAGCCGCTGGCCTCCAGACAACACTAATGATTCAAGTCTTCTTCAGAATTTGTAGCTGTTTTGTGAGCGGGGACCGTTTCTTCTTCTTGGTTGTGATCCCGTATATGAAAAAAGGCTCAGATGCCGCACAGATGAATGTCAGCGCATTGGTGACTTTAATTTGGCGGTGTGCTCCGTGGGTGCAGGCACACATTTAATCTGCTCTGGAAAATGAGTCTGCAGACTTTGGGGAGACAGCGTGATCGCACACACACACACACAGACGCACGCACACTGGCAAACACACACAGATGCAGACTTGTGAGCAGGGTGTCATATGTTTATCCTGTAAGTCAGCTGTTTGATCATAATTTGTGATTAATCAGCCATGAGAGCTTTTGAATTAAGTGCAGCTTTTCATGTCAGAGTAACTGCAGCCTAATCCGTCTGGCCTCTCCCAAATGCTTTATAGTTTAGCAGAACAGATGACTTTAGAGCGGTGTGGCTCAGTGCTGGTGCTGGTTATAGAGTGTCTCCGAACTGGAAAGTCGGGGGATTTAGTCCCAGCCGTGTCTTGAACGCAATGAATTCCATTGATTAAACGTGTATCTAGGAGGATTTTTATTTCTTGGCTACACACAATCTGAGGAGGTGCACTCTGCACTCCGGTTTGTCTGAAATAAATGTCTAAGTTTTTTTCCGGTTCAAAGATTCGTAGCAAGAAAACAAAACCCCAAAAAGGGAAAAGATTCCGTAATGAAGGTCAAGGAACATTTCACCTGCAAAATGACCGATTGGAAATGCATCACCTTGAATTCTCGGGAGAAAACTACGTTTTTCGGAAATGTCTCCACGGTGAACAAACAATTCCAAAAAAAACCAACGTGAAAAGCCTCGAACAACAGCACGAGACTGTTTGTGTGGAAGCCTTGGATTTCACGTTTTCTCTAAAACCATCATCAAGTGCAGGTAACCACAGCTCATGAATACCAGGTGTGCTTTAGTAGCAGTAAAGAGAGAAGTCCTGCGTCATCAGCGGAGACACAGGACTGTCTTACGTTCTTGCTGCTATAACCTTGGCGGTTTCTTCCACATGTACAGCAGCAGTTTAAAATGTAGTAAATACGCTAACACGTCACTAACAGCTCGTCCCGCTTGTTAAAGTCCAAATGAAGTGCCACATGAGCTTTAATTGTGCCGTCTGGATCGCTGCTCTCCAGTTGGTCAACAATTGCTGTGGTATTCATGTGAAAGACGTTATTTTCTGCCTTTCTCATTTGAGAAAAATGCATGAATTTATTGATAAGTTGGAAGAGATGGAAGAAAATCAGAGACTAAAACGTCGACACCTCGGCCGAACATCGGATTGCTACCACATGAAGCATATTCAGAACCTGCATGTGGATGTTGGTTATTGTGCACAGGGTTTCACGTTTAACATCGGAGGTGAAAATCAGTCAAAACCCGATTGGAAATCTTTGAAAATTCTTTGGTAAAATACCAGTTTAAGCCTGTGCAGCAGGAGCTTCTGTCTATCAGAGCGTCAGGACACAGTTCAGCTCCAGACATTTGCTGAGAGAAACACGTCGGACGAATGCTTCTAGCTTGTGCAACTTTGATTTCCACACACGCTGTATGCAGGTTCAACAAAGCCTTCACACAGAGCCGCCCCGTCGCCTTTACTGCGCATGTTTCTCTGTATATCTGACGATTTCCTCCTAATGTCGTGAGTATCATTGCCGTTAAAACGATTCAGACTCACCCTGCATGGCGTGGGCCTGGGTACGCTGTTCCCTCCCCACAAATGTTTCTCCTACTGCCCCTTTGTTCCGCTCCAGAATGGAGTTGACGCGTGTGAAACCGAACGTGATACCAGGGGCCCGAGAGTTCATTATTCGCCACTGTTCTCACGGGGCGAGTGAAAAATCACTCCTTTGTGCCTTGAAAGAAAGAGCCTTCCTCTGACCTCATGGCAGCGCAGTGTAATGTCAAAAGGCCCCGAGGTTGGTGCGGTGTAGCCACACCCACTCTGTTGTGGAGCCGTCGTGGAATCCGACCAGGGTTCCCTGTCTCGGAGAGAGAGAGAGAGAGAGAGAGGAGGAAGAAAACAACCTCTTGTAAACAAATGTTTGGATCCCACATCGTATACCGCACTAATTGGACCTTGGCTGCTCAGAGGATCTTTTTTTTTCTCTCTCTCCCAGATCCAAATAGTGCATTTTCTGCATTCTCTGTATACTGTCCACTTCAGACCACACTCACTCTCCAATTAGTCTCTCTCTTTTAACGGATGTGCTAAAGGTTTCTTTCATGCAGCGCTGTGCAGTATCAGACGAGTCTGAATTATAGGTTCCTTGACGTCAGCTCAGTGAGGGGCACTCGTGGCGTCCCTCAAAGAGTTGAGCGACATCAAACACATTTCAAGTCGCTCCTTAAGTGCAGACCGTGCACCGGTGGTGGATCTGAGCAGCCGTTCTCAAAGCGCTAACAGATGACATAATGACCCAGAGGAGCCTGCTGCCTTTCAGGTGTTAAATGAAGCTGTGTGTGGTACGTTTGCATGTGAGTGTGTGTGTGTGTGTGTATCCGAGGGTGTGTTTTTTTGCCATTAATTCCTCCCTACACGCACACGGATGGAAAAATCTGTATTTTATCAAGTCCAAGTTCATTTTTAAGACCTGAATATCTTTTATTTTGTTAAAAACAAGTAAAAAAAAATTGGTTTTATGTACAAATCAGCTGATTAATTTTCCTTTATTGCAGTGCAGTTTTGAGACACTGATATTCCAGAAACTAGTGACTTTTTCTTTTTTTTAAGGCTTGAAATATAAAATCAACTCGCTGAGATGGAGATTTTTTTTGCAGTAGATGCAAAATCCTGCCGTACGTTCTGTTCTTACTCTGTCGTGCGTCAAGATACTGACACTCATCTCTGCAATATTCTTGGAAAAAGAAGATTTTTTCGCACTTGTTATAACGGAACCAAACTTTTCAGGTCCAATAATAAACCAAAATGTCTTCCAAAGAGTGAGATTTGATGCATTCCCTCCGCTGCTGACAAATCCAGACCCAACCCGCACCACAGGCACTAAATGGGAGTTTTCATAGCACATCTGGGTAACTGCTTGATATACGATAGTGTGCTTTAATCACTCACAATTATGACACGACTCGACTCATGAGGTTGATTTTGGATGCAGCTCTGATGTTCCGTCCAGCTCCTCCGTCTTTCCGTCACCTCCCACCTCCCCAGATAGCGCCCGCCTTGTTAGCCAGGAATGTGGAAACTACACATTTCTGCTAAACTAAAACCTTCATGGGAAAACGTTGCTTTTTCTGTGGAGGAAGAACTGTTAATGGATTAAGTGGCTGCTCCTTCCCACCCGGGGGCCAAGCCTGCATCGCACCCCGGTTTATTCAAGCTACATGCCCCCCCCCACAGTCCATCTGCGTGCAGGCTAATAGGCATGGCTAGCATAGCTCAGCTTTAGACCCCGGTCCTCCGCCATGAACTTGGCTTTCCTGCCCCTCTTCACCCCATTCATGTCAGCAGGACCTGGCAGTCTTGTTGGGCTTTTTGAGTGTGTTCACTTTGGACGGCGATGAAAGGAGTCGGGGGAACACGGGATCTTAAATCACTTAATGAGGGGAGACAGGCAATGCTTTTGTCCAGCTTGTTCTGGAGCTGTGTCCAGCCAAAGGCCTCTAACGGACTCTGACACCTCGCTCTGCTGCAGACCCGAGTGTGTGTATGAGTGTGTGTGTGTGTGTGTGAGTGTGAGTGTGTTGGTGCATCGCCAGCATTGCTCCGTCCGGGCCCTGGCTTCAGCGCTCTGACCATTTTTGTTCTACATCGCAGTATTTTGTTCGCATTTCCTCACCAGCTCGGCATGTTTATTTGGTCTCGGCATATTTTGTGTCCTTTAGGCAGCAGGAAGCATATTTGTGTGTGGTGAGGGTTAAGTGGGAGGCAGATAGAAGCCGCATGATGTGTTCGGCAGCGGTGTTGAGGACGGGGTCGCTCCCTGCGGGTGTTTGGTCTCAGCCTGCAGTTAGCTTTTCCAGACTGAGCCGGAGCACGGAGGGAAAACCCAGAGAAGGAAATAAATAAACAAGTGGCGGCAGAGCTGAAGTTTCTAACACACACTTCTGTTGCTCCAGTGAACTAAACACACAAATATTTTAATGGTGGGTGTATAACATCATTAAACCCTTTAATGAGCCCCAAAAGTACCTGAGCCTGTTTATTCTCTCAGGAGTTTGTATTGTTTCCACTTTTCCTCTGTGTGAACGCTGCTCTCTCAACGTGTTTGCCGTGAAAATTGTCAAATAACGTGACGTTATTAGGACCTGGGAGGTTTCACACATTAATACCTTCGCGGAGGAGGTTGTGTTTGTGGTTGGGTTTGTTGGTTTGCCTGTTTGTCAGCGTGATTACGGAAAAGTTTCTGGCCCGATTTCCCTGAAACACGGTGGAAGGGTGTAGCATGGGCCAAGCAACAACCCCTTTAAGTTTGGAGCGGGTCCGAATCACGAGGCAGGTATATTTTCACGAATGAAAACGTCTGTGCTCTCCAAGTGTCCTTCTAGTTTCAAGATGGAGTGCTGTCAGAGTTGGATTTTATCTTTTCATTTTGGCCGTTTTGGTTTGTCGACACATCTGTTTTTATTAAGTGGAAAATACCACATCTCAACAACAACTCAGCAGCTTATATTTACTCTATATTACTCTCTGTACAGAAGAGCCTGTACACTTACAGGACTATGAGCTTTGTTTTTAGCCTAGTTTGGTAAAAAAAAAACATGAATAAAGCCCCTGTCAAAACCAGCTCAAGTACATCTCGAACAGTACGAGAGGCTGTCTGGATGAGAGCGTAGTAGCACCACTGGCATGATAAGGATCAGAAAGGCCGGGGCAGCCAGGGGTCAGCTTTGTAGTGGAGGCCTCCACCCTGTGACATCACAGAGCAGGAAATCCCCTTTTCTCCCCACTCAATCCTCACATCAGCCGCTGGTCGTCTCTCACCTCCTGACGCCCACAGCTCCGGCCGTGAGGCGAGCTGCTGTGAGTCTGTTCGCTCCACTCAGTCCATTCTCACTCACACTGCTCTTAACACTCTCCTGCATTCTCCACCCGCGCACCTTCCTCCCTCACTTTCCTCTGACATTTCAAGGTGTGTATAAGCGCCGGCATGGTTGTTTGGATTTGACACTTGCTCTCTCTCTCTCTCTCTCTCTCACTCATTGTCTCTCGCCGTCTAACACCACCTCCCTCGACTCTCTCGCCCGCGGTCACATTTCACACGTGCTCGCACACACACTGACTATCTGGCAGGCTAGCGTTCAGTTACAGGACACCCTTCGACGTGTAAATGAGTTTTGTGAACTCGTCTTCATTAGAACCAGAGCTTTTTTTTTTTCGGAAGGCCAGCGCTGGGCCCCTGGCACAAACATTAACATATTAGCTGTAAACCAGAGCTGCTGTGCATGCGGGTATCTGTGTGTGTGTGTGTGTGTGTGAGAGGTTGCGTGTTGCTGTTCCTCGCTGAAAAGCCAAGATTTATATGGCGATCTCAATTTAGCTTCACTGCGGCCGCTCCTTGGCTGTTAGACCTCACTGTTCTTCTCAGCTGGCTCAAGTCCGCTTCCTTTCACAGCCCTCCAAAATAAGAAGAATGCTGCGCAGTTCCCATGGTAAATCACATGCACATTCGCACGTTAGGCCTCATCCAGAAGGCAACGAATGATACGAGATGGATCGTGTTCTGACCCAACGATGGCACTGCATTAACAAAAAAAAAAAAAGCACTGGTGTGAAAACATCCAGAAAGTACAGTTTGTAAGGTTTATCTAACATTAACACATTTCACAGCAGCGTGTACTCCTCCGAGGCTTTTACAACTCTGGAAAGAAACTGTGATTTTTTCCAAGCCCTCTCAGTGTCTCTGAGATAAAGAGTAAAAGTAGCTCATGACTCAAGAGAACTTCATTGTCTTTAACTAGAGAACGACACTTGAAAGTCCGGTCAGCGAAGGTGGAGGAACAACACATGTGAGCGGTCAGAGCGGTGTTTGCAGATGACCCTGAGCAGCACTGCAGCACAAGTTGAGCCAAGTTTAACTCTCTTGCATTCTTTACCGAACACAGAAGTCTCGTTGAAATGAATGAGGAACGTACAGACTTTCTTTTTTTTATTCCGTTTGAACACATCTTTATGTCTCTAGATCGCTTAAAGTGCAAGAGTGGAAATTTCACATTTTTTTTATCAGCACACAAACTCTTAAGAACTGCTATTGATCCTAATTAAGTTTCAGAACAGAATACATTTTACTAGAGCTTGCAAACAAACAAACACATTTTGGACTTAATGGTAAATGTGTTTCATTCACACAGTTATTCAATTATCAGAATACTTTGTTTGCATATCCCAACGTCTGGCCCTTTTATATCCCTATTGAATCTCACTTTAACAGCAAGATTTCCAAAGCCAATATGAATCATCCTTAATAGGGACACAGACTCAGCCATTATTGATAAATATATAGTATTCGAAACCAATTAATCAAGGATTTGCCTAAATGAAAAAGGCTACATTTTGACACATAAATAAATTAAACAAGTTTTGAAATGAATTCTTCATTTCAATAATAGGCACTCAGTCATTTCTCCCTGCAAATATCCTGATTGATCTCGATGGGTAATGCTTGTCATATATATATATATATATATATATATATATATAGCACGTGTTTATTCACACTTTGAAGTACACAGGGAAATGAAAAACTCTCGAAAAAGAGCCGCGTTTTTATCCAGGTGGAGGCACGAAGGACACTGAGCCAAAGCTTCTCGGGCCACTGGTCTCTGCAGAATGTGCACTGCGCTAAATGACAAGTTTATGCAAAAAAAGGAAAGTACATACCAACCAAACCACAGTCCACCCAAGTGGTGGCTGAGGGGGGAAAGAAATCCCATTTCCAAAGACTCTGTGTCTGTGTGTCACTGCCAAACAGCACGCTGCCAATCCTGCCACATCTGTACCTACTCAAAGTTTTCTCTGATGCATTCCTCTCCACAACATATGTAGATATGTTTTCCATCACGGGCTCTTGAGCTCAAAGACAATAAGAGTATGATTGTAGCGGTTTTCTCTCTAATCTTTTCAAGCTAAGGTTCCAGGCTCTTACACTCGGCGAGGTATGTGAATAATACCTTTTGCACCTTTTTGACTTTTCAGACCCCTCAGGGTTCAGGGGAAAATATCTGTTCCTTGCTGCCAGCCGACATCAGAAAGTGCAGGTGTACACGTCATTGTGCTGGGATAAATATGGATTCACGCCTGTGTGAGCAGACTACAAACAGACATTGTGTACTTTGCTTTGCCGCCCGCTTTGCATGGTGTTTGAATGGGCAGCTCGATAGGGCCCATGAGAAACCCCCGACATGAAAGCCGTCGTCTGCGCACCAAGGAAATTCTGCTGACACCTAATCACAAAAAGAGAGGAGTGAAAAAAAAAATCAGTCGGAGCGCTTGCCGATCTCCGCGGGTTATCTTGAGGGAGCGTAACCTTTGTGACATTGATAGGATTGTACACAAAAGAAGGCGCTTTGCTTGTTCGCACACCAACACACACACAACTTCACCAACTTTCTTTCATTAGCTTTCTTTTGGGGTGTGAGGCAGCAGAGGTGATGGATGTCAGGTTGCCCTCTGTCGCTGTTCTACTCGACTCGCCTTAATGGACCTTTTACAGACTTGAGTGAAATTGATGGGAAAACTAATCCCAAAAATAAAAGCGAGGCTCTTTTCTTTTCTGCTCTTTTCTCAGGATCTCAGCCTTATCAACACCCAATGTGTTTACACACAGTAAAGCCTCTCATAAAGATATGGTTCTCTTTACCTCGTGGAGCTGGGAGCTGAAGTCAGGCTGGAAGGCAACCAGTGCAACCAATCACTCCTCTTCTCTCACGTATTTCTCAATGTCTTTCTTTCTCCTCATATGACAGAGCTTTCTCATGTCAGGCCAAACATGTGATTCCCTTTAACCGCTGCCCCGGAGCAGCTGATAGCCCAGAAAACTTCTCTCCGGCCGGGCAGACGGAGACTCAAATGTTTATTTTATTTACTATCTATGGAAAGCGTCTATTTCTGGGGGAGGTGTAAGGCTGGCTTGATGAGGTGTTTAAATCAGGGGGGATAAAGGCCAAGGGCTGGGTGACGGGCGCTCTGTACCCGGGAGGGACTGGTTTAACTTTTCTACATCAGGGAGTCACATTTCTGCTGAAAAAGAGATGGGCTTGTTACATGTGTTGGACACTTGGGACACTGTGGTCATATTTTATTAATTCTCTTGTCTATAAAACGTCAGTGAATAACACGCATCATCGTTTCCTACATTTCTGTTTTTTGTTTCCGTCCCAAAGTCAAATATGTTCAATCTGCTGTAATGTAGGACAAGAAAAAGCAACACGTTCTTACGCTGGAGAACGGAGAACCATCGAATGTGAAGCATTCCTTTAACTTGGAAATGATTTGGACATTAATCATTTAGCAAAATACAAGCCGGTTATTATTCTGTCAATCGACTTATTAATTACTCAACTAATCATTGCAGATCAGAAACGAATGAGGTCAAAATGGCCAAATTGAACAGATGTGGGACATAAGGAACTGAATGAATAATATAAAACATGACAGAGAACAATGAGTTTGTGCGACGCGCTGACCGACCGCGGCGGGAAGCTAAATTGCCGAACGGCCTCGCTCGAAAAACGGGGAGAAAAACCGGTGATCATCGTTTTGAACATGTGGACGATGACGAACATTCTCACAGTCGGTCTCTCCTGGAAGACATTCGTAGTGTTGCACATTCAGGAGAAGTGTGAAAGTTCAATCTCTGCATAGTTTCTCACCTCACGCTGTGGAGTGGGTGCGAATGTCGGTTTTCGGGAAAAAATTCTGTGAAGTGTCGGATCCAGGCCCGCCAATTAAGACGTCGGGAGGTGTGGGAGGGGGGTTCAAACCGTTCTGATGAATGGGATGGGGGGGGGGGGGCAGCACCTGGAGACAGCAGAGGGTCGTGAATCCACTTAGATCTTTATCTGCGTGTCAACATTTTCACCGAGACGCTGAGATAGTCCGAGGTCCTGCCATGTGCACCGCATCACGACCTAATCTCATGTCTGCCACCACTTCACCCATACTGCTGCGTGTGTGTGTGTGTGTGTGATGACCCTGTGTGTGTTTATCACAGTGATCAGCCTCTGGTGGAGAGATAAGAGGACGAGCAGCCGTCAACACACAGCCGGAGACACACACACACACACACACGAGTGTTGGCCTCTCGGCCTGAATGGATGAAGTGTGATGATTATTGATGTGTTTTTTTTTTTGTTGCACGATCATTATCGAATGCACAAGGACCGTGAGGCTCCAGATAGAATGAGAATCACTCTGTCATCACTCAAAATTGAGATTTGTTTCGCGCAATTCTCATTCTATTCTTTGGGAAATGTGCTAAGTGGTGAACACGGGTCTTCATTGTGTACAGTCGCACTCATTTCCTGTAGCGTGGTCCTGCTCCTACAGACTTACGACCTATAATAGAGGAACTGTAAACAACACACCAGCAGTGATTCTAGCGGAGCGGCGGTGACAGCAGGAAAATATATGGCTGGTTGATGGCAATATAATGTTGATGTTAAATAAGGTGGAAACCAACATTACGCTGTTGCTTCCTCTCTCCGCGTCTTATTTTGTGCCCTGGTGTCAGCAGAGGTCACTCGCCTTTGACCCGCTGACCCCTCTGTCCCTCAGCCGCGCACTAAAGCGTCAGACGTCGCTCATACGATCGCCCCCCCGCCCCCCCCCTTCTCCTCCCTCCCGTCCTGCAGCCATTGTCTAAATGTCATCTGGCAGACAAAACGCCTGTTCATCCAGAGCCGGAACAAAACACAGCATCCTCCATTCACACTGCGGCTGTCAAACACTCCAACAAACGCTGCCACCTTCTCCGAAAAACCCGGCTGCCTTCTTTCTTTTCTTTTTTTTTTTTTTATCATCGGGGGCCGAGAACTTCTCACCCGAGATCAAAGAGGGTATCATAGCAAACATGGCAGAGATCCCAACCCTGATACCCATCCCGTGTGTGAGAGAGTGTTTGATTTGTGCATGCAGGCTATGAAAAAGCCCATTGTGGCCGTGCCAGTGTGCCTAATTAGTGTGTACACAACTATGTCAGTCGTCCTGTGATCTCCTCTTGTTCGACAGTTTGTGGGGCTCTATTGTGAGCCGAGTGGGAACGCTGAGAGATCTGTGTGTGTGTGTGTGTGTGTGTGTCCTGTACAGTATATGTGTTATCAGAGACACACCTCAGCATTCCTGTCTGTCTGGTCGCAGTCTCATCTTCGTGTCACCCGCGAGCTCAGCGTCTCGGACGCCTCTCGATTTACGGTGGCTCCAGGATCGAGTGGCGGTGCTGCCCGGCGTGCCAGCCGGGGAGCCCGAGGAGTTGAGTTTCGCCTGGTTGTTTACTTTATGCCCTTTAATAACTTAAACTTTACCTCCTTATCAACTGGTCCAGGCCCAGTTTTCTTTTTATTATGCCGCTCGGTCTCCCAAAGGTACCTGAGGGTCTTTCTTGACTTTTATTCAAGAGTCACTCAGATAACGTTTGTATTACCCAAAAGACTTTTTTATTCAATGTTTTCCTCATTATTCCTTCTTTTTCCATCGGACGTGGGGTTAAAGATAATGTTTTCTAAGTCAAGGGTGATAAGAAAAGTGTAAAAACAAGTTTGAGGGAAGTTATTTTCACGGGTATAAAATCATTTTAGCTCTCATTACATCAATAACCACAAAGAGTTCTTGAACTTCTTTGCATCTTCTTGTAATTTGTAATAATTGGTGGTATGACAATAAACTTTAAAGAGAGACCAGTGTAGGATTGGAGAGGTTGTTCCATGTGGTCCATGGCTCCTGTGCGCTTGATATAAACGTTGGAAGAGGTTGGTCGTAGCAAAATAATGGAAAACTGTCTTGGCTGCATCCTGCAGGGTTTTAGCTGCAGGTGGGTGACTTATTGACCCAGGGAAACACACATTGAACATTGCTGAGACCATTAAAATCCTCTGTCAGGAGGATATTGAGTTGGGGAACATAGGACCCTCAGAACATCTACCATTTAGATTGCTTCTAAATCTATTCTGTCGTTTTAATAAGACCATAAGAATAAGAACCCAAGTGCAAGATGTGTCTGTTGATAAGAGAAGACTTTGATAATAAACTGCACAGAAATGCATTAAACAGCAGCCAGGTAACGACACAGAGAAGGTGTGAGACTGGTGAGACTTTCAGGCAGAATCCTCCGAAGGCTCGCAGTGTAACAGAGCTCGGCGAGTTCAAACTGTTGGAAGATTAACTTTGACTTGATCAAATGTTTTCTGTTCCCCCCTGCCCTGTTTGCGCAGATGAAAGAGCTGACTGAATGGGCTTTGTGCTGGATGAGGGATAAGACTATTGTCTGGATTGAGCTTTTGTCAGAATGCCCGAGGATTTTCAGTTTACCTTGTCGGTGTTTCAGTTGCTGGGTTTCCACCACGGAGGCAAACAGTCCGACTTTGTGTTCTTGGAATTCCTTTCGTTTATTTCCTCTCGCAAAATGAGGATCTTTTATCAGCAGCGGTGTTTAATTACAGGATGCATTTGAAGAGTTCATTTGCAAACACAATGTGCAATATGGGGGAAGAAAATCATTATTCCCAAGATATAGAAGCTGCAAACTGCAGCAGTGTGACTTTGCCACATGAGGCATTGCTATCAGGATCAAACCATATGTCTTGTAGCTTCATATTCATTATATCGTCAGATAAGTTAAGCTCGAAAATACTTAAATATATATATATCTGACAGCAGGTTACATGGGAGGCGGAGGTGCAATTCTTTAAAAAGCACCATCTTAATTTCCTGCTCTTGATATCAGCAAATCCGTGTAATTCTGCTTTTTTTCAGTTGATAAAAATCTTGTTTTTGAGCCAAACTTTTCATCAGAATAAATCTCTTTGAAACACTTTGAGATGGATGTCGAAGGCCCCACGCTGCCCTGCTCTGGTAAACAAATTAAAGATAATAATAATTTGCGCGTTGTAGCGGCAGGAAGATAATGCAGAGGTATGTTATCGGCCTTTGATGCTTCGGTATGGCTGTCTGAGTGTGTCTGAGTGTGTGTGAGTGTGTGTGAGTGTGTGTGACCTGCTTTATCAGCACACAGAGATGTAAGAGGGCCTGACCTTATCACGGTGTCTCTGCCTCCGCCCCGTCTGCTCTTGAGATCGTCAATAAAAACACACACGCACGCCTAAACAAAGCAGATCAGAAGAAATGCTCCAGAGCGGTTCAATACATCCGTCAGTGACGCTCTTTGAAAGGACAGTGTGTGGCGACCCGGGCCAGACAGCTGATATCAATAAAATGCTGGACGTCAATACGGTGGAGGGAGTGGGATGATCCCATCATTGACCTGTGGTCACTTAGAGAGGAGAGCCCCGGACGCTTTGGGATTTTCCATCCAAAATTCCATTTATTTTAAGTATTTTTTCCATCTCGTCAACTACAACAACAGCATATCGGATGATCAGTTCACAGGACAGACGCCGACAACATGATGTTCCCATACAGCTGAACCGCAGTCTCAATTACTTTTCGAGGGTTGGAGTTTTAAACATGTGGTTTAAAGTTGTAAAATCGAAAAAACAAAACAAAAAAACGCAACAAAACTACTTGGTGAGGTTGAGAAAAAAAGCCAATCTGATGTCGTGCTTACACGGACGGTTGATGGATGTTGGACACGTCTAAAACAAACGCAATTCAGGAGAAAATAATTCTCCCTTTCAACAGAATTGACAACGAAGTTCTGTGGTACGGGAACAGTATTTTTAGGAGACAGGGTAGTACACTCTAATTTCTAATTTCTCCCAGAATTTGGCAATTTGATGTTGCACACTGTGAGGTTATATATCATCATTGTTAACTTTATATACAGGAAGTATCTCTGGTTGTGTTGGGAAAATGTTTTTTTTTTTTTTTTTTTTTTTCTGATTTGTCATAATATTATAATTTAAATTAAAAAAATATGATTAAATCAATATTATGAGATAATAGCATCTTAGATCTTGGATGTGGATCTAAGTACTAAACGTATTCAACATGTGCAGTATTGCTGTGGATGTATTCTGCAATTGGATTCCATTTCCCTCAATATTGGTATTTTTTTAGTTAGTTGTATTTAAAATGTGCTATTAGTTTCATCATGCTTCACAGTAATGGTGAACTTAGAGCTAATTTAATCTTTCTTCATTTCACCTCTCGGAAAGCTGCTTTGCAATGGTAACCAATGGAATCCATCAATAAAATTGGCTCATTTTTAATGCATCAGTATATTTATTGCTAAGGCATGTTTCCATTTTCTTGTTAAACTTCCATTTATAAAACGTAGAACCACTTAGCTGTTGTGATAAGACATTATTAGCCATTTTAAATGTCTTTAATGAGGCAGGTTTTTCCATTTGTAGACCTGATATACATTTTTAAAAACATTTTCTTTAGAAATGTCAAAATAAATAATGAACCGAACCACATTGTAAGTATAATGTGTCACTGGATATTTGCTGGGAGACTTTAAATAACATCATTGCTTAAAAGGTTACAGTGAATAATTACAACTCTCTGCTCGCTGAGCAAACAAAGGGTCCGTGCCCTAAAGTGCACAGCAAACATCTGACGCTTTCTGCCTAATTATATTAAATACATCAGAGGTACAGAAGTCAGCGCACATGTTAGCGCTGCCTTTCCCCTCTGAAGCCCTTTGTAAAGTGATCCGCTCTCATTATCGCACTCGGGATGTGCCGTCCGTGAACTTCCAGCTCGTGTCTTCGGTATGAATCTGTGCCATTACTTGAGGATTTCTGAGGTCTGGCTTCCCAGAGCTGGACGAAGCTCGCTGGAGCGTTTGATTTAAGGCCGTTATTTTCTCCCAACACTTCTCCACCAGAGGAGAAGGCCGTAATTTACGTTCTGTTCCTCACTGCGCGACTGTGCGGTCGCAGCCCTCATCTGTTTTAAAGCGCGGATTGGGAAGTCGTTCTGTAACCTCCAGGCACGTGTGACTCGTTAGCTAACATGGCTATTAGCCACAGTTAATTCCTTTCTCTTTGCTGAAGGCCCACTCGAGAGACACATAAAATATCCTGAGTGGAAAACTAAAAGCAAGGACACGTGACTCCGGTTGCTTCCTGACCACCAGCTGCCCAGCTCAGCACTTTTTGGTCACGGCAAAGTCCTTGACATACCTCGTGACCGCTGACGCCGCATTGCCTTAAAGAAAATATGGGAAGTTCCCGGGTGTCACTTGGTCTTGATCAGCGTCAGATTTACGGTGACCTGACCCAGGGAAGGCCATCGCGGGGTGTTTGGAATTATCCCAGGTTGACTCCTCCAGGGAGTGACTGCTGGAGGTCAGGGTGAGGGACGCAGATTTATATAGCTAGAGCTACAAGCTGCACATGCTCTTTCTCCATTTAGCTAATGGGCCTGCTGTCATAATAGCCGTGCTTTCAGGGAGGAAGAGTTATGGCCTCATTGTCTTCCTGCTGAAGTGGTTTGTGTTTTCTTCTTGGAAAGTTGTCGGAGCTGCAGGTCTGGTGCTTATGTAAGGAGGGTTCTCATGGCCTGTGGCTTCAATGTTACACCATGTGGTTTGATTCCTGCACTGACACGGAAGACACTGGGCCCACTAACTGGCTGTAACATAATCATCTGGTGGAAACGTGTGAGGAAGACACACCACTACTTTTTAACAAAGAGTCCCAGCATCTCGCCGAGCTAGCCTTTGTTGAACGGATATAAGATAATATAACACAAATGTGTTTTCCAAGCTTCATAACATTGACATTCCAGCTTTCAGCTAATTAGATTGTTTTTGCATGTCTATTTATTCTGTTTAATGCCGGTATTTAAGAACCGTTGTAGATAGAGATACTATTACTAGAATTAGATACTCCTGGTAGGATTATTTCTGACTCCAGAGCGTTGTAAAGACCAAATGTCCAAACGTATTGAAAAAAAAGATAGATGCAATCACTTTCAGCTGGAACATGTTCCTGGGGTTTTATGTTCACATTCGTTGGAAAATTGATCTGCTACTTCATTGAAAAGAAAACAATTACACACCATGTCATTTTTAAACACGAGAAAATACTCTAATTTTGTTAGCGGTCAACAACTACAGCTCCCATAAGGCTTTCACAACATGCCAGTTGCTAAAAGGCAACGCACACACCAGCCGTGTCACTTCGCATTATGTCATTTGACGCCTGCAGCGCACACCAAATGTGCCATGAAGACAGAAGACGTAGTCATGGTACAGCAGCAGTGTGCTGAATGTGATGAAATGGTTGCTTTTGTAGGTTTCTGACTGGAGTGACATTGTCACATGTCAACCCAAGATGGCAGCCTATGGTGAGTGGGCTTATGTGGGAAAAAAAGTCCCTGGTGCTGATTCATACACTGCTGGTGCTTGTTGCTTCAGTTGTAATGAATAGATGCTGATCAGAGGTGGGACAAGTATTCAGTAATACCACAGTGTGGAAATACTCAGTTCAATATTTGACTGAAGCAAAAGTACAAAAGTATTATTACAAAAGTATTAGCATCAAAATAAACTTAAAATACCAAAAGTAAAATTCAAATAAAACTCATTCTGCACAACGGCCCATAGAATTATATATATATATATATAT
>CALSBV010010773.1:650373-681058 GCA_943590825.1 Bovichtus diacanthus
AGAGAGAGAGAGAGACAGACAGAGAGAGAGAGAGACAGACAGAGAGAGAGACAGAGACACACAGAGACAGAGAGAGAGAGAAGGATCCAGTTTACACGTAGACAATACAGACATAAAGGAAGCGTCAAGCATTTCATGCAGGACTTTTTAAACTTCACCTTCCATCCTTTAGCAGCTCCCAAGATGGACGACAGCGGGGTCATCCCGTCACCTGGGCTCAGACACCGGCTCTGAGGCTGAATAATGGGCTGTCACTAACCTCTGACCTCAGCTCAGAGTCTAAAGTGTCAGATCGATATCAGCCGAGCACGGCGAGCAGCTCGTCTGACGGGAGGCATCCTGGGATACCTCTCCGAGAGCTGTGGGCTCTGCAGGAGCGTCCGCACTGAGCTCAATTAAAAAACTCACCATCATCATCATCATCATCACTATGTGTGTATGCAGGGATCTGCAGCATCCTGAGGATTGTTCCTCAGGAGACATGTCCGGCAGGTGCTGATGGGACACATTTAAGTGGGGTTATTTTAACAGGACCCGCTCTGGGCCTCCTGGAGTTATGTGGCATGAGGGGCGGAGGAGGAGGGATGTGTGTGTTCCTGTGTGTGGGGTCATGTATATGCGTGCCTGCCTGTAAGAAAAACCTGCAGGTTCAGGACATTCTCATTCCCAAGTCGGCAAACACGGCAGCTTCTTCAGTGCCGTCCGTTTTTGGACGTCCTGTAGTAGCCGTAGTGATCATGACGGGAGGAAATCAGGCGACGTGGAATAAAAGTGGCGCAGGAATATGCATATATATGCAAATGCGTATTTTAAGTTAGTGACCGATATGCGTTTGTCAAAAGATTCTGTGGTTTGGAACATGTGTTGTTGTAAACGGCCGTCATGGCAACCTGAGCAGTAGCCATCTTTGGCACGGAGGGCGTTTATGACTCGCCCTGTCAGCCTCTTGGGGTTTTACAATGACTGGATGATGGAGCCCTGCTGTGTGTGTGTGTGTGTGTGTGTGTGTGTGTGTGTTGACTGACACTAACCCCATGCTGCTGTTTCTGCGTTGACCTTTCTGACACCAGAATAGCGTCGTCAGTAATTAACCTGCCTCATTCATGTTAGTCAGAGGGAGAATCTCGTGTCGCACACAGTCTGCAACATGTCGGGAATATTCGTCTTAAAGGGCCACGTCACTCAAATCTCTCGGGCTGATTGTCCGCTGTGTTTTTGTATCAGCTTCTTGTATATTGTGTAGTAGTAAAGTAAGTACGTTTGTGCGAAGACTCGAGGACTTGTTTGTCCTTTAAAGTGAAAGACCAGGAGACTCATTTAGTTCCTTTTGGTCAGCTGGATGTGCAAACATAAACATTTGGTCAATGTGCAATTTCATATTCTTCTTCTTCTTCTTCTTCTTCTTCTTCTTCTTCTTCTTCTTCTTCTTCTTGTCTTTAACAATGCAATTCAATTACATTGGAGTTTTTTTCCCAGGAAACATGCTCAGAAACTAAATTACCCAAAAAACTAAAGCGTTACCTTGAGTGCTTGTTTTGTCTGAGAACTTTGGGTATTTCTTTTTTTTTTTTTTTTTTTTAATGGAGAAAAGGGTTTCATAAAAGAACATTGTTTCATTTTTTTAAAAATTTTTTTTTAAAAAAAAAAAAAAAAAAGCATTGTTTTGTCAGTTTCCAGTTTTTCTCACAGCGCGTACTGGCACACAGGAAGACAACAGGGCCTGATTTGCAGGAGATTAGAATATACATGAAGCTGTACACAACACGTCTCTGTCTGCATGGACTCACTTAGCCTGGCACACAGCGCGGCTGCAGCTGCGCTGAAGGACGACTTAGCGATTGGCACAGTCAGGACCACCAGGATCATAAACAAGAGCGTCGGCTCTCATTCTTCCTGTCTCTGCTTCCTCTCTCTCCGGCCTCTGTTTTATTTTTTAACCATCCGAGGTGCCTTCCCACCAGAGGCAATGTGTTTCCAATCTGACGTCAATTATTCACCTCCCCTGGTTTTGTTCCCAGCAGAAACAAGAACTGTCTATACTTTACGGGCTCCATTTTCCCCATCTCTCTGCTGTCAACGCCCAGTTGGACTGAGCCCCCTGGCAGACACATTATGTGTTTAAATACGTTTGTGTCCACGGACAGATGTGTGTATGTAATTAGCCAACTAAATAATAATGGCTCTAACTTCCCAGCGGCGAAAAAGCCATGAATGATGGGACAGGTGGAGGGAGGGTGATGGAGACCTCCCAACCCCGAGGGCAACGGGATGGACGGACCCCATCTGGTGACATCACGCCGCATGGCCGGGGCCTGGTTTTTACCCCTATTTAGCCCCATAAAGAGTTCCCCCTAGAGGCTGTTATCGGGAACTACACGTGTTTAAAGCGTGTCGTTTAAAAAAGGCACTTAGTGCACATGGGTTTGTGGAGGAGTAAAATGAGGGGCTTGATATAGAAGCAGCGTGAGGTCTGTGGTTTCTGTCTTTCAGTGCGGACATTACAAGTGTGTGTGTGTGTGTGTGTGTGTGAAGACGGGAGCTTTGTGTGTTCCTGTGAGCTGAAAGCATCTCCTCTTCTCCCTCTTTGTGGAATAACCCTGGGAAGCTGCCCCTTGTCTGACCCAACTGTGTTCATAAGGAAAACAACAGGAGGGCTTTATCCTCTCCTCCCTTTTTACTTTCCTCTGCCCTCTTGTTTTGTCTGCATTCCTCTTCTTCTTTTCTCCCTTCTCCTCCTCTTTTGTTTTCTCTTCTCGCTCCTTGTTTTGTCTGTCCTCTTCTCCTCCTTCCACTATTCCCCTTTCTCCCTCCCCCCTCCTGCTCCTCACTCCTCTTTTCCTCTCCTCATTCCCACTTTCTTCTACCTACATGCTTCCTTCCCCTTAGGCCCCTCTTCTTCCTCGTTTTACTCTCTTTTTGCTGCCTCTTCTCCTCCGTACACTCATCCCGTACACTTTCTCACAACTTGTATTCTCTTCTCTTTGTTCCTCAGCTGTCTTGTTTCCTCTTCACTCTCCTGTGTTCTACTCTTCTTCCTCCCCCGTGCTCGTCTTCCTCTCATTCTCTCTCCTCTCTTTGGCGCCTAGAACGTTTATTGTTGTTGTTTTATTAACTTACCTAAATATTGGCCAAGATTTGACAGATTCCGGTATTTTTAGACCACTTTATTAGCACCAACGTGATTCAAAAAAGTGTCAACAGACCTAAATATGAAGTACTTAAAAATAAAAATACTGATAAAAATATCAGTAGTAAGCGGAATCGATTGCTGGAGCTTATTATGCCAACAAAATAAATAGTAAATACATAAAGAATTCAGAAATACATTTTACAGGCAATGTGGAGCGGACTTTTTGACCTTCTTTGGCGGAAAATTACTTGGAAGTTTCCTGGAAAGACCTTCGTAATATGATATTAAATGTATACAGATAGAGTTGTCATACAAATGTTTTAGTTGGAGTTTATTTAGTTGTGCAGAGTTTATCAGTACTTGTTGATTAGCGACATTTTGGCATATTTTAGGGGGAGATTCTGAGCGTCCTGCTGCTTCCCTTCACGGCCTTTTACTTTCTTACTCTCTGCTCTTCTTCCTCTTCTCTTCTTCCTCTTCTCTTCTTCCTCTTCTCTCCTTCCCATTAGCTGTATTATTTCGCTCCGCCTATACCTCACCTGTGCCAGGCCACAGAGTGACAATAACACAGCAGAAGGGGATAAAGAAAGTAAACAAGGAGGAGGGGAGCTCGCCGAAAAGAGGGATTATCCGTAGATGTGTGCTTTGTTAAGAGCTCCAGTTACTGATTCATTGATAAGCCCCTCCAACTGGCCGTGAGTAATTCAGCCAATCAGGGATCATTAATCCCCAAGACAAATGGATTTAGGATTTAGGTGCTTTTATTTTGTTAACGGCTCATTACAGCAGGTTTAGAACTGACCCAGAACTGTTGAAGCGTGCGCTTGTTTCTTTTTTTTCTTTTTTTTGGGGTCTGATCGTTCTTCCTGCTATCAAACCCCCGAACCATCGATCAGCCTCCAGTGCGCCCTGCTGCTCAGAACGACGCCGAAAGGAAAACACAACTGTTGAAATGGCCTGTGGAGGCTTAATGACTCGCTAAATAGCCTGTAACAACAAAGCCATTTAGAAAAACTGATGAATCAATCTTGCTGGTAATGAAAATGAAGAAACTCTGATGCTGAGGATTGGGAATACTGCCGATGGTTTATAGCTCGGTAAATGAACGAACGCTTCTCACGCTTCAGTCCAGCACACAGCAGGTGTGTGTGTGTGTGTGTGTGTGTGTTGTACAGATGTATAGATCAGGGTTGAGATCAGAAAGTCTCTGGTGCTCAAAAGACAAAACCAGAAGACACGGAGAGATAAAAAAAATGCATCCTTTTCCAACACATCTTGAGTCAAGCTGTGTGTTTATGGCTCCGTGTCTTTATTAATATTTAATTCCTGCCAGTCCAACAAACTCCTTATAGCCTTCATGTGGCAAACATCTGGATCATCTCGACTCTCGCTGTGCTTTTTATCGTCCTCTGTAACCAACACCTACGGTCCATATTTCCAGGTTCAGGATGTGTCTTAGCTGCATATGTTTGGCCACATTTGACCCTCTTCAGAACTGCCATCCAAAACCTATCTCTGGTGAAGTGATCATAAATGGATAAGGGGAAATAAATATGCTTCCAAGGCAAGAATGAGAAACCGATAGCCCAAACTACATGTGCAGGCAGACAGGGAGGCACAGCTTGTACACATGTCGCCCTCAGCCACAGGTGGCAGAGGAATATTTGTATTTGGTGTTTTTTTATAGTAAAAACCCATACACACCTCCTGCTCCTGGTCCCTGGCTGCCATCTGCAATATATCTTCCACATGCACAAGGGATGACGTATTTTTTGTCGGGCAACCCGGAAATAATCATCGCAGTGGTTCCCTGGATAAATAAGCGATAAGTGTGGCAAACACTGATGATTTTTGAAGCCAAACCGCAATCGGCGAAAGTAAAAAGCTTTAGTTTTAACAAACTACACAACGGTCACATGGTCTTATGTGGCAGGAAGGTTTGGAGCGGACACAGACAGCCTCTCTAACGTGACCTAAATAAAGGTTCAAATGCAGCTTTTAATCAAAAAGCGGTCGTGTGATTAGTGGCTGCTCTGCTGTCAGCGTCATAAGTATATTTTCTCTCTCTGCTGTCGTCAATACTGTCACAGTTTTCCACTGACATGTCACATGATGTGATTTATACAGTATTATGTTATTATATATTATTATATTATATAGCATTGTGGAAGTATGTGTGACTGTTATGCCGTGTGCATTGCATGCAAAAAAGTTGCATTGAAAAAAATAGTGATTTTTACAAAAGGACCATAATGCAACAGGTGCAAGTGCCTCTCAAATACTTTTAATTATAATTCAAATTCAAAAGTCCACTTATAATCCCCAAAGGGAGTCAATGTCAACCATTTTATAGGAACTGTTTTTTCTAGATAGTAGTTTTAATGGATAAAACTTACAACATAAAACACAGCTTGCTTGCGTGTTGGAAGCTTCGATTTTCCTCCTCCGGAGCATGTTTATATTTCTATTGAGTGCAGCAGTGAAACCCGATCAGCAGTGGTCGCTGGAGAGTGTTTTCGAGATGCGTGTTGATGCCAGGACTAAACGCTGTCGCACACGGTCGGGAGGCATCTGAACGGGGTCATCATCACTTTCACGTACTTTTTTTTTTTCCCCCACAAAGGCTTTAGTTACAAACTCTTCTTAATCCAAACTAATCTTGACGGTTACTCCTGTGTCAGGTTTGATTGACAGCCACTGACAGTTGTGAGGTTGAAACCAACATTTAAGGCTTAGTGAAGACACAGGAGGACAAAGCAGGCTACCCCACAGTGCTCCTGGCTGAGGACATGATACTCTGGAGCCGGTTGACCCCTGCTAGTCAAAATATGAGCGAGCGGCTCTGAAACTAGAGGACGAGGGAGGCCATGCTGTGCCTGCCCGGAGCCAAAGGCGCTCAGAAGAGGAAAAAAAGAAAAAGCTGTGAGAGAAAACAAGAGCTTTGGTTTCACGTTTGACCAGACTATAATTAGAGAGAGAAAAAGATTAGAATATGGCTGCTGATGCTATAAGACACCCACACACCCCGCTATCACGCATACACATCCGCTCATGCACACCCAGTAGGACGGCCACTAATCCTGCAGCACATTTACAATCTGTGTAATGACAACATGATACCCCCGGCAGGCCTCAGCGAGCACACACCTCCCTTTATGCTACTCATGCCTCCCGAAGCCCCGGTGCGTACGTGTCAGCGGCAACAGCTGCGGCTCGATCCCTCCCTCCGCGTCTCACCTGGCCTCAGATCAGCTGACTGGTACTAAAGAAGCAGGAGTAGGCGTAGTATCTGATCCGTGGCCAGCGAGGCCCGGTGGAACGTCAGGGGGGGGGGGAAAAAACCCTGCAGTGCTCCGGTGAGTTCAGCCCGTATCGGATCATCAGCTTGCTGCATGCTTCAACACGGTCTCCGGCACCGTCTCCCCCGGCGGACTTCACTGTGTCAATGAACAGAGGTGGAGTATTGAAGACATCCGCAGTATGTCAGCGATACTGAACCGCGGGCCATTAGCAGCTATAGAGACACAAGCGGGCCGGCCGTCCTAATCTGTCTCCGCTAAAAGCCTCGCAAATGCAACCTTATACAGGGCCTTTGGGAATACGTGTTTCCTATCACTCTCTTCAGGAATGAATACCAGGCATATCTCGCCGATGCTCTTTTTTTCCTCCCCTTTCTCCTGTCCACTCGGTTTACAGTAAACACCAGGCGTAAAGAATCTTGGGGCTGTTTCAAGGCGAGGCTTGAGAACAGGCCCTCATTTTCCCAGACTCGGAGCTTCCACAAGGGACTCCTACATCAAGCTGTCATATCGGGCTAATGAAAATCTCCTTCTACAGAGGGATCCTCTTAAAGCTGCTAAAGGTACATGCTAACCAGGGGATTAGCCCTGTAACGCTAGGGGACTTTAATTTCAGCACCAGCATAAGTCATCGTCATTGCTGAGCCACTAACATTGATATATGGCTTACGACACACGCTAGTCAGTCCTAAGAGGTTTCTGTATCACGGAGACGCTTGAATCTCACAGGAAGCTGAAGATGATTGAGACTGACATGATGAGATCCTGTAAACAAAACCAGAGCCGTAGCCTGGACGCGTCTTTCACACCAGGGGATTTTTTTTTCCTCAGCTGTGGCCTCGCTAAGACACTCAAAGTATCATCTCATGGAGCACTCACAAGTCTTTGGAGGTTGCATCATCAAGGAGCGTGATGGCGAGAGACTCCCCAAACAAATCAATGAGTAACTATCCTCCCACTTAAGCAGCTGCCGTCCATGTACCCGCGAGCAAAGCGCCGCTTCAGGGGATCTGGACGCTGGCTGGGTGCAGAGCACAAAGCATGCTTAGCATATTTTCATTGGGTAAATAAATCACGAGAAAAAGGTCAAGATCAGTGATCGCGTGGTGCTGTGTGATGTTATTGTGGGAATTATTGTTGCATAAATAAACATATGGCACAATCACCTCACTTATTATAGATTAATCCTGTTAGTATTACAGCTGACATACAGAAAACTGCTCACTGTAGATTATAAACACAATCAAATCCAGTCATGTACGCACGAGTGGTCGCATGCATCTGTGGTGGAAATGACTAATTTGACTTTATTAATGTGCCTTTCAGAGTAAACTTCCTTTCGGTAAAAGATGATTTTATGATCATTGTTTACATCCGTGTCGTCTTTGCTGGCTCTGCTTTTCTTTCCTTTCTTTTGCGAGCACACTGCTGTGTTTCTTGCTGCGTTTAATCAGCAGATTAGTGTGAAACCATTGGCAGGAAAGTGTATCTCGTCACACACGTGCTTGTATGTGTGAAAAACAAAACAAGGACACACACATCTACACACACGTTGCTCCATGGCGCTAACAGTAGTCAGAAGACTCCATAGGTACGTTTAAGAGACCAAAATAAGGACTTTAGACTTGACTTACTTCAGAATCTCTGAAGACTTTACTTTAACCTGGTAAACCTCCTGAACAATAAACAATAATAGTGACAATAAGAGGCAGACAATTCATCACCATTCAAAGTGTCGTGTTCTTTTAATTTGAAATAGAGACGCATGGAAATCAATTTCAGAAAACTTCTCTTCATATTAACTGTATTTATTGATGATGATATATATAATATATATATTTCACATTTCAGTAGTTACTGTCTCACAGATCTCTAGTTTACTACATATTTTATACCCTAACCCTTTCAGATATAGTCTTCTCCCATTGGTTGGCTGGGGCCAGCTCCTATTGGCCCCTTGTTGGCACTTAGGCCACGCCTCTCAGCGCTTCTCTGCTCCAATCAGATCTTCTGTCACCTTTTAGGTGGTAGATTGAAGTTACTTAATTCAATAACATCTTACATATCACATATTACATCTAAATAAGGAACAATAAGGCTCATTGTAACAGTTTACATATTGATTATTCTCACAAAAGCTGAAAAACGCAGATTTGATGTTTTTTTCTGCATGAGCCACATATTCACATTTCTGTTTCCCCCTCTGTGTCTCTCCTAAAGGTTTTACCGGGGTGATTACCACATTGACGTCTGCATCAACGACTACCTGGACGTCTACTGTCCGCACTACATTGGCCCGGTCTCGGACGATCGGGCAGAGCGCTACGTCCTCTACATGGTGAACTACGACGGCTACAGCTCCTGCGACCACACCGCCAAGGGCTTCAAGCGCTGGGAGTGCAACAGGCCTCTGTCGCCCAACGGGCCGCTGAAGTTCTCAGAGAAGTTCCAGCTCTTCACTCCCTTCTCCTTGGGCTTCGAGTTTCGCCCCGGCAGAGAGTATTATTATATCTGTGAGTACCTCTCTGTGTTATTTATTGCGGGGTGGACACATTCTGTCTATCTCAAAAGTACTGAATATCAATTGGCAACAAATATTTGGTTAGATTTGTAATTTTTTGACTTTTTGTTACACAAAGTACTGCTTGTGTTTAAGCAACATTTATCATTTGACAACTTTGGCTTCGTTCGTGAATGAAATATCGTCATATTTCTCTAAGTAAGGTACACAGAAAGTATTGTTTTTGGTATCAGTGCCGAAACTCAGGTATCAGCACCGGCAAAGAAACATTTATAAGGACACCCGGCTTCAGCTGGGAGTTACAGTATACAAGAAGATCAATATCAATTTCATCTTGGAATCATGCAAGAAAGACAGCAGCGATGTTCGGGTTTTGTTTTGCAAGACCTTGGGAGGATGGCCAAGTCAAAACACAAGCCAGAGGGAGCAAAACATCTCTACTGTCGAGGTCTCGCCCAAAGCGTCTTTTGTTGCCGACTGGCTGAGCTCAGCTTTCTCCTCCTCGTGAGAAGACAAACAGCTGGGAAGTCGTGTTTTCATAAGTGAAGTCAGTGCCCTGCAGGGACAGAGGAGAGGACTAAAGGAGATACTGTGCGCTGCATGGTAGATTTCTGGTATTTATCTGACCCTGGTCAGAGGAACTTTGTAGTAAGACCTCAGTAAAAAGAGAGTACAGTCTTGGCTTTACATAAAAGTACAAAATAAAGATATCAAATCCAAAGAGACTAGTGACTGGATAGGGGACGTTTGAGGAAAGTCGTCAGGTTTTTGGTGTAACTTTAGCTTTCAGACCCAGTGCCCGTGTTTCTGAAAGCTGCCTAACATCTCACAGGATGCATTTGTCTTCTCATTGAAATGTAAATCAGGATTTGGTCTCTGTTAGCTGGTCACTGATTTCCCCTCCATCATGACACATTGTGGATCCGTGCAAACTTTGCGACCTCCACTAGAAGCTGAAATGAATTTCTGCGCGTTTGTAATGAAGCTCAGTTGAGTTTAAGGTCTCAAAGTACATTTATTTAAAAAGAAAATGTGGGATGAAACAGTGAGATTGATGATACAGTATCAGTCAGGATCTTTCAACACTTACATCTCGCTGCTACAAGCCGAGCGTCTGCGATCCCACGATCATCACAATCATCGTGAGGTAAATCAAATCTAAAGCTGTCGTTTAGTATTTTATGTTGTGATGTATCACCCTTCACTCCGTGTTTCTGTTGGATTTGTCCATTGGCTCGTCTTCTTCATAAATGTGACTGTGTTGTTTAGGGAAAGTGCGGTCTGCCAGACAATTGTTGACGATGTTGAAATGACTTGGATGTCGATAAGAAAAATCATAGATTGCCTAATTCGGCTGCATTTCTTCAGTTGGCTCCGGCTGATGTGAAACAATGTTGGGGTTCTTGAGCACTTTTGATGGTGATGGATCATCCAGAGGGAGGAAGAGAGAGGAAGAGAGAGGGGCGTATGTCTTCGAGCTGTTTCAGGCCATATGGACCGTCTCTCGCTGACTCAGATTCATGACTCATCCGTCAGATCCTCGTCCACTAAAGACTTATTTTCCCTCTGAGAACATGGGCTCTGAACATAGGATGAAATAATAAAAGGCAACTGCAGGAAATTACCAAGGCCTTACAGTGACAACATTTCACAGAGTGACCAGTTTTTGTCTTGACGTTGTAAAGAGTTGTGTGGTAGGAGAGAAGTGCGGCTTCCAGAATTATGTTTCCCCTTAAATTCCCATTTGAACGTTTCCTTTTAATAATGTGTTCCTGAGCTTCAGCGCACTGAAGAGATGCACCAGCAGAGTTTTAGGCTTTTCAACTCTGTCAAAGAAAACAATATTCTCTACTGCGGTTGCTTATCTGTTGAGCTTCAGCTCTGCGATGTCTTTTCTTTTTCTTTATTTCTTTTTTTGATCGCTAACAGTGACTTTTGATCACCATTTATCTGCTCAAATACTTTCCTAATGAGTCTTTCTTGGAGCCTTGAAGCTTATATTGGCGTCAGTATCGCTGTCACACATGAAAAACACACTTTTCCAGATGGATCCTTGTTTTTTTTTTTCTCTCCCAGAAGCATCATCAACATCCTCAAAAAAATGCCGGTTGTGTTACAGTAAAGTGTGAACTCACACGTTGACTGTGTCTTGCTCAAACAAAGCCTGACAATAGCTGTTAGCCAATACCAGGGTTGTATAATATGGTTTTGGAATCTGTTAACTGGGCATGCAAATGACATTGAAGGGGGTTTCATGTCTGCTTGTCTCCGTGAAGACAGACACTCCTTTGTCCTCCTCCGTGGTGATCATCGTTCGCCCCAGGCCGGTGGGTGGGGGGGAGGGAGGGAGGGCGGGGCCACGTCAAATACATGACACCTGCAGTTGGCTCAGGGCCTGTCCGTCTGGACGAGGATAGCCACCCCGGTGTGGGATCAGTATTGCGGCTGGTCCTAGAAGGTCAAAGGTCACGGAGATGACGGCGAGGTCTGCGCTGTGAGCTTCTCGTGGCCTCAGAGGGCGGCATGTTTTTCTAATAGAGCCTCAGTGGAGCGGGGAAAGCCTGATCCTAATCTCAGGGGATAGAAATCCAATTTTCAGAGGAGACAGTTGAGAGTCTGGCTCTCCCTGTGTGAGAGAGATGACTGTCTCCCTGTAAAGCCCTCGTGCTTCAAACGCCCGCGCTCCGCTCCGTACAGCCAGTGCAGATCTACATGGATAATGATATGAACCCCGCCAGCGCAGTGCCCCGGCAGTTTCCCTTTAGCTTCTCGTGGCTGAAGCAAAGACAAAGGGCTTTGCTCCCCAAGATAAACCGATCATCACAGAGAGGAAACATCTGAGGCAGGATTTCAATCAGGACCTGTCTAATTCAAAGCCCGGCCCCTACACAGGCGTCCCAGCTGGTTCGGTGATCTGTGATTATGAGCGACCTGCGAGTCCGAACGTGCAGCATTCGTATTAGCGTGTGACCGGGAGGTTTACCGTTGTCACGGTGACGCGGGCGGCGGGACGACCTGACTGACGGCGGGTCTAGGGTTGCAGGCAGAGCTGGAGTTACAGTCCCGGTGAAGCACGGCTGTGTTGCTCGAGGATAGAAAAGCCAGACTCTGACCTCAGCGGCAGACATGAGAGAGAGGAAGAGAGACAGTCGGGTAATTGTGTGTGTGTCTGAAATTGGGAAAAGGGATGATGGGAGAAAGCGGGGGAGAGAGAGAGAGAGAGAGATGAGAGAAAGACATTGTGACACAATGTCAGAGAAAGATTAGGAGCGAGAGTGAGAAAACCAGAGATAGGAAGAAAAAAAGGATCCAGCAAAGTGTTCACAGCTGCCACTGCAACTTTTTTTAATTTATTACCGACAAGACAACATTTTTGGACGATGAAGGATCTTCTTCAAATCCAAAAAAAAAATATCCCTGACAAATAATCCCAAATAAATCCTGAACAAATAATTAAATCTATTTAAATAATATAAATATATATAAATATAAATGATATATTAAAAATGTATTTATTAATAATAAATATAGTATTATAATAAAATAGCTTGACGGATGTTGAAAATGTCTTCAGATTTCCACCCAAAGGAAATTCAAAATATTGAGTTGCACAAACGTGTTAAAGAACATGTGCTACTGTCAGTCTCCACGTATAAAAAAAACCCCAGATCAAAGCAAACACGAGCCGTCCATAACACATAAGAGATAATGCATGACGAGCTCTCCCGACATCCGACACCCCGGGGTGCATTATCCTGCTTATACCATGGTCACTTGCCACAAGGAAAACAAGAGCAGCTGGGTTTGATTGAAATTCGGGCCTTTGTAACATCTAAAAGTCAACTGCAGACACGGTTACTGTTAGTTATAATGCGTTACGTCTCCTCTTGCAGCACAGACTCAGCTGCAGGCTGTGGACGTCCCCTGCTGATTGGCCGGCGGATTCGCCCGGTGCACCTAATGGAAAGCCTGCAATCCGCACATACAAATCGCCAGTTACGACCGGTGCGTGGCAGGATTTTACACATCTGCTTGTGTTTGGGCGTCGGGAGGCAATGAGTTATTCATAGAAATAACGAGAGCAGCTCGCTTGTCACGGCGCAGGCTGATAACTGTAATTTCAATACGTCGCCGTTCAACATGTGCAGTCTGTGAGTTAATTACAGTGTAGTGGCAGACATACAGTATGTATGGTTGCTATGGTGACCCTAATATTTCTTGCTCGCTGATTTATTGACGGTGTTTGAAAAAAAAAAAAACATTTCTCTGGCTTTTGGCTACAGGCTCTAATAGAAACGTGGCTCCAAAAAGAAAGTGATCTGTATTAGTGCTGAAATGATTGACTGAATATATCAACTATTTAGTCATTTATCAAGCCAAAATTCTTAGATTTCGCTCTAACACTTTCTGAAAAGTGAGAATGTGCTGCTTTTTTGTGTTGAACATCATTGTAAATGGAATATGTTTGGTTTATTTACCATAAATCAGACAAACTAAGAGATTTGAGGACGTCAACTTGCTTGTGACGGACATTTTTGTCATTTCCCCCCTTATTTCTGACATTTTATGGACTAAACACTCATTAATCTAGAAATAATGAAGAGGTTATTTGACAACCAAAAGCCCTAATCCAAATCATTTCATAAAATAAATGAAGCGTCCTAGATCAGAGCGAGGACACAATAGTTTCTTTGTTGCGGGAGTAGACTTTTTACTGCAGTGAAAGAAAGTTAAAGAGAGATAACGACAGGCAAGGAAAGAGAAGGAGCATGAGAGGCATAAAGAAAGACAAAGGTTTTGTCCGCTGGAGTTCAGAGACAGAAACTGAGACAGTGAGTGTGAGGTAAGTTACTCGATACCCGCTGACACAGACAGAAGCAGCGTGATTGACACGGATTCTCTCTCGTTTATTTCCTCCCTCCGCTGCTTCCCTTCCAGCGCTGGTGAAGTTTTAAAGACGACTTTTATCTCCTCTCGCAGCCGCACGGCATCTGATAAAGTGTCTTTTGAAATCAGAGCCAGACTCATTGGCAACAGTGGAAACACTGACATGGTTTACTTTTATCAGACAATTCGCCGCACTGCCAGAATCCATCACGCGGGAGCGTCTGGGTGGAAGGGCAGAGGAGTGACCGCGGACAAACCACGGTCACGTTTGTGCACGGGTGCAACCGCAGCTCCGCACGTGAGCGCGCTCCAGGTTTGAGCGAGCGTTTGTCTGCGCGGGGAGATTAAGAGCAGCTCGAGAGACTCGGCTGGCAGCAGGAAATGACAGAGGTCAGAGTGTGGAGGCCCGCGAGGAAGAGTGTGAAAAAGAAAAGAGGAAGGTCTAGAGTGGGATGAACACGAGGTCAGACAAAACATAAAAATGTTCAGACAGAAGTTGAAGTCATTCGTCACAGCTGCAGACACCCTCAGCGACTTGGTCCACTGCACTACTTGAAAAGTAATTAGTTTTGTTAGCTCTGCAAAACAATCACAGCAAAAACCCCCACACACAAAAAAAAAAAAGTTTTTAATCTTTTGCATGTCACAATCAGGAAACAGAGGAAATTAGATTTTTTTTTTTTGTAGCAGGTGGGCGTAATGGCGTCTGCAGGAACGACCCCGTGGTCAAATTACACTGAGGGTGACATTGAGTTGTTTTATAGCGTAAATGATGGAGCGGAAAGAGTTCCTCGTCGAGATGAAGCTCTTCAGACTGTGTTTAAAGGAGACGCCGCGCGTGCATTCGGAGAAACAGTCGACCTTGTCAGATTGTGCGTTTTGCAGGGAGCTCGGTTTTACAGAGTGAAGAGCTCTCAGCTGAGGCTGTGAAGTAAACGTGGACGGAGAATATTGAGCGTCTTTGCAGAAGCAGGACCGCAAGACTCGAGTGGCACTGCACGACATTTGTTTGCCTTTCGAGACGCAGATCACGTTTTAACTCCACCTTCTAGAATCGGCTCGGCTCACTTCGACCAAGAAGTAGCAGGTACCGTCCTCAGCTTTTGCAGCATTACTGCGGGTCGTTCTGGGTCATGCATGGATGCAAAACTGGACAAAAAGTGTGCACGTTAGGACTGCGTGTCTCTCTGTGCACGACTGCCAATACGATATCTGACTTTCTGTATCAAAACCAGAACAATCCCTTACCTTGACAAATAGGAACATCTTTTTTTGAAGGGTTTTTAAAGAAGCCAAATTTCTCAAATGTTAAACGTGTGAATGCAAACCGCCTCACTAGAACTGAAGGTGACACGGTGCGGTGCTGACACACTTAAGGTTTGATTTGTGTCCCTAGTTTTTGCACCAAAGCTGTTTCCTCAACGCTGGTACGTTTAGTAGAAAACTGCCTTTTTAAACCATAATCACACAAACCTAGATCAGATCAAGGAAGGTATTTTGTAATGGAGAAGTGTGTGTAACGTGTTTTAAAGTGTTCTGGATCTTAACTCTGCCGGATGTCTCCACAGCCTCCATCACCGACGACAAAGGAAGGAGGAGCTGCCTTCGACTCAAAGTCTTCGTCAGGCCTCAAAGTGAGTCGCAGATTGTCGCTCGCAGATTGTTTGTCATTCTGTTGTGCACCAGCTTGTGACCAGACTGTGGAGCAGTGACGCTCGACTTCTCTAATCTCCCCTCTCTCCTCTTTGTTTTTCCAAAGACAATTGTGTGAAAGAGTCTGGCACCGTGCAGGAAGGGGTCGATTTTGACGACAACAGTCAGAACTCCCTAGAACCAAGAGGTCGGTGGGAATATGGGAATATACAGAACAGAGTGTTTACGTGTGTGTGTGTGTCGTGTGTGTGTGTGTCTTTGTTACGTCTGCCGGTGCTAGTTTCTTATTTTCTAATCGTGTAATCAGGAACGCTCAAAGTGGCGATCCTTCAGATTTAAGTCCTGCTTGATTTGGCGACACATGGGGGGGAACAGCAAATACGGTTTAGTGCTACTAGGTCCCAGAATACTAGCAAAACAAATGTTGATTTAATGAGGACGTCAGGCAATGATCGGCCTTTTTCCATCCTTCTGTAAGCAACCGTGATCTGCTTTAATGCTGCACATGTCAAAACGTGCCTAAGAAATGTGATGATTCGTGATGTACGACAGCGTCAGGGTCAAGCTCACTGACACTCGCAAAGCGCCTCCTGCTGCAGCTTCACAATAAAAGCCAGTTAAATGCTTTTAATGTGAAGCTGCAGCAGTAGGAAGAAACCCACAGAAACCCAGTTCGTAATACTGCGAATATGGGAAATGTAAATACTTTCACCGCTGTGCTACTCAGTGAGAGACAGCGACTTAACATGTGTAACAACGATGTGATCTGCAGATGTTATAACGCAGGCTGTTAATCACGACCAGCGTCGAGCTGCCCGTCAATGATCATTGTCATCTGTTTCTCTCCAGACGGCATCGGTCACGAGTCGCCAGAGCCGGCTCGAAGGGATGTGAACTCCGTTGACCGGCGCCAGACTTCAGTCGTCCTGCTCAGCTCCGCCCTCATACTCCTGGCGGCCATCTTGTCTTTATAGCGCCCAGGCTGAGGAATCCCCAAAGGAACGGACTGTCCTGATTGGACCACAGGCCGCCCCTTACCCTGCAACCCTCCCCCCCCCTCAAGGAGCACTTTTATAAAAAAGAAAACTAAAAAAAAAACAAACTAAAAGAACACTGACAATCTCTCTAAGTGGACGGAGAGAGGAAGGGACTTCGACACTGAAGCCTTCCTTGTTTTTTTGACTTGCCAACTAGAGTGATTCTTGACTTTCTGCTGGGTGCTGAGGCGCCCGAGGTGAGAGAGGGCGTAGTCTCTTACCTGTTCTCCTCGCTACGGCTCACAGTATGCAGATATTAAAGACAAGCACACATACATGCTTTCAAACACACACACACACACACACACACACAGAACACAAACTACACAATCAGTACACAGCTTGAATGGCAAAGAAGCACAGCAGGATCCCTCAAAAAAGTTTACAGACTTTTAACTTTCTTTTTTTTTTTTTTTTTTTTTTGTGTGTGTGTTCAGGAAAACATCACGTAAAGCCCCCGACATGTAACGTGAGAGAACGAGGAGGATGTTGTTGCTAGGAGACGGTTACCTAAAGGCGTTTGATGACCTTAACCTTCCTCTCGGGTCAAATAGAGTCGGATGCATCGTCTCACGCTGACCCTTGTTGAGAGTTAAAAAAAAAAAATAAAAAGTAAAGCAGCACTCCTCTTTTAGTGTGTGGATAGGGCCGATTAATGTCTTTGTTTTTTAATTAATCACCTAATTGAATTGTAGCAGCCAACACGGGTGTACAGTAAACTATTTGAACGAGCGTAGACGTGGATACGGTATTTCGCCAGGCAAAATGTATTTTCCTATTTATTGTGAAGTCCTCGTGCTTTTTTCTTTTTCCCGATTTTAGTCTGTAAGTACAGTAGAAAGGCAATAAAAACAACACAGTTACCCATTGAGTTAGTTCATATTACACTGCTTTTTTTTTTTTTTTTTGATACAATCATAAAAAAACACTTCAGTTTGTGTATCTGTTGATCACTGATCATGGTCTTTTAATTGTTTTTAACAAAGTCCAGGAAGAAAAAAAAATGAAGAAAAAAAAAGTCTGATGTGCTATCAGGGTGTAGAAATCGTAGAGAATTTGTGTTTCGATTTTGTCATTAAAAATGTCACCAATGTAGTTTTACTATTACACTATTACTTTTGTGAATCACTGTCATAACACAACTATTGTATATAGAGACAAATTTCCTACAAAGTTCAGGGATGTGTCCAAGGCCTAACATGAAGTAAAAAAAAAAACGAAAAAACAAAAAAAAAAGTTTTTTGAATCAGGAGGGTTTAAGTCAAGCAGCACAAGTCTCTGTGGCTAAAGACGTGTCAGTCAGCGAGTTACAGAGCAGGTGGGTGTGTGTGTGTGTGTGTGTGTGTGTCGTGTACAGGGGGAACCCTCAAACCGGGTTCCATCTGAAAAGGAAGAAAAAAAAAACAACCACTAGCAGAACTGGATTCAAACGTAACGAGAAGGAGAGCAAACGCTAAAAGCTGAATTTCCAGGAGGATGTTTTTAATGTCTCTCACAGAGATGATCACTTTTAAAAAAAAAATCGGTACAGGTCACTCTGCTCCTTAATTTAAAGCCACACCTCTTTTTTTTTTTTTTTTCAATCTGCCAAGCCTGACAAGTGCGCTGTGCAATCGTATAACAACCCTGCATCTCCATCCTCCGCACGCCTGCTCACCAAAGCTTTGCTCTGCGCACCAACGTCCACGGTCCGCGTGACCCCGCCTTTTTTTTTCAAGCCATGGGCCTGTTCTCCAGACTCGGCTCGCGACTCCGAAGCGTCAAATTCACTCGTGAATGTATATAAATGCCTGTAATCTTATCGACAGTCGACTCCATGCATTTCATTTGTTACGGACTTTGGTCTGAACACGTATTCATAAGCTAACTTTACCGTGTTTGTTATTAGAGAGAGAGACCGAGAGAAGTGATCGTATGTGATCCCAGTATACTGTGTTTAAATGCAGCCGAAATTCACAATATAATAGTTTTTTTTCTCAATTACACTTTTTTTTTTTTAGGTTTCTGCCGTCAGAAGTTGTGAAATTTGATCACGGCTCATAAAAACTAAATAATAAATCTCAGACTATCGTTGAAATTGTCATTTTGAGAACAGGATTAAATTACATTTAACAAGAAAAAGTAATAGAAGCAGAATAAATCTCTGTTATGCTTTGATGATATGGATATCGAGGCGTCCGTATAAACGATCTCACATTACTTCATTTGGTCCTCTCGATTCGGTTTCATGACATCTAAATAAAAATGTCATTAAATGTGAGCTGAGGGTGGAACTGAAGGGGAAGACGCAAGGATCTCACTTCCATTTTGTTTCACACGTTTGTGATTTGGAGGAATTATTCATTTCAGGAAATAAAAGTACATAATTACTCAGATTTGGGAGATTTTTTTTTATTTTTTATTATTAAGCCACAAATGACCACATTATTACAAAATCTTTCCTCCTCACACCCACCAGCCTCCACGCGTTTTAGTCCAACGTTAAGAGTCCACTGTCACTAATCATTGCCTGGAGCCACGCCACGATGAGAAACAACCAATCAGTTCGTGTTGTGGATACTGTGTATCCAAGTAGTCTGTTGTAACATACAGTGTTAGATACTTTCTCTTTTTTCACACCACTTTTGAAGGGCACGTTGATGTTCTTAGCAAGAAAAAAAAATATTCAATGTTTGATAAAAAAAAAAAAAAAAAAAAAACGAGAAAAAATGCTTCGTTTCATTTTATATGTCTTTTATATGAAACAAACAACAACAACGGGGGGAAAAAAACAAAAACGGGATCAACATTGCACCTTCTCTCTGTAGACGTGTTTTGCGAACATGCCGCATATCATGCAGTGCGGTCGGGTCACGATGATGGATCAATGGTTCTGAAGACAGAACAGCTAGAATTTCTCTTTTCCCTCTTGTTCATTGTGTCTTTGAGGTGCAGGATGTTCTTCGTGTCTACTTGTGGTCTTTCGCTAATCTTCACCTCCGGCTGTTTCCGGGCTGCGGTTTAGATCGCCGTGTCGCGGGACTCAGGAGACCCGATTGGCTTTTATTGGTGTAGAAAGCTCAATGTGTTTGTTTGTTTGAGAGGAAGTCTGTTATCCACCTCGAAGTTTTGATGTTCCATGTTCTCTCGGGCAAACTGTGGTAAAAGGAGGGCGAGTAATGTGATCTGAGGACTTCTTCTTCACCTGGTTTTGGTACCATGTAGCCTGAAGCTAACCCCACTGTGTCCCTGGTTTGCAGCATCTGTTTTCCATCCTCTGTATCTTAAAAAAAAAAAAAAAAAAAAAAAAAAGGATGTGTGCTTTTTGTCAGTGCATCTAGCATAGGGAAGTTTTTTTTTTTTTTTTTTTTTTTTTACTTTAGCCATGTAACAACACATTATGTAACAACTCGACAAAATGTAATTCATTTCACGCCATTATGTAACAACACCCGCATTTTGTAACAATATGCTGCATTTTGTAATAAACAGCTTGAACGCAATATGTAATACATTACATAGTGCAGTGGTTCTTTCAAGATATTCACGTGCACATGACCCTGCATACTGTGTCTTTTCAAATTCATTTAGACTCAGTATGAATAAATATTGTTGTTACGTTATAATTAAAAAAAACATTTTTTTTTTTATGAATTAAGACATGTTACATAATGCATGTATTATTACATTTTTCCAGGAAGAAAAAAAAAAACACATCTCCCGCAATTTGTAATAACCACTGCAATATATAATAATTTATTACAAAATGTGGGGAAATGTATCACATATTGCCTTCAAGCCGTTTATTACAAAACGCGAGCGTAATTACATAATGACGTTAATTACATAACGTGTTGTTATGAGCCACAACTGTTTCTTTTCCCCAAGCGAGACATGGATGCGGATTTCTTTTAACTTTGTAGTAACTGTAACACGTGCCTATATGACCCCCCCCCCCCCTAATGTCTGTTTTCCTGCTCATTCCCTCGCTAGAATTTTCTACAAAAAGGCCATTTCTTTGTAAATACACGTGTTGGAGCAGCTATGACTAACTAAAAACAAACAAACTAAAAAAAAAAAAAAAAAGGATTTAATAAATATTTCTTTGTCGTTGTAATTATCGTGTCTGATTTGTTTTATTAATCGCAAGGCGAACGAGTGGCGGTTTGTGAAACGGGCCGAACGTGAAGAAGGCGCGACGGCTTCTCCGGAGCAGCTCCAGCGAGTTCTGTTTGTCTCCGTTTGTCACTCCACGCACAGAGTCCGGGGGAAGTGGGTGAAGCAGCTGTTCCTCTATAATCTGCGGGTAATTCACAGAGTGAAAAAAAAAAAAAAAAACAGCGTCAATTAATCTTGCGGGAATGTGCAGCACTTCAGGGAGCTCTGCCAAGGAAAAGAAAGAAACTCTGTGTCACACTCTTCTTCGCTCCTCTTCGCTCACTCTTCGTCTTCCTCCTCCGCCCTCTGTCTCTCTCAACGACCTGCCGCGAAAACTTCAAGACTTCCTCATAACATCCAGACTGTGTTGTAATACACACAATGGGGACTTTCCAGGAGAAGGTCATGAACGCACTGTTCTTTGGTCCGGCGACACAACCTGTTTTATCATCTGTACTGCAGGTGCAGCTGGGCTGTGGGAATCACAGCGTGCTGCTGGGGGAAACGCTTTGGAGCCGTGAACTCTTAAGCGGTGGAAGAAATGGTTTTCACCGTCAGGTTCTCGTCACAAGAGACAGATGTTGGATCAAAATTGGATCAAGTTAGATTTTTTTCCGAACCTTATGCCCCCCTTTCTCGCAGAGTTTCTGCTCTACACGTGTAGTCTCCAAGTCCAACATACTCTGGGGGCTACCCTCCGACACCCTGAGGGTTATTTTGTGGCTCCTGCTGAGCTACAGAAGACGTCACGAGCTGAGTAGCGTTCATCTTCTTGTGTAAAATGAATGGTGTCCCTTTAAATACAAGCCATACCGCGCTGTAAAAAGTACCCAATATCAAGTAGAATGTACAGTATGCATTGGAAATGTTAAAGAAGTGTAAGCCTGAAACTGCACCGGAGTATCAAAAGTGAAAGTACTAATAGTGAGGAAAAGTTTCAGTCACGTGAAAAGTCAAGTTTATTTGTACAGGTAGGCAACGCAAGACATGACACACATCGAGACAAACACACATCACGAAAAGGACATTTAAATACAATAAAAGCAGTCATTAAAAAGCCAAAGAATAGAAAACAAAAAGTAACTTAACAAGACAAGAATAAAAGAAATGAATAATTATTTGATTTAATAAAAGGCGGCAGCAAACAGAAAGGTCTTCGGCCTTGATTTAAAAGACATAAAGAAAGACTTCTAAATGTTCTCTGGTCACAGTATGTGAGTAAAGGTGAGTTATGGTGCATCCAGCGATGTAAAGAGATGCTGCTGGCCACAGTCCTGCAGGAAATGACATTTTCTTCCCTTCCATTACTGCTGGTGTCACCCAAGTCCTCCGCCAGCCTCCATCTTGGTCCCGAGGAGGCCGTGTCTATTTTGAGACGGCCCTGTGGTGAAGAGGGGCCAACTGAAGGACACAGTTCACTCTCAGTCCCTACAACAGTGGTTAACAGAAGAGAGGCTTTAGCGGTTAGACAGACTTTACTGCGAGCACGAGGGACCACTTCAATTTCTTTATGAACCGAAACTGCTGAAGTGTCATTGAGCAATATATTTACCTTCGCCAAGGAGGTCCCAGTTTACACTCGGCTTGTTATTCTGTCAACAGGATTAGGGAAAAAACTACTCGGTGGACTAACTTGGTGGAAGGGTTAACCAATGAAGAACATATGACATTTTGGAGCGGATTTCACAAATGATTTTGAACTTTCATTAACATTGCAAAATAAAATTGGCCTTGGCGGAGGTCTGCGATATACTGACACTTGTATATTATATTATATTATATTGACACAACCAAGTGACAACCTGAGGGTCTGAAAGTGAAGCTAATGTGGACGTGCCTTAAAGTTTGCATTCTCTCTAATATCCGAGAGAGAGAAAATCCAATTGTATAGAAGTCTATGAGAAAATGACCTGACTTCTCTCGTGATTTATTACGTCAGTAAACACTTTCCTAATGAATTTATAGCCTCAATTACTAGTTGCAAGTCTTCTTCAAATAGCATGATGTTCATTTTGTCCATTATGGTCTGATTTAGAGTGAAATAGATGATGAAGCAGCTTCAGGGCGTCACAACCACATGTTGTGGTTCTCCGGTTTGGATGCTCTCTGTGTTAACAACTTTAACCGTTTCCGTGTGTTTTCAGTTCATGGAAGGTAATTGTCACCTAAAAATGTCTTGTTCAGCGTTTGTTTGTACTTTGCTCCACCTTCCATATCCATTCTGGTTGCAAAAAAATAAGATGGCAAACGGCCAAAAACGTCAAACTCAAGGCTTTAAAACACCAATGGGTGACGTCACGGGGATACAAAGAACAGGCAGAAATCATCTAACTCTATTGGTTCTTCAACCCTGACTCCTAGAAATGACATTTATAAACTATTAACTTACACAGGGACGGAAATATTAGCTATTATTTAACCATGTGCAGGACTCAAGATGCCCCAGACTCTGCTCTATAAGTGCACAACCCAACCACCTCACCACAAACCCTTCGCAGTGAATAAATGTTTTCACTTCCTGCACTCCAACAAAACATTGCCACAGAACACAAGCCAGCCAGCAATTACACTTTCTCTGGCTATAAGAATTAAAAGCATATAAATGTCATTTGTAGGAGACAGGGTTTAACTATTATTTAATTTGACTGTTTCTAGGCAGTGAAATAGGTTTGACTGTTAAATATTCCCCCACCGAAATTGTATCCTGTCTCCTGCAAATGGCATTTATGTTACTGCAGTAAATTGTTCTCCAAATTTTGTTGTGCAGACGAACCTAACTGCTGGTTGGATGAGGTTTACAGGCGGCGTCTTTTTGAGTGAATGAAACACTGCATTTATATTCGCATCCTGAGTCTCGTGTGTGCTTAGCTTTAGGCAACGGAAGTCCTGTGGTTGGAGTGAGGGAAAGATCGTGGGGTCGGTTAAATGTTTATAGACACGTCTTGTCTCATGCTTGAAGTCACCACGGACCTTTTCCAGAGTAAAGCAAGACTAAGATCTTTCACTAAAGCCCCTTTCACACATGCGCTGCCAGACAATCATTGGGACGTAAAATGGACTTTACCCTGCAGCTCCCCAGTCTGTGTAATGTCAGACTGAGCCCATGTGTGAAAAGACTCGATCATCGTCCCGGGACTTTCGCAGTAAGCGAGTGGGCGTGTTGATGACGATTCCATGTGGCTGGCGTAAAAACCATCAGAAAAACAAAAAAGAACATCCAAGGCTGAAGAAGAAGGGTCATTTACACGAAGACGACCAACGGCGAAATCACAAAGGAACGCCAAGAGACTCTGCGTGCTGCCAGAAACTAAACATATATATGATGATGTCTCTTCAGTCTCTTGCCATATATCGGATATGTTCGCCAACAATATTCCCTCATTATGTTAAAACGTTTACAGGCCTGCATTACACTTGCTGCAGCTAAGTAGTTGCACGTAGACGTTGTTTTCTAGGAGACGGGGTTTTCCAGGAGTGTGGACAAGGCTCTGAGGAAGCACTTACACCCTAAACACTGCACATTTAAAGATATGTCGATGAACGTCGGATATATAAACCAAGAATGTATTTAAACTGACGTGAGACTACGGCCCTGTTTGAGACTTACTTGACTTTTTTCAGCGGAGATTGTCGCAGAGATAAAGCAAGCACTGTCAGCCGTGCACCTACTATGCAGTGGGAGAGAAGAAGAATGTTAGCACTTCATTCTAAAGGACTTTAATCAGTTCTGCACTGGAGGTGTTTGGTTTCATGCCTATTAGCAGTTAACCACCACATGTAGCTTTCAAGCTACACTAAACACAAGTTTTGCCTCGGAAACAATTAGTTAGGGGGTTTAAAATGTGCCTTTCCAACGTACAAGTGTGCAGGGAACGCATATGAAGTATAGAATGACTGAAAGTAAGAACACACACTTCTGTTCTTTATATATATATATGTAAAGATCCCCATGTGTTTGTCTTATGTCTCCTCATACGTCCGACCTTGACTGTACTGACTTGTCTCCGTCACCAGAGAGGGGTTTTCACATGTCTGTGCACATCCCGAAAATCTCAGAGATTTCAAACGTACCCCGGGCAAACTAGAATTAGTGCGTCGCAAATTCGAAAGCGAATCGCTGTTTAATATGCAAATGCAGGCAAAGAAATGTGAAAACTTCAGCGCAGAGTGATGCAGGTTTGTGCATGAAAACACGACCCTGGAGCTTGAATCCCTCTAGATATTACTGTATGTTTCAAAACCACTCACACTGTGTGTCAGCCACTACCTGTAACAAGTAAAAAAAACTAAAACGTAAACACATAAAAGATGCTAGCTGCACTTACCGTTTTGAAACGCCTGCTAGTCGTCGATTTTGATTTTCTGATCCAGAATTTCCCAAAAGGAGAGAAGAGTAGATGTGTTTTCAAAACTTTTTTTTTTTAGGGATACGTCGATAATGACTCAAATATAAATAAATAGTTAGATTGGATATCAGTGACAATGAGGCCGATCTATTCAATTATATGTATGTATGTATACTATATTCATTATATACTGGATTTATAATTTATGTTTAAGTATTGACCAGTTTGTTGCTGCAATAAAAAGGTGAACACATGAATTGTAATTCTTGTTCATCTTGTTCAGGACAAATAAAAATTCATTAATTCTATATCATCATTTTACAAAGTCACGCCTGGTGTTTGTTGATATTCATCATAGCAGAGTATTTTTTACATGCTTTATCTTTAATTATCTCAAAATGTGTTTGACTGCTGCACCTGCTTCGTACACTGTACATACATTATACATTATACATTATACATTATATATTTATATATATATACACGCATTCGTATTCAATGTTTTGACCTTGTTGAGCTCTTGTCTAATGTTGTTACGGAAACTTTGAAAATCACTGATTCTGTCAACATGCAGAATTATGCTGCTCGTTTTTATTCCAACCTTCACAGACTGCGTCTATAACCTGAGCTGGCTCCATTATTGTGGCTGCCTCCCGCACGTGTTTCATGTTGACACATGTTGGATTGTGGGAATGCCCGATCCCGGCCTTCCCACTGATCCGGTCTGCCGCTATCTGTGTTTTGCGTCTGAGGGGAAACTTATCTGTCAGACACTTCCACTTCCTGTTCTCTCTCGCTGATTTAGTGACCTCATCTGTGTGCTGTGCGAGCTGTCAGTAAACATTTAGCAATTAAACACATAATCAATCCTGGAGGATCCGATCAAGACCGTTTAAGACGGTGGGATTTTTCTTGCGTTAAAACTCTTACTGTAAGATTACGGAGGATAAAGCCAGGATCCTGTTCACGGTGGCAGGATTAGCTCCAGACAGACTCACTTCATCTGCTCTGCTTTCTTAAGACTAAGACTTAAGACTGAAAGCTGCTGTTTATCATGAGGGATGCAACTACTCCCTGTGCCTCCACGACCTCAGCTTTTTCGGAATAATAATAATAAAAAAAAACAAAAAAAACAGCCTTATTCTAGAGTTTTTGAAGCGTTTCATTAGAAAGTATTTCAACAACCAATTTAATAAAACGTAGAATTTGGAGACGTGATTGTTACCGGGGATGCGACATCATTGTGAGTGTTTGTGCATGAGCTGTGTGTAATCCTGCATTAGACCACCTGCAGTGTGAAGGGTGGGGGGGGGGGGGGGGGGGGGGTGTGAATAGGAAGGCTGCTCCATCATTTTGTCTGAAACCGTCAAGGCCGAGAAGCTGTTTTCTGTCACTTCCTGCATCTGCGGCACGCCTCACGCAGCAGGAGGCGCGTCACTCTCATTTACTGAGCTGTGAGGAAACCTGCCACCTTGAGAAAATGTCGGCGGCAGGAAGTGGAGTCTGCTGGTCGCTGATGTTCGGTCTCAGAGGGCACGGGAAAGATACACTAAAGATTCACTACGTGTCCAAAAGTAAGAGGACACTGTACTTGTGCTGCTCTGGGGCTGCTTTTTTTCACAGTCGGAGCCTTTTGGTTGTAATGAAGGGAAATCTTAATGCTGCAGTATGTGATATACACACTTGTTTCAACAGTGGGGGGGAAGAAGGCCCTTTCCTGGTCCAACATGAGCAGGGCCTCTGTGCACAAAGCCAGGTCCATGAACGGTTTGGTGTGGAAGAAGTTGACTCTGACCTCATCCAACACATTTGGGATGAACCGAAACACCGACAGGGAGCCAGACCTCGTGCCCAACGTCAGTGTTGGACCTCACTGATGCTTTTATGGCTGATTCAGAGCAAATCAACAAAGCAGGTTCCACAATATGGTGGAAAACCTGCACCCAGAAGAGTGGAGGCTGATGTAGCAGCAGATTGATGCCGACAGTTTTCTGACTTCTAACTGGTTTCTGAACAACTCTCTCTTGAAAAGCACAAATGAAAGAATCTTTGAATTTGCAAAAAATCTAATTTCCACTGCTCCTTCATCAGGAAGAAGTCGTTGAAGAAGGGTTGCAGGTCGACAGAATTTTGACCCAGGGGCCGCGTGACCGAAAGTTTGGAGCCACTAACATACCTGTTGTAATGTTTGGGTGTCCACATACTTTTGACCACGCAGTTCGCACCAGTGAGTTCCCTTTTAAAAGGACACAAGCATCAACAGTTTCTCCTCCTTTAAACATGACCTGATGTTATATATAATAAAGAAAGTCATGCAATCAGCAATCAATATGCAACGGAGAATTTTCAACCAATCGCTAAATAAAAAATAGAAATGACAAAAACCATTAAAAAAAAAGAAAAGACAGCACAAATGCAGAAAAAAAGTGCATTTACAAATGTTATGCTAATTTACACTAATAGTGTGCGATTTATTTATTTTTATTTCAATGATCTTTTAAAATTGGGACGGCAAAAAAAAAGTTTTTTAACGCCGCTAGGATTGGAGGGTGATTCTTTGAATTTCTTTGAGATTAAAGTCATATATTTGTGGGGAAAAAAACTCAAAAATGTCAGTAAATGTTTCACTTTGCACGGTTGGATCGACCTCATCCCACCACAGATAAAGAAAACGTCCCTGACGGTGATCATCATGGATGCAAACACAGCGTCAAGTCCGACCGCTGTGTTTAGAGGAAAGCTAGTGGAGGAAAAACTAGCTGATAAATGTGAATTTTCAGGACATTATGTGCTGCAGGATGAAATGAAGGAGAGCTTAGGGGATACATGGACTGCCACCGAGTTTAAATGAGATGCGAGACTGAGCTGAAATCTCTGGATGTCCAGCATACTTAACAGACTACTATGTTACCAGTTTGACACCTTCTAATTTATAACCCTTCATTTTCCTGATTAATTTTCCTGTCGTCTCGGTCTTAAGAACGTCTCTTGTGGCTCGTGTTAATTTGATCTCGCGGGGAGAGCCCCCCCCCCCGTAATATCTCCACTTTAATTCTCAACGCTTCCACTTCAAACTTATATTCCTGTCCTCTTCAATTTAGCTGAAGGCTCGAGCAGATGGAATTGGGCGACGGGCCGCGGTAAATGAATAGTGAGGGAGATGTAAAATCAAGAGGCCACACAATCGGCCAACTCTTCAGAAGCGCCGACCTTCGGCCGCGTGGCAGCGCAGACGCAAACCCCGAGGACAAACCCATTTCAGAAATCATCATGGAAAATCATGTTGGCCGTGTGTGTACGGACAGCGAGGGACAGGCCGTATTACTAGACTCCCCCGTATTCCCATAATAGAGACCACACAATGGCACGCCGGCCAATTCTCTGCCCCGCTGTTAAAATGAAGCCCTATTCAGTTTTATGTAGGCCATCTGTAAGTCTACTCAATCCTAAAAATAAAGACTGAGTGGAATAGAACGTATTCATTGCTCTGTGCGCTCGCTGCGGATGGCTTGGAGCTGAATGGGATCTCTGAAAGGAGAGAGCTGAGCCAGAGAAAACACCGAGCACGCCACTGTGATTGACTTAAGGCTTGTGAAATGGGCTAAATCTATTATTCAGACATATACAGGACCGTAGGGTAAAGCCCATACCTTAGGGAGGAAAATCAATATTTGTAAAATGGCCTCTTGTACTGGTGCAGCACAATACAGAGTATGACCGTGAGTTACTCCTCTCCACAATAGAGCCACGAAATAAGGATATTTAGTCTGTAATTGATCCCATTATTATGTATTATGTCGCGTTTCGAATAACAGCCTTTATATAGAGCTCTGAATAAATGAAGCCAGCAGGACGTCTGTGAAGAAGCTGCTGTGTTTGGTAAAAGCAGTTGAAATTGGCTTCAGCAGGAACAGCCCAAGACTGCTCGAGGAAGTTATGTGTGAAGTTTCACAGCTTACAACACTGTTCTACAAAAAAGGTAGAAAAGTTGAGAGGAAGTTAGTCAGCCAAACTGTACAACGGATTAAAACAGTATCTTCATGTCGTGCATTTCAGGCAGAAAGAATTATTGGGAAAATGTACGACACTACTGTGTTAATTAAGACATCTTGACCTTTTAAACTACTGATGTTGGATTTCTTCAACAATTTGCTACATTTAAATGTGATTTAAAAAGGTAGCTCCACTAAAATCGAGAGGCTGAGATGGGAAATGCTGCTTTTCGGCTACGCTAGGCTAGTTAGCTTTAAGGAGGATTAGTTTAGCTGTTTATTTAGGATTTTACAGCCTTATTTATGCGGGATAAGAAACCTCAACAACACTGATGTGACCATCTATACCGGTTCTGTCCAGTGAGAGTATTCATGATGTATTCTTCCATCAACACTGATGCGTTCGATTGACCTTTAAGTCGTTCATAATTTCACACTTGAACCTTTGACTGACAGAAAACTTATTTGTGTGCCACTTTTCAAAAAGGCTTTACACATTAAATTAAGGGCAGCACAATACAGAATCAATAAAAGAGAAGATATGCCACCGAAAAACAATAAAATCAAAAGAACAAGGTCAGATAATGAGAAAAGAATGATAATATCGATAATAACGATGTACAATCAGAAGCTGTCGGTGCACTAGCGGTTCCATGCAGCCTTTAGCTACGTGTTACAGTAACTGTTACACAACAACATGAAGCTGGAACATATGGGACAATACGGAGCTGCAGGCGGTGCAGAGGCAGGTGTTGTCCCAGCCCGGGGCCTCAGAGGGCCACCTGGCGCTCAGGTACACACACACACTCACTAGCTGTATGATGACACACACTTCTCAACAATGTAACTGCATGAGATCCCAGGAGCCAGCTCACAGACAGGGCAGCTCTACCACACACACTTTAACATGCCGTGGAGACGACCTCTGCCCAGGTAGAATTAGTACAAAGTGGTGCAAAGTAACTGGAACAGCCACCGGACTTCTGGGAATCAAGTTTTTGAGCAGCTGGTGGCAAATTGTTGATACTCTAATGAAATGTGTCTTGATTAAAGGAAGTAAACTGCTGCCTTCAAATGTAACCTCATCACCAACAGTATATCTGCCCCGGGCTGTCCTCCACTCTGCACCATCGTTAACCGTCGACAGTATGCTCCTGCCTGCCTGCCTGCCTTGCTGCCTTCCTGGCTGCCTTGCTGCCTTCCTGCCTGCCTGCCTGCCTGCCTGCCTGCCTTCCTGCCTTCCTTCCTTCCTGCCTGCCTTCCTAGCCTGCCTGCCTGCCTTCCTGCCTTCCTGCCTGCCTGCCTTCCTAGCCTGCCTGCCTGCCTTCCTAGCCTGCCTGCCTGCCTTCCTAGCCTGCCTGCCTGCCTTCCTGCCTGCCTGCCTGCCTTCCTGCCTTCCTGCCTGCCTTCCTGCCTTCCTGCCTTCCTGCCTGCCTTCCTGCCTTCCTAGCCTGCCTGCCTGCCTGCCTGCCTTCCTGCCTGCCTTCCTTCCTGCCTTCCTTCCTTCCTTCCTGCCTTCCTGCCTTCCTGCCTTCCTGCCTTCCTGCCTGCCTTCCTGCCTTCCTGCCTTCCTGCCTGCCTTCCTGCCTTCCTAGCCTGCCTGCCTGCCTGCCTTCCTGCCTGCCTGCCTGCCTGTCTTCCTAGCCTGCCTGCCTGCCTTCCTAGCCTGCCTGCCTGCCTGCC
>CALSBV010010773.1:686729-711563 GCA_943590825.1 Bovichtus diacanthus
CACACACACACACACACACACACACACACATACATTAGAGGAAGGAATACTTAAAAGATAATTGAAGGAAAAAAAACATATAACTTATAAGAAACAGCCCACGTCTCCCTCTGCCTCCCAATAAATTCATTAATCACATACAATAAATTGCTTCATAAAAATAATCACATTTCAAAGCATTTTGAAAAACAGCTCCATTTTTCGTGCACATTCTTAAACGTCAAATAAATTTGGCTAGGTCTGGTGGTCAAAAGTTGAATCAGGAGGGGTGTGGGGTGTACAGATGCTGCTCCGCCTTGATTCTCACAGAGCTGGAATGTCCTGGACATGTGGACATGTGGACATGTGGACATGTGGACATGTGTACGGTCTGTGTTTACTCTGAATCATGCCGTCTGAAGATACGGACACATCCATGTCAAATAAAAGCGTACCAAATGTCCAAAACAATTAAGTTTTATTTTAATTTCAGATGAGTCTCGGCAGTCCTCCACAGTGGTAGAAATGTTCCCGTCTGCTGTTTCCATACTGTGCTGTCAAACCTCCAGTCTATAATCCAAACTCACACAGCAGAGTGAAAGTGAATATTTGTCTTGGCTTCTTATGTGTCAGGGAGAAAATTAGCTGCGTGTTAGAATAACAGCGTGTGTCAAAGTCCTGCGGTGACGTACGGGAGGAGGAGAGAGCTGAGGTGTGTTTGAAGCGAAGCTGGAAACACGTCGTGTGCTGTCAACCCTCTGGCAGTTAGGAAGCATGTAGCAGGGGTCAAAGGTCAAACAGAGACCCCTCCATCTCCATCTGTAACATCCACAGGTTCACATGGGGAAGATTAGTCCATACTGTACCTGAATGAAAAAATACTCCATTACAGTAAAATTCAGAATTCAAATTTCAATTTAAAACAATTTCTACAGTAAAGTTTTTTTTGATGTATTAATCATGCACTCTTACTGCAAAGTTAAGAAAATTAATAGATTTGGAGATAAAATATTTTTGACTCTTTATACTTTTGGTTTCAAATTAGGTGTAAGGAAAGGAAGGAAGGAATGTAGGACAGAATGAAGGAAGGAAAGAGGAAAAAAAGAAAAGGAAATCAGGAAGGACAAATTATAGGATGGAGGGAAAGGGAGGAAACAAGAAGAGGGAAAGAAAGAAAGAAAAAAAAAAATGGGGAAAAGTGAAAGATGTGTAAGAAAGAAAGGATAGATGGAAGTAAAGAAAGGATAAAGGATGAAAAAATGTAAAAATGCTCAAATCCATATTTTTTTACACTTTGAATAATTAAGCTAAAAGGCTGAAATATTAAATTGATTGAATTCATATTTTAATTTAATTTAATTTAATTTAATTTATTTAATTTATTTAATTTATTTAATTTATTTAATTTATTTAATTTATTTAATTTAATTTATTTTAAAATATATAATCCAACTTCAATTTACCGAGTAAAGTAAGTAAATACTCAAGTACCTGTTCCTCAAAGTTTTACTAAACATGAGCGAGAATATTTTGTTGTCTGAATTTCATTTCATGACAACGTTTTGCTTCCCTTGAAATGCATATTCGATGCTGTGGGAATAAAATATTTACAGTTTCAAACAACAGCCCTGAACATCTCATTACGGCAGCTCCAGAAACAGTAGATGACAAAAAAAACAGGCCAAAGTATTCTCACTTCCAACTCGCATACGGACACGCCCACCTGTCACTCAAAGCACCCTTAAATTATATTAAGGCTTAAAGTTATGCATAAAATATTTTAAAAAATCACAGTTGTAAAGAAAAAACAGTTGTAATCATCTACACAAACCAAAACCGTTTTTTGTACCAGTTTGTAAACATGTTTATTTGTGCTGTTGGGCCTTTAACATGGGGGTCGATGGAGACTGGTTCACTTTTGTAGCCTCAAGTGGCCATTGGAGGAACAGTTTTTGGGACTTTAGCGTCGGAGGTTCCCGCTTTGGTCACCGTCCCCCTCATGTACCCGCAGGACTCCCTCCAGTAGTAAATATAAAGAGACTAAAGGAGGAAGTCAGGTAACGTAGCATAAAGACACCACTGTGAAGCCAAAACTAAACGTTGACTTATTTTAAGTTGAGGTACGTAATGTGCGTACGGTGAAGCCTGTCGTACGGCCCTGCACGTTGAAAAGCGCCGCTCAAGGGGTGCACGGTGGCGCCAAAGGAAGAGGCACCCGGATGTGGCGAGTTCGGAGTGACCGCTGAGCCGCAGGAGCTCCTCCGTCCATGTGCTGCTGCGAAGATCCCACTGAAACCTCCCTCCGATGCAGCTGTTCAAACACAGGGCGTCCAAAGACACAGCCCAGTTGAAGGTCAGAGTCTGTAGCGAGTTAATATCTGTCATATTTTTATTTTTTCTTTTACATTTTATCCCCAATTCTCTGTATTCCCATGTACACAAGAGAGAAGTCAACGATCTGTAAAGTCGCTGAAAGGTGAAATGTTGGAAACAAACGTCATCTGTGTTGGAGGGAGCGGTGCCATATTTCACCCCAGGCTCCGTGTGTGTGTGTGTGTGTGTGTGTGTGTGTGCAGGGCGACGTGTTGGGGCGATGATTGTCATGTATCTGCCATTTTCAACCCTGATCAGATGTGACCGGTCCCATAGAAATATATTGTTTTTCTGCAGATATCAGGGCTGTTGACATGTCAGTTGTTCTGCATTCACACGTATTCACTTTGTGATTTAAAGTAAACGTGTACATTAAAGAATCATTTTAGGGTACTTGTACTATCTTTGAGTAATTGAATTTTCTGCTACTTTATACTATACTATTTATATATATATATATATATACACATATATATACACCTATATACCCATGTACCTATATATATGTGCATATACATGTATATATAAAATTTTATAAAATTTTAAAAAATACTACCCAGCAGTATAGTTAAGTTTAAAGCTAAAGTTGTTAAAAGTTAGTCCTACATTAAAGTGATTATCATTATATAAATGCATCAGTGATTGTAAGACAATAATATTACACACATTATTCTTAATGTGGTCTTAATAATAGTTGTGCATAATGATTACTTTGGTACTTTGGTATATTTCTTATTACTAGTATTACTACTTATTACTTAAGTTTTACTTCTTCCACTACTGCGTGCTGCCATGAATGTGTGTTACCATGGTTACCACAGATGTGAGTCCCTTGTACACTTCCCTTCCTTGAGTTTTCATTCTCGGACGGTGGATTTAATAAAGGTTTAGCCTTTGGATTTATTCTAGAATCGTAAATCCACTATCACTCTGTTCGTCTGCTCCGCTCTCACGCCGCACACGTCTTTCGGCGCCGTTTGACTGACAGCTCTCACGCCGGTGCAAACAGGCTAAAGCACCAGGGTTGATCCGACTGAACCCCGTCGGTTAGATGGGACAGGACCCATAAGTGCACGAGAGAAACTTTTTATTAACAGTCAAAGGCAGCACAGCACATCCTGCTGAAAAGCTCATGACTAAACACTTTTCTGTCCAAAGGTCCGGAATCAGGGCAGCGCTCTTTTTCTCCACAAACACAGCTGCTAAAGCAAAAGAGCTGCACTCCAGTGTAATTTCTAGGAGACACTTGTGGTTGTTGGTCTGATGACAGGCCTCTTTTCAGACGGATCCCAGCCATCAGCATCAGAGATTCAAAGATCTCAGTCTCAGGTTGCTTTTATCCGGCCACAAAGAACAGAGGCAGTGTGTATGAAAGCAGGTTCTCCCCGGCAGTATCAAAGATGCTGCTGGCTCTTTGTCAAGACAAAGACGTAATGAGATCTTAGCTGTTCTGAGTCGGCCCCTGAGAGTTTCCCCCGCCAAACGTCCGGGGCCAGCCGCAGGTCAAGCCTCTCCTTGTGATTTATGTTCTTCTTTATCAGACATAATGAGTGTTCTCACAATTAGCTGGAGACACGGTATCAAAGTGCAGCTCCGCGTCAGCTCTGACTCCGTGGACACAGCTGCCTCGTAACGACAGCCGGGGCGAACCTGGGTTTTCAGTTTTAATGGCCGGAAATCTCAGCCCGGCCCGCTGCGGCCGCGGCTCGTTATGCCGCCTCACGAGAGCAGCTCTCACCTCGTCACTGCAGAGCGGCGGCTCGGCTTTTCCCGCCTGCATCCTGCTGCGACCTTTGAGGTTTTTTTTTTAGTGGGCTGGTATAAATGGCTTTTCTCAGTACCTGCTCACTGCTTAGAGGTGTCAATGATGGTGATTAAAGAAAAGTGGGGGACACATTACATCTGTCAGTCTGAACCATTAAATGGCAACAGAACGTGTAAAGGAGGTGTCATGACCTCCATGGGAATCATTATTTGAATATACTAGACTGGCTAATATGATAACACAAGGCGCTTTCTTTCTATATTTAACACGTAAATGTAAAAATATTTAAAAAAAACTACAGTAAGTAATATATTTTGTAGCCCAACGATGTTGTTGAAATAAATCAACATGGGGAAGTTATTCAAGTAAAAGTATTATTTTTTTATTATTATTATTATAACTGTTACTATAATTTAATTAAAATAAAATAGGTATAAAAAATATCTATAATTGTTTTGTTAATTATTGAATATAATATGAAGTATTATTATTGTTTACATTTATTTGTTTGATTTTAATTATTTTTATATTTAATTTTATTTATTTATTTATCTTTTTTTTTTTTTTTTTTTTTTATTTTTTTTTTTTTTATTATTTTTATATTTAATTTTTTTTTTTTTTTTTTTTTTTTTTTTTTTTTTTTCGCCATGAGTTTTTTTTTTTTTTGAATAAGCATGTTAATACCATTTTTTGTTGTCTTTGAAATTAATATTTCTGAATATTAAAAAAAAAACATGAAATCGACATGGGAAAAAAAACAGTTATGAGCAATGACAAACAAGACTTGACAGCACCTGTGTTGATAAATTGGCTTTATGTGACATGTCGGGGTATAAAAAAAGAGTTTGCTGAGATTATAATAATTCTACCTTTATATATGTATATGCAGTGTCTTTACCTAATTAAAGGTGCTGGTAGATGATGAACAATTTAACATCCTGCAATTGTAAATACAAAAAAACCCAACAAAAAACAAACCCACTTTAGCTGCAGAGGCTAGGAAAGCTCAGAACTCGCCCGGGGAATTTAGAACCAGACAAAGAAGTTTGAAACATTTACCTGTGTGATGGGTTTGGTGCCGTCCGGGAGGTACGGACGATCCAATACTGGGCCAGAGCCCCTGACATCACACTGATGCTCCAGATAAAAGCTGCGGCGAGGCTTCATCCGTCAATGAAGCTGATATCTTCCAAAAGTCCAAGTCTTTTTAGCACCACATGTCCCCTTCGGCAGAGGGATAGTGACAAAAAGATGGAATAATATAGTAAAAAGATGAAAACTTTGGAAGAAACTCAAACGGATGTATCCTCATGTTTGCAGAGGCTGAACATTGTAATAATTGTTTTTTTTTTGCACAGAAGTAATACTGTGGATTTTGTTCCCCATCACTCCCATTGAATTTGCTTAAGACTCTTTGTGCAGAAGGGACAGGAGGAACAACGCTTTCTATCTACACATGGCAACATTCTGCTTTTACCTCATTTGGAAGATTTGTTGGTTAAAACACGAGAGTTTTAAAACGGTAAATAACCAAATGCACACAATCGTTGCTGTTCGTGGTATAGATCCTCTACTGGGAGGCGTTAAACTGTCACTATTTGTGTTTTAATGTTGTTTTGTAGTCTCCATGTTGCAGGTCTTAATAATAAATGTTTAATTATTCTGCTGAGGCGTAGTTCTACACATATTTCTGCTGAAGTGTTATTGCATTTATCATATGGTAGATGAAAGGAAAGAACGATAAAGAAAAAGAAAAGAAGATTAAATAACAATAAATAAAACAACTGAGAGGTATTGATGGGACTCGTACTGAGACATTTACATGATATCTTCATTATATGTGAAATACTAGATTTACACAGTCAATTGGATTCAGAGGAATTTCATATTATCAATAATTACCCAAAGTTGCCATTTTTACTATTTTATTTTTGTATTATATGTTTGAACTAATATAATTTTCTTTCATGTTATAAAAGTAAAACGTAACGTAATGAACTGAAGGAATAAATAAATAAATATCAACTCATAATTGTGATATCTCATTATAAGGACATTGTTTATAGAGTTCTTAAAAAACGGACCGCACCCTGTCTACCTCTGTAGTAATATTTGTAATTTATTATATGAGCCAGAGGAACAGAATCAAAGAGAATAATTCTCTTTTCTCCAAACAAGAGTCACCTTTCATTTTAATAACTTTCATCAATAATAAATTGATAACATGGTTTAATACAGTCACAAATAATTGAGTACATTTGTTTCAATCACACTTGTTTCTTATCTCTTCGTAAAAAAAATAAAAAAAAAACATTATTTATTAAAAGTCAATCTCATTCAGTAATTATTCAGTATAATAATGTCCTCATTTCAAACCAAATCCCTGACAGCGGAAATGAAATATTAATGTTACAAAATAATGATCAATTTAAATACCACGGCAGATGAAAACACGCTGATGTGTGTGTATTCACTGCTCAAATAATTTTAATTAATGTTTACTGCCTGATGGGAAACCTGATGTTGAACGGCACCCCCCACTCTCCTGGAAAACAATTTAGGAACTCGAAGTGAAGACTTGTACATGTCACGTTGTGGTAGTTCTGCTTTATTAATACTCTGCAAACAAGCTGCTTTATTTGTTCAGGGATATCTTCACAGAGCGGCATTTCCTGCTTCATCTCCCGTCGTAAAATGTTACGTGAGCTTTTTGTTCTGCACCGTAACGATCCGCTTTTCATTGCAACTGATAGAAGAAACTACTATGTTTAAATCATGGTATGTATATGAGATATGTCACGTAGTTCAAATGAAAAAAGTCTCCACCGCGCTCCGCTCTCCGTCAGCCAGCCATCTATTGTTTCCTCTGAGATAATTAATATCTCTATGCCTCAGGCTCCCAGCATGCATCACTGCATGTTGCCCACAGAGCCAGACTTCCAGGCAAATTGGGAATACACAGGAACGCACATAATCACAAATATGCACAAACAAAAGCGGGCGCACGCACACGCACACACACACACACAGACATTTCCCTGTAAGTCCTCTGCAGGTTCTTCTAAGAAGCAGCGGACCTCAAACAGTGAGAGGAGGTATTAATAATTCACATATATGTCAGAAGTTTGCCATCACTTACAGCTGTTTGCTTGTCAACACCGATCCTTCCTAAAAGAGTAGAATGACTTTCGTGCTGTCAGGATTTTTGACCCCTGTGTGTTGCAGAGATATCTACTGACGTTAGCATGCTAACAGCTAGCTGCTCCGTCCAGCCTGACCTCAGCACAGAGGGAGAAGATACATGTAATAATATTATATATATATGTTCCGTGTCTGTTTTATAGTTTCTTTATTGGATGACATTCAAAGTCTCAGAAACGAGAAAACCACGCGCACCACGTCTCTTCGTCCTCACAGCTGCCAGGAGGCTGTTTCTCGGAGCGTATATCTGCCGACCTCTCGACACGAATATGCGGTCGTTTTCTAGTTTCTGCCACTTTGGATTTAATGTAATAAGCAAACTAACGTAACGTTACACGGACTACAGCCCCGGTTAACATCAGTGCCAGTAAACACAGATGATCACGTGAAGATTATAAAGACAGCAGAGTTTTCTGACCGGAGATCTGAGTTTCAGCAGTTTTGTTTGAATTCTGGTCTTCTTGCCCTCTGACTGACTCATTACACAGGAGTAAATGCAATAGACAATATAAACAATACATTAGAATACAATAAATAGAGGTTAAATAGCTGTAGACATTAACTACGTTGACATGCACCAAATATAACATTTTTTGCACGTATTCAGAAAGACTTTATCCCTACTAAACTCTTTGCACGTTTTACATGCAGCCGCACAGTCTTTGGCATTGTGCATATCCCAAAACCTGTTTTTCAGAATGTTTAAAAGTAGATTTGATTCTCCTTCCCGACCAGAAATGTGGGTTTTCCTTTAAGCATACATCTCTAGTTGGTTTGTGAACAATGCACCCAAAGCTGATCGTAAACAGGCAGCCATTCATATTTATCACATGCAGGCTCATTAGAACACACACACACACACACACACACACACACCTCCCTCTGAGTATCTCCACCACCGGCTTGAGAACTACCCTTGCAAAGGTGCCCCATATTTTTCTTGCAAGCCAATGAGGGCAGACTGGGTTTTTTCGGGAGGGGGCCCCAAAGAGACAGACGGTGAACACAACAGGTATATTCAGACAAAAATGAGGCATTATTTGAATATTAAAGCATGTTACCGTAACCCAAAATACAAGTATGAACCGGAAAGTGAGGATAATATGTCGCCTTTAATCTGAAAATCGAGCTAAAACAGCTAGTGAACAAAAAAAAAAAAAACGGAGGGGTTCAAAAGGGTTAATATTTTCTAATAAATGTTGAGTGCTGCACAACAATAAAAATGCAACCATAAAAAAAGGCCACGGGAGAACTGCTTCTAGTTTTTCTCTTATTAATCTCCTGAAAAGTAATACCGGGTGTGTTCTGGGTGGACATTATATTACATGGATCGATGTAATGTCTGTTCTGGCTTTCATGTGGGGACTTTTCTGTGTCCTTCTGTGACTCACTGCCTGCTCTATCTCATATTTCCTCATGTTTCCAGACCTGCATTACCCACAGTGCAGAAACTGCTCTTTATGGATTGGCCCAAGCCATCAATTGTAGGACAGTCAGACGCAGCCGAATATTTGGCCATAACTCAGCGAAGCGTCCGCGCAGGAAGCGAACTCCTCCTGCAGCATTTAGCCAGCTAATAATGATTTAATGGACGGGCTTAGACAAAGATAAACAGTAACCTCGTTCTTGACAAGGGAAGCTTCTAATTACATCATAGAGCACAGGCAGAGAGGCGGCCTGTCTCTACTCCAGCAAATAAGCGGGTGCATATGTCTTCCATATGGAGGGCCGAGGCCCCCGGGCTGCAGCTCTGCCTCTGCAGACCGCAGGAAGGAGAACTTCTCAGGCAGACGAGCCGACTTTGATCGTGACGAGCAGAGTTTGATCAACAAACTCGTCATAATGAGCTCGGATTTCATTTTGTGATCATCAAAGGCAGCTATTGTGACACTTGACAATAAAGTGAATGTCGCCAACAAAACATGCCAAGTTCCATTATTAGGAATCGCTTTTTTTTTTTTTTTGGTAATGAAGCATTTCAAAATTCATAGCAAGGACAAATGCTTTGTGTAGATATCCGGCATCATTTTAATCTTGAATTGCAATGATTATACTTCTGCAGTGATGACTGTATTATGCGGTCGACATTCTCTGGATAAGTGATCTGTTCCATCTCTTGATGCCCTGGGAGAAATAATTTCAATTTGCACAGATGATGACGATGACAATGATGATGATGATGATGCATTTACTAAAGTGCAGTCCGACCTCTCATCATTCTCGGTCTCTCTTTTCCTTAAACCCGGGGGTCCCACCCTGGAGGTAGATGCAGCTCCTCTTCAGGTGCGTCTCCTTCTTCCTTCCCAAACAAAGACGAGTTAAATCTAACTTAGTTGTCCCTCCCGACTTCCCTTACACGCAAACAGGCGCGACCTGCGACGAGGGGTCCGGAGGAGACGGACTTAATCGGCGCTACAAGGCTGGAAGCCAGTTCTCCAGCGGTGAATCTAACAGGAAGCTTAAAACTGAAACCACAGTGTTATTGTGGTCAAATCAATTGAGTACCCTGCTCTCAACCGGCCACGTTTTCCTCCCCGTGGCCATGACATGAATCGTTTTGTAAGAATAAAACTGTACAAATGTTACAGAAAGAGTTCCCTTTCATTTCACTTCTATGGTCAGAGGTCAGCGCTGTGCAGGCCTGAAGCCCGGGGTGAAGACGCCAACCTCGCCGCTGTGGTTTGGCGCTAAAGCTGGTTATTTTCTCCTCTTATTTGTCTGCCCTGTAATGTTTCTGACAGTCATACCTCCCATACTGAAGGAACATACTGTAGCCTGGACTTTTATGTTGTGCATTGACTTTGTGAACACGTCATTTAACACGATTGTTCTCGGTTTTTGTGACTTTTGTTTGGTGAAGTGTCTCTGGTTTCTTCTTTGTTTTGTGTGTGTGTGTCTGTTGCGTACGCAGCGAGGCAGGTGTGAGGAGCTTTTATCTGAATTCATGCTCGTGTTTTGGTTCATGCCCTGAAATTATTCAATTCTGCCCACATATGAGTCACCTCCTGGAATCCTCTTTTCAACTTTGTTTATTTGTGTTTTGATAAATGTGCTTTCCGAATTTTGAAAATACATTTTTTTTTTTTGGGGGGGTTTTTTTTTTGTGAGTTTTGTGTAATGTATTATTATTTTTTTTTTTTCCTCTTCTTCTATTTCTTTTACGAAATGCTTTTCTGATTCCCGATGCTTGTGAAATGTCCCCATACGTTTTAAAAAATGATCATATTTAACTGAACTGAACTTAAAAGCAGCGATTAACACAAACTTTTACCCAAAACTTATTCTCAACAAGTGACGTATGTACTTACCGATGTGGACGCCGCGGTCAACACACTGGCTGGTCTTACTCATAATTACAAGACAAAGTACGGCGAGCTGAGCCCGGTCTCTGCTGGCCGCTGTGCCTTCGCTCACATTCCTGGTTAATCCCGTCATGTTGCAGTATTTGCCTAACTAACACAATTTAGCCTGTGTGCGCTCACTCCGCGCTGCAGGAGCCTGAGTGGCATATTAAGTTATAAACAGACCAACACTATGGAATTTGCCATTTTCCATTTTTCCATTTTTTTGCCCTTGTACTTCCCTGGAAGTCGTCCCAGACAGTTATGTCTTTCAGCAGAATTACAGAAAGGAGAGAGGAGGCTTGTGCAGGAGAATCAGACTTGCTCTATTAGAGAAGTGCAAAGGATATTTATTACAGCTTTAAGCAGCCGGCAGTGGAACAAAAAAAAAAAAAAGAAAGAAGAGACAGGGGATGAAGGGGATAACACTTTTTGAAATATTACTCTAAGTGGAATTAATTCCTGCCTGCTGAGCGCCTGGACATCCCAGGTGTTACTGTGAAAATACCATCTGGCTCATTAATTGGAAGTTATTCCAGACGATTACTGATACCCCTGAGGGCCGCAGTCCACTCTCTCTGCACGCATATTGAATTGCATAAATAAGACACCGCCACGCCTCGACCCGGGCGGCGGCTCAACCGGGTTTTTATGGGTGAACATTGATTATCAACAGTTCAAGGTAGTTTATGCACATTGAGCAGAATTCACAGGTGGACGACAAAATGAAACCTCGGAGTGAAAATGTTGAAGGAGAAACAAATTGAAGCTTTTGAAAAATCCAGATGGAGCAAAACTGTTATTTTAATTAAGTTTACATCCAGAAAGGTTTCTCTGCTCTCGCTGGAAATTAGTTTTAGAACATAAAATGATTGTTTAGCACCACACATAATTGAAAAAGTTGACAATGATATGTAGATGCAATGAGAAAATAAGAATATATGAATACCAATCTGTGTTGAGCTTTACAGTTAATTAAGTCGAGATACTCGTTTTTTAGTCCAAAATCACACATTTTCTGCTTTTTTTTTACAGTTCAGAAATTTTAAAGAATGTTTCAAATAATGTAGAAACAAAATTAAGGTTTAATATCCTATAACGCTTTGTGTCGATAAACTGTCAAAAATGTTTTATAGTGTTGAAATAGTGGACAACGTACGATGTGTGCAAATATATATATATGTATGTATATATATGTTTTTATTATTATTCATTTTAACGTACAAGAAAAGATTGTGATTTTGTGATTTAGTCAAGAAAAACAAAAAATACATCAGTTTATTGTCACCTTATTAAACTGATATTATATATATATATATATATATATATATATATATAACGTAAACGGTTGCCTTTTTACACATAGAGTAGAAACAGAGCAAAATGAGCATTTATTTGGAGTTGTGTATACCTGACCTGTAAAACCAATATTCTCTCTTTTAGCTCTGTTTTGGTCGCTGCCCCCGATGGAAATATCTTCCTCTTTAGCTGCTAATTGTTCGACTATGTTCACCAGCTGCTCGCTGACTTTGTCTGCTGTTTGGAGCGTCTGGATGTGAGGTTGTTGAGAGCGCCGCAGGTGAATCAAAACAGCAAAGTTGTGGGCCATAAAATCAAAACAATCAGCTGAAAGAGGCTAAAACGCTCCATAAAGCTGAGGGGAGCTGCAGAGTCGGGTGATAATCCTCTGTGGGTTTAACATTACAGATAATTTGATATAATGTTAGGAGACTGAATGTTAATGTTTTTTTGTTGAAAAAAAAATTAAATAAAAGGTAAAAACCTCAAGAAAACAAATCTAGATATTGAGATAAACGAACCTATGATTTTTAATCTCATCAAGCACAATCTTTTTTTTTTTGTTTGTGTTATTTGTGTTGTAATATTGTGCAAATGTGTGCATTTCACAATCAAGATGTGAATCTGACCAGACATGCTGGAGTCATGGTCGTTTGCTCAATCACAGCAGCTGATTAATTTGCAAACACAAACACCATGAAATGAACTCCACATGAAGTCGGGGGTGGGGGTGGGTGGGTGGGGGGGATCATTAGTGTCAGTTTGATCCTCATCTCAGTGCATCTAATGTGTTTGTGGTCCACACCGGGGGCCATTGATTAGACAGAGCCCTCGGCCCCTGACACTTGGGGCAGGGCATCAGTTCTCTGCACCTCTAACCCGGTCACTTAGCTGTGACCCCAAGAAACAGACTCACACTGTTTAGGGTTTCGCTTAGTTCACAAAATGGATCCATGTTTGGATCCTTTTTGATGCTGGGAACCATTTTTGGTTTTCCTTGTCTTCCACAATAAGAGGCTCACTGTGTCACACTGCGGCTCAAACTTTTGTGAATGAAAACCCTAATGTTGCCCATGTGGTGGCTAATGTGGCCGGCTAACATGTCTTTACACGATGAGTTATAGCTGAGCCGCTCCCATTTTCTCCCAAATTTCATGCCAATTACAACAAAGTCCCGATTTTAAAGAACAACTGACACCTGCTGACTGCAGCTGTAACACCAATTACACCAGGATATAAATAACGGCAATAAACGTAATTAAAAACGTGTGTACAACAACAGAATGGAGGTGAGGGAAGGCACATGAGCGAGCAAGAAAGAAGCTATGAATGAATAAAATAAACTAAAATGTAGGCTCAGTTTGTAAAAGGCTCTGGTACAGTAAATCTTTGTCATGCTATGCACAGGCTATGACCACTAAACACTGCAAAGCGTGGTGCTGGATAATGACATGCCACCACCACAGAAACAATTGAGGTTTGGGCAACAAAGTGCTTGGTTAGGTTTCGGGAAAGAAAAAGTTTGTGTGTTGCGTAATTTATAGAGGCAGCTCAGCCCAGATTATAAAACACGCTACGTGTTGTTCCTCGTACCTGTAGTGCTATTCATCCATCTACGTTGTTTGGGTGTAAATTGATTGTTGGAGGCGTAGAGATGTCCGCCTTCTCTCCAATATAATGGAACTAGATGGCGCTCGCCTCGTGGTGCTCAAAGCCCCAGAAAAATAGCAAATCAGCTGTTATATGTTTCTTTTTTTCGAGATAATCCACACAGTTTGTTGTGAGCAGTTTCACTTAGGAACTAGAAGAGAAGAAGAGAAGGAAAACCTCTCAGGCCGATGAAGAAACAGGCAGCACTAAATCAATTCTGGTTGTTGGGTCAACACACATGATGCACCTGTGGTTCCACGGTTCTACCTTTTGGTTTCTCGGGCGCCGCAGATGTAGATTTCTCGGGCCTTGTTTAAAACACCCACTATATTCTCATCAGGGGAAATGACAACATCTGTTTTCTCATTGGTTGACGAATGTGGTTTCCAAAAATATGTTGTTTTTCCAACCCCACAAGGAAGCTGAAGACAAATATCTATATATACTTTTAGCATCATAGATAAAGCCCCCCCCCCCTCTCAGTTTAAGTTTTGCCCTATTTGGGAGTGAGTGAGTTTTTTTTCACGCATAATCGATGCGATTGCCCCGCAAACAACCAATCAAGCGTCCAGATCCACGCATCATCCGCTCCATCCACCACCGTGAGTGATGGTGACAGCTCTAATTGGATTCACTCTGTGAAAACAACGGAACGGAGGAACGGGCGGGAAAAAATGAGACAATTATACACAACAGTAATGCGCTGTGGTAATTTAGACAAACTCAAATTTATTGTGAGAGGCAAAGAGAAGCGGAGGGCGCAGCAACCGCGCGCTCTTCGGAGGTGTTTTATTGAATTTGTCAGGCTGTTTCCTTCTCCTTCCCTTTGCCGATCTTTTCCTCTATCTGTTCTATCCATCACACACACACACAAACAAACTCGAAATGATGGGTTTCTCTCAGCACCCCGGGGCTCGGTCGACCCCTGCACCAGATTAAATCTGACACTCATGACCAACTCTGACAGGGGGAGGAAATACTGCGGGTGAGGAGGGGGAAGATGGGAGGCAAGGGGCAGGGGAGAGGAGGAAGACGAGGTAGAGGAGGGGGGGGGACGGTAGATTTAGAGTGACAGACTAATTAGGACTTTCCTGCGTGAAGCTTTATTTTCATATTTACTCCAGAGTATCAGAAGGCCAAACAGCTCTCTGACCGGACCGGCTTGGATTACATAGTATGCACACACACACACACACACACACACATGCACACGCACACACACAGGGAAACATTCACAGTAGTTGTTGCACAGAACTGAAAAAAGATGGCAAAGATAAGATGGACACTTGTGTTAAAACCCAGAGAAGAGCGTGAGGCGTGGCGCCCTCTGCTGGACGATCTCAGCCGAACTGAGGCGTCACACACTCATCAGGTATAGAAACGTGAGGGGGAAAAAACTACAAAAATTACTGTTTCCTCGAAAAGAAATCCGAATGAACTCGCTCACCGACATCGGGAAGTGGGTTAATTATGTGTTTTCCTTTGAAGTGTGTGTGGCGACTGGCGATTCTGGAGTTTTTTTGTGAATAACTTTGGAGTGACAGGGTCATATCTAACATATATAACGCTGACAGCTACAGGCCTGACACTGTGATATGTTTATTAGGATGTACAGTTCTCCAAGTGTATACATTTTGAACTGAATCGGAGGAAATTTAATTTGAGCTTTTTTATGAATTCATAAATATTATTAAAATTAAGCTTGTCGGACTAGAGGCTAAAACTTAACTCCATATTTACTTGCTATATTTACTCTATGACTTTATTGTACGTAATCAATGTCAGTGTATTTGTTATTATTATGATATATTTATTTATATTACCTGTATTTACGATTGATTTTATATCTCTGCAACAACTTTAGTTCTTGAGACTTCACTTTTTAACTTTATTTTAACTCATGTCATTGTGAAATCTGAATCATAAAAAAAGAGTAAAGAAAAAAATTATAACAATGATAGGAGACTTTAAAAAAATATATATATCCAATAAAAGTCATCACACCACACTTACCACAATAATAATAAAAGTCATAATTTTAAAACTTCTTAAAAAAAGTAGGTTATGAAGCTCATAGATTAGATAGTTTTGGATAATCTCTTTTCAGAATAGTAAATTATGTCTTATTACTAGTGTACAAAATGTATATGTTAAGTTATTTGAGTTGATTTAATTCAAATTAAAGATCTTTACCCTTAAATTCCTTAATTTATTCTATTAAAATTGTGGCTGATAAACGTTATCATCACCTTTATTCCCTTTGTCCTCGGTGTCGCAACACTAGTTTTGATTTAATACTGTTATAATTCAGGGTTTAGCTGTTAAAACGTAATGTTGTAATTATTCTATATCGTTGCAAACAAATGCCATGAAACACTTATTTAATCTAAACGTTTTGACTTTCCTACTGCGGCTCAAATCTCTAAAAATGGATCAAAAAACAACACAGTTTAGTGTTTAAAAAAATGGCAATTTTCAATTTTCTAAAACAGCTGGGCATTGTAGTGTTGGAGAAAGTGTGTGGGAGTAAATTGTGCGTTTACTTTCAGTAGAGGATTAATCCACAGTTGGAGCTCTAGTGAGTATTTACAGCAGCAGAACATGTGTATGTGGCAAAAAAAAAAAAAAAAACCTGCATTGTCTGTATTTAAGCGTAATGAAGGAACATTTTTTTCAGTGTAAAACCACCAACTCTGCTTCAAGCACAATAAAGTATTGATGTAATAAAGTATAATCCCTGAACAGGAACACATAAGGTTATTCGAGCACATGAATTGTTAAACTGAGGCGATGTAGTGTAGTTGGAGCACATTTCCAGGTACAAATGACGAATTTAAAGAAGTATTTAAAAATTCCTCCAGCTAACCTGGCATTGGCTACAGAGAGCATTTGATAGAGTGCTCATGTCACTGCAACAGCTGTAAAAACCTGCAGTTTTCCCCGGTCTCCCCTGCAAGGTTTTTATTTCCAGCTTCCTCTTAACGTTGACGCAAAAACACACACTGACAATATTTTACCGTGCAGGCTGAAGCACACGGAGCAAAGAATCTCACACGGATGCAAAAGAACAACACGTATCGGGCGAGACAATATATCACGGGCACAAACGCTGTTTACATATCACGTTATTTATGCGCGTACGTCACGCAGCGGCGCTCCAGCTGCAGAGGAAGCGGTGGTGAGTGACCAACACTGTGAGGAGGTCATTAAAAAACCTGAGAAATACCAAGGGGCACAAGCACGCGGAGGTGAAGGTAACACCGTGGAAGGTTGAATGTACAACGTGTGACTTCACCGTGAATCATGATACATCCATTTCCTGCATTGTAGTTTGTGACTGATCTCTCCCTGAGGGTAATTACAGCCTCTACAGTTTAGCTTTTCTCCAGTGATTTCCTGCCCCATGAAATTAGGCCTCGCTGAGTCCATTTATCATCCCATTACCACAGCACTGTTCTCTAAATATAGATCCAGGTCTGGAAGAAGCGGAGAAGGAGAGCCAACGATGCCAACAACAACAACACCAGCAATCACACCATCGGTCGCCGCCTCTTGATTACGCCTCAGATAACCCGCATGTTTGACAACAAGCTCGACCTTTGTCTTAACTGTGGTTCGACCAAGTGTGCCGAGCTCAAAACTGCACAGGCAGCAGCCGTCCTGCAGGACCGTTTCATCTGGCACCGTGTCCAAAACTCTATTGATTCATAAACAATTGATCTCCGTTAATTATCTTTAAGCTATTTCTCACGCTGGAGCTTTTTTTGGAAGCCCTATTTTCCACCCAAGAGGGATTGCTGATTATTGAACATGCATGGTGACACAGAAGAAGAAGAAGAAGAAGAAGAAGAAGAAGAAGAATTACTGGCTGTGGAAGTCGTGTACACTACTGTAGCTGCTGCTAAATGTCCGTCTCTGCATGTTCGCAGACTTTCACATTGGTTGTGTTTTGTGAGAATAATCAATATGTAAACTGTTACAATGAGCCTTATTGTTCCTTATTACGATGTAATATGTGATATAAAGATGTTATTGAATTAAGTAACTTCTACTGTGAAATAAGAAGCAATATTTGTAAACTGAAGAGGAAGAGTACACCACCTAAAAGGTGACAGAAGATCTGATTGGAGCAGAGAAGCGCTGAGAGGCGTGGCCTAAGTGCCAACAAGGGGCCAATAGGAGCTGGCCCCAGCCAACCAATGGGAGAAGACTATACCTGAAAGGCAGCAGGTATAAAATATGTAGTAAACTAGAGATCTGTGAGACAGAGGAACTACTGAAATGTGAAATATATATATTATATATATAATATCATCATCAATAAATACAGTTAATATGAAGAGAAGTGCGTCTCTATTTGCGTCTCTATTTCAAATTAAAACAACACAACAAAATTCAGCACCAAAGTTGTGAACCGACCGACATTACCATCCGTGATAAAAGCCGAGGCGGGGGCGTCCTTTAAAAATGACCCTGTAGCTATGATGTAATGCAAGCGGAGAAAAAGAACATTTTATTCATTTATTTCAACATGGCATTATGAATAACGCTAAAGGGCAATAAATATTGTGAGAGGAAAAAGAAAGGTCCTCAGAGTCGGCGTGATAAACCCTGTGGAGGCAGCACATTACTCGTGGACGCAGGACGGCCTTAAATACATATCTGGGGAGACGTACGTGCATCTCCTGCGCTTTTGTCTTTCCGTGCTTTTGCGCTTCAAGATGAAACTTTCTACGGCGTTTAAATGATGCACCGCTTCATTAAAACAGGGGCTCTTATTCAGCCTTTTCTAACAGGAAATACGTTTCATGAGCAGTCATTAAAAGTCAGTTAACATGTACGACAAACTCCCCAGAGAGGTGGTAGCGTGAAATATGACTGTGGCGTGTGGGAAATGAGGGGACATTTGCGTGATGTTTATTTGACAAGGTTGTCACTCCAGAAGGAACCTCTGGACTGACCTGTAAACACCCTTCACCTGCAGTTTAAACAGTGTCCAAGCTTTAACACTTCATTTGTACCCGAGAACAAGCCTTCCTTTTTATTCTCTGCATTTTATCGCTAAAACAGCAAGGGGAAGGGTTTATTTGGAAAAGGACAAGTAGGAAAACATCGTTGGAACGACTCTGACCTGTGGCTTTCCGTTGGGTTTGGATCAAATAAGGTGGCGGAGGTCATCAGGAGTGCGTCATTATGACGGTGGGAAAATGCGGAGCGGGAAGTGAGAAGTGATGAGGGTCACAGCGGGGTCGTGACACGAGGAGCGGGGCGGATTGAGTGAGAGGACCCCGGGGGCTTCTGCCCATGCACGAACCTCCACCACCAAACAACATGTTCCATCTGAGCACCTCAAAACTTCTGTTCAAAAACACGTTCGTCCAATGTGCAGACAATGGGCTTGTTTTAGCTTGAAAAACCAAACCGGCAGCAGGTCTCCTGGACTAATAATCTAGAGAAAGAACCACATCGTGGCCTGGTAGGGGATCTGAACTGTCACATGCCACCACTGGATTAAAGAGGGAAGAGAAATGCCTAAAAAAGAGGAGTCAGCAGGGATGAAAGGGTCGAACAAGTCCTCGTAACTGAGATTCGCTCTGACAATCCCAAAATGCACTCCCAGTAAAACCAGTACGGTAGTTTTCCCCTTCAGAAGTCACTCAGGTAACGTATGGAGAATAATTGGATGAATTATTTTCAGTGTTCTTGAGTTTCTGCGTGGAGCAGTATACTGTGAATACCTGTAAGTCATCAGTCCGTCTCTCCGCCGGCGACTGCTTCCTGCACAGTTATGGTCCATTTGAAGTGATCCCGCTCCTCTCAGTGTGAGTCCACATCAAACACACACCCTTCCCTTTTGTCTTGATGTGAGCGAGGGCTCAACCCGACCCGCTACGATGTTCTCTTCCCCGTAAATGTTATTCGTGCTCTCATCGTGTTTCCCCCCGGCAGTATCTGTGTCGCCTCTTCCTGCCGAGAACTAACTGAAAACACGTTTGCCTGTGATCCGCCATAGCGGGCCGAACCGCTATTTATTCATTAAAACAGAGCGTTCGTTTTTGGTTGGGAAGAAGATCTCGGAGGTTCCTGGACGGGATCGGGTATCGGTCATCCCCTGAGCGCGGAGGATAGTCTCCGGGTTACCAGGGGGGGAGAATTCCTGCAAGGAAAATAATGTGTCCAATCGAATACCAGTCGAGCGCGTCAGCTGGTGAGAAAACATGTTTTCAGTTATGTCTCGACATAATAAACAGTGATTAAAGGCCTATAAACAGTCGGAATGAGAAAACCATATAGATTTTGACTTTGAATCGGAGCTACAGCGGGAACAAGCCAACGTTTGGTAAATGTAAACCAAGCTGACCCTGCAGAGAAACCATGGTAACACAATATACAGTGTGTTGATGGATATGATACGTGCCTAAAAAAACGAAAAGAAAGGAATGATGTGACGCACAGGTTTCCAACATGGACACGTTTCATCATCATTCACATACGAGCGACTGCAGTGAAGGGATCAGGACCTTCCTACATCCAGGCCACGGTCAAACCACACACACACTCCGGCATCGGCCAATGGGCTCGCTGGACCCAGAGACCCCTCAAATAAAAACCCGTCTGTTGGCGATCCTGGCTCCAAAATGGTGGACCGAGCTCCCCATTGATGTCAGGTCAAAACCCACCTGTTTCCACTGCAAAATAATAAAAAGAAATAGTTATTTTTATGTTGCGCTTAAATTGGTCGGCTTATTCGTAGCTAATGGTTGAATTGTTATTCTGTTGTTTCTGCGTGTTGCACTCAGCTGTTGTGCTGCACTTAAATGATTTCACCTATTTGAAGATAATGTACTTGCAAGGTTCTCGCTGCTCCGAGTTGTACCCTCATGATTGTTTGCACTTATTGTAGAGTCGCTTTGGACAAAAGCGTCAGCTAAATGTACTGTAATGTAAAAAAGATCATTAGTGGAATGGTTTTGTTGGTCCATATATTCAGTCAGTTTTAATGTTTCCCAGTGATAAGCTCTTCCCATTTAATGTTGTTTTTTTTTTTTTGCCACTGATTTGCTTTCTACTCCATCTATATCAATAAGTGTAGGCTGAAGTACAGAAACACGCCTCAGTATAGTGCAATACAAACTGCACGACCATAAAGGAGAATTAACACCTGCTCAAAACTGAGCATTCATGAAGGAAATCCTTTATTATTATTTATTTATTTATTAGTTTTAGCTCGATGTTGATAATGTTTTAATAACCTGTGTTATTCCTGCTGTGACAAGTCAAAGTACCTGCTGAGGAAAATGTTTTTACTTCCTTTAATTTCTCTTGTAATAAATCCAAAATGTCAACTTTTCAGGAGCTAAGAAGAAAACTATTTTTAATTTCAATATGAACACATTTTGGCATCTTGTCAACATGCGTATGATCCTGAAAGCTTTAACACAACGTCTCATTGAAGTGTATTGAATCCTTTGGATTATTTGACAGCACAACACAATTGGAAAGTCATGTGTTTATTAAAATTTTGTGTTTTTATTTAACACATATTTAATAGCTTGGAAAAAAGAAAAGTAAAGGTTACCTGTCCATCAGCTTTCTCCTCCTTTTGTCTTTTCATGGAGCTAATTACACAGTAATTACAAAGTGCTTTACGTAAAGTAAATATAGGAAACAGCCGTTAACTCAGATATAATCCAGGTTATTTTTTAAATAAACACTAGAATTACTTTTTCTCTATCGGGCTAGCAAAAATAAATATAATTATTTATTTCCTCAACATTAAATATAGTTATTTTATTATTTTTTATGTCCCTGTAGTTAGTCCACTGTAATGTAAAATGTAATGTAAATGTAAAAAATGTAAATTCCATCCGTGACAATAAAGTGCAAAGCATATAATTAAATTATTACATAATGTAAATGTGATTATTCTATTTTAAAGAGGTGAAGATGGAAGTGGTCATTTTTCAAAATAAAATACCCAAATTATACATATATAATGTTTAAAATAAATATTACTAACACAAAAAAAAATGATGTTTTATTCTTTCTGTGCAGCTTTCTGTGTGGTTGGGGACCCCTGCTGTAAAGGACATAGTAGACTTTTAACATTTAAATGTCATGCATGTACATGTCATTCAAAAGTGTCGAAGGAGTTTCTTACTGTCAGAATGTTTTTTTTCAGCCACACAAAGCAGCATTATTGGAAATATAAAAAAAACACTAAAATGGCAGAAGAGAAAAACATTACAGCTTTTAGTGCCAGACGCAGGACTGACAGATGTGAGGTGGTGTTTGGTCTTACTCCGATCTGCGTTTGCCTTGAATGTCTAATCCTCCGCTCGGAGAACGACGATCAGCTTGCACAAATCCATTTACGGGCCTGAACCAAAGGACCGCATGTGGAGTTGTTTATCCAATTCAAAGCTCGCTGAGAAGTGCACACAGGTCAAGGTCACCGCTGCAGCCGCTGCTTTATGTTTTATTGTGTATGTTTTGGCTGTCTTGCAGGGTGTCAGAATTGATGTGATTTCTGTGTTCCATTATGTCAAATGAGTAAATGTTATCTCTCCAAGAAATACTGCACATACCATCCAATCTCTCCTCGGCGACCTCTACTTCCTACTCATGTTCCCTCGCTCGCAATGAAAAAATAAACTTTCAGCCAGACTCTTACTTCCTTATAAATATTGAAGAAATACTTGATATTATCTGAGCTCTGTGGCCTTGACCCTTACAGTCTTGGCTTTCAGATGGTTTGTTGTTATTGTAGCTTTCTGTTGAAAGCGTTAAACAGTGTGTCGGCAGAGACATTCAGCAGACTCTGCAGGAAAAACTCAAAGGTACTTCTCACTGTTGACTTCTCATTGTGATAACTGGGTTACACGTTTGAATATCAAGATGCTAATAACCATCGGCTAGAAGGTGGTGGTGGGCTTTGCATGGCTCGTCAAAACTACCGGCGACATAAAGCTTCGTTTTAAGGATCGTATAATATCCTGAAATATGAACGAAAACACTCATTTTGATCGCTTGTTAATCCCAGTCTTGTCCGTGTGATTGTGAACAAACTACAATGTTATTCGTCTCATTTAAACCACAGCGTTTTGTGTGGGCCTACTTTATCATAATCACTACCTTCTCTTTCATTTTCTCTCACTCTCTATAACCATGCTGGTGCAGAAATTGGCCACTTGGTTCAGATAGAAATATCTCAACAACTATTGGAGAATCGCCATGAAATTATTTCCAGTTATTCATTTTCCCCAGAAGATGAACCCTAACCCTTTGGTGATCCTCTCACTTTTCCACCACCAGCAGGTCAAACGTTTCACTTTTCCAGTGACATTTCTCAACATCTACTGGATTAGATTGAACGTTTTGCACAAACATTCTTGGATCCAGGACAATATGTCCTACTCACTTTGGTGACTTCACCTCCAGTGCCACTAAAGCGTCCCAACAACTTTGGAATTGGTTGCTATAACATTTGTTACATACTTTACGTTTCAGGATGAATTCATCATTCGATCAAAGCGTGTTAACAAGGTAGCCACGCCCTAAAGTTGCTCTATTGTCTATCTTACTCTAAATGGGACCAGAAATGACTAAATGAACATCATGCTGTGTTGAAGAAGACTTCAAACTAGAGATTGAGACCATAAACTAATTAGGAAAATGTTTACTGAGTTAATACATCAAGTGAGAAGTAGGGTCATTTTTCTCATAGACTTCTAGACAACCAGTGGAGTCGCCCCCGGTTGGCCATTAGGGAGAATGCAGGTTTAAGGCTTCACTTTTTCGACCTGGAGGCTACGTCCGCTTCCTTTATACAGTCTCTGGTGCAGCCTCACGCAGCCACGATCACAGAACTGATATCTTGTTAATATGTATGGTGGCATAAATATCCTGGATATACTGAAGTTTCAAGTATTAGTCCATTAGGTCCAAGTATTAGTGTTAAGTAAGTTCAAGTGTGCAAAATAGAATAGAAAACTTTTTGCCCAACATCAACAAGCACTTTCAAGTCTTTTCCAAAACGCGAGGCCGACATGCAGAACAACCTCCGGGTTCCCTCCTCAGGGCCATGGAAGTCTTGGCGCTCCTGGTCCTGATTGATTCACTAATAAGGAATGAACAGCAGCGCCTGGTACTTTGGGGTAATTGTCATATTTGTCACCCTCAGAAGCGAGCTGAGGCGGTGAGTGTGAGCAGCTTCTGTGATCTAATTGGACAGAGTTATCAGACGGTAAACAGCGGCAGCGGAGCAGCGAGCAGTGGTGATCCATATCCTGCTCCGAACCAGAATGAGGAGTCGTTAAGAGAGACAGAGAGACATTAGGAGCATCACACACATGCATCAATTCACACACATCCTCGTACACACGCACACACACAGTCAGTGTATCATGTGGATTGTAGTGCCAATATGTCCGCTCAGATTTATAGCCAAAACTGGTTTACAAATCTGCACATGGATATTCATCCTCAGCTGAATTTCACACCCGAAGCAACACATCATTGTCGTAAACGGCACAAAAGCCTCCATCCTCACCAAAGATGTCCACGGCACAAAATCAGAAAGACATTAATGCAACTACTTTTGTTTTTGCTCACAGTAATTCATTCAGGAAAAGTCAAATAAAGTCAGATCTTTCATGCACTCGGCGAAAAAATTATTTAAGTTTTTCCGGAATTATTTCAAGCGCAGGGGTAAATAATAAAAAACACTGACATAGTCATAGTTGGTATTCATTTAGAGTCTTGTTTGTGTCCAACTAACGAATGTCCTCCCTCCTTTAGCTCGGCCTCCGGTCTCCTGAGTGAAATATCTTGCTCTTTTGCATGTAAATGCTCCGCCATGTTCACCAGTCTCTAGCTGCGTCTGTCTGCAGGTATACGAGCGGAGCTGCAGATGCAGGTTATAATTCTCTGTGTGTTCATCACTGTGAGCCATGTAGGGCAGCAGGAGTGCGCCTTGTTTGAGAACTTGTGATGAAGGAGTTGGACTAATGTGCGTGTGTCGTCTTCAATAATTTACGACCCCCTGCAGCTGTGCAAATACCAGTGTTGAGCAACATTCCTCACTGCAAATGACGGCCTGAGTTTTAGCATTATAATGACGGATCAGTGCTGGATAATTCATCCGAGGGCCCTAAAATATGCAATTACTCCTCCCTCGCTCCGGATCCATCTATCACGTATCAGCGATTCGCTTATAAAATGCGG